>VXCM01000007.1:70669-205121 GCA_014773175.1 Lucifuga dentata | reverse complement strand
AAAAAAAAAAAAAAATAGGGGGAAAATTTTGATATAAAGGCATTGATTACTTTGCAAATCCAGTTAAAGTGTAGAAGCTAACTTAGGCTACTTTAAAAATCTTTGCACAGCCTCTTTTGTTCCAGCAGATTTCACCGTAGTGGAAGTGACTTTCCAGGACAATAAATTCACCAGAGACTTAAAAATGTTCTAAAAACTATAATCTTATGTAATCTTTCTGAAAAAGAAAAACACTGAATGACTCTCTCCAGAAGCTTGGGACCTGGCAGCAAAGCTTTAAGTCCAATCCAGTTGTGTTTGCAGGCTGGTTTAACTAAATATTTGTATTAACTAAAGTTAATACAAATATTAGCCAGTTTTTTTTTTTTAAGCCTTTAGCCATTTATGCTTGGTGTTGATATTTAACATGGCTTGTGACTGAGAAATTGACTGTATAATCCCCAATCAATTAGATAAAATGTAGGTATAGTGAATAATAAGTGAATTATTATCTCGCTTGACAGTAAGTCCCTTTATATTCAGAAAGTTGTTAGTAGTAGTGGTTTTCTATTTCATTGAACAGTTATTAGTTATAGTCAACAATCGATTATTGGCAGCTCTGATATGTGAAAACGTATGAAAACTATATTTGAAGGTGAAGCTTGGCACTGATGAAATGTATCAGGTCAAACATTCAGCTGACTCTTGTTAAGATAAACACGATAAAATAGTTTAAGATGATCTCACACACACAGCTTTAAATGCAAATAAACTTCCTGTTGGAATCTATACTGTCTGATTATCTCCCAACACAAATGACTGCAAATAGTGGCTAACACCTACAGGTACAGAACAACCTTTTCAACCTCATTATGACCCCTTGTGGATAGTGAGAAAAGTGCATGTAGAGGAGTAAAGACCCCNCCCAATCCATATTGGTCTCTCATGTGTTACGTGTGTTTTTGTCAATGTACATGTATATTTGTACATTTATGAACATGAAATTACGCAGATGACCAGACCTGCAAAAAATTGAGACAAGCCTGCCAGGCAAACAGATGAACAGATAGACAGACAAGTGATTAAAAGACAGACTGAAAGTGGACAGACAGCTGAGTGGAAAATCTCAAAGTTCCACACTGCTCCAGATGGTCCCAGAATATGTTAGTTGTCACAGTCGGAAACTAATTAACTGCCATGGTGTGATGGAGGCTCCAGCAGGTTACTACACCCACTATACGCCTCATCACCATTCTTTCCCTCCCTTCTTCTTCTCAGCCTCCCTTTCCTTCTCACTCCCTCACCCAGTAGTCTGCCAGTCATTAGTTTGCCTGTAATTACTTTGTTGTCCTCTTCACATCCAGCATCTCAAGTCATCCCTCTTTCCATTCCCCTCCCTTACTGCTGTGTGCTTTCTCTCTGCAAATGCTTCTTTTTTTTTCTCCTTACCTTTAGCTTCTTCTATTGGCATTTGTGTCTGGTTAATTGTATTATTTTTGTGTCTGCGACCTTAAACTTACACTGTCCAATTTCATGGAGAAAAGGACAGAAAGAAAAATGGAAGTAAGTCAGAAAAACAGAGGTATAACAGAAGTATAATTATGGTACAAATCACTCTGTTTCTTATAAATCTTACATCTGATAGTATGGTTTGTTTGAACATTAGTAGGACATTTTTGGTCGTGTGTGTGTTACTTTGTCTCTTTTTCTATGTCATAATATGTCATAAGCAAACATTCTCATACACACACAAACACAAAGAGCTTCATTTTGTAAACATTTCCGTTGTTCAAAATATTAACAGTATTTGCTTATATAACTTTTTTGTTTTAGTTTAATAGATATTTTGAATTTCAATTTATTAATCTAAAATTAATGTGTTTATACATTTTTAAGCAAAGCATAGTTAAGTCGCCTACATTTTTTGTGGACTGCACTTTATTGACGGTCCCTAACCACAGTGGATGCATTTCCTCTTACAAAGCCAAAGTGATAGCAGTTTACTATGCATTCTTATTAAATACACAGCAAAAAGCAGTGAAAATGTGTTAATTATTGTGTGTATCCTGTCAGCAGAGATAAGATGAAGACATACAGCAGTGTAAATGTATTAAAGTAGCGGATATCTGACAAACATCTAAGAGAAAACAAACTTTACATGATAAAAAACTATTGGTGGCATCAATTCAGATGCAGTTTGATATTGGTAGGGACATTTCCACACCTAAATCAAAGTCTATGATCTGATAAACCATTGTTTCTCAAAACATACTTACTGATTTGAAGCCATGGGAAGTTAAAGTTTTAAAACATGGTATGACAAGTTAAAGTAGTTTGCACCATTGCCATGGAAACCAAAGTGTTGGGCTGCTATGTAGTTTCAGTGTTCTAAACCTGTTAACACTTGTTGCTTGTTGTTGGGCATGCAATACTTAGAAAAGTTATTCACTGAAACTAATACATGAACAATGTTTTCATTTTCCATCACGATTTTCATTTAATTCATTCATATTTAATAATAGCAAAAACACCCACAGAAGAGACATTATTTTTGTGTGTGAAAATTTTATTGGCAATGTGAGTCATAATTTTGGAAATGTGAGCAAGTGCGGGAATCTTAAAGGGTCATACAGTCAATTTTGCATGTTTAAGCCCAATAAATACATGTTACGTTACTGACAAAAAAAATTTCCAAAACATAAAACTGTGCTTTAGTTTTCCTGTTATTTTGACAAATCCCCTAATCTTTTAAAAGTAAATGTTTAGGTGATACACCTACCTTAAAATTCAATATTTCGCCTGCTAGTACATATTTATGAATGTAAAAGGGAAGGTTTTTAATTTATTGATAACAGTCATCTTCTCCTGGTGGACACATACATTGTCTTCCGTGCAGCTCCATAAATAAAGTTACTTCGGTTAATAGACATTGTGTTTGCTGTGATGGATTGCTTATCTCAAGTCCGTTTCAAGTCTCAACAAATTGATTTTTAGTAGCGTACTGAAATGAACTGAAAACAATGACAGTTTGGATGGTAAAGAAAAAATTCAAAAATTAACCACAAGTATAATATTTTGGGAAATGGCTGTCAATGTTGTTAAACATATGTGGGTTGTCTATATTGGGCTCAAACATGAAAAATCATCTGTATTGTCCTTTGGTGACAGCAGCAGTATATAATACTGTACATGTGCACATAAACATGTACAGTATGTCATGTTACAGCATTTTCAGTTTTTGTATGTAACTAAACATTTGGTTGACTTATATATGCACTGTGAAATCTTTGGAGAGACAGAGAGGCAAAGGCTGAAATTGGCACTGATCCTCAGGTTGCCCTTTGCAAAGCTGAATCCTTACCAGAGGGATGGTACCAAGGCACCAATTAGCAGTGGAGAGGGCGCATGATGATATTTCCGTGTGCTTGTGGCCTGGGCAGCTCCATCTGTGTGTGTTATAAAAGGCAAAACCATAAACATGGAATTAGACAGTATAGGCCCCAGTACAGGCTCTTTAGGTCACAGACTCTCCCCTCCTGCGGCTTGTGAGAGGAACAGTGTGATATAAACAACACAAGTCAGGAAACTGTTATTACTGCATGCGGTGGTTTTATAATGGGATGGCTGATTATTTGTGGAGTTCATTAGGCCAGTGGTCCTGATGCAGGGGTCTTAGGTCACCTCAGTGCAGGAGTTCGGTGTGGGAGAAAGATCACTTAGAACTAGACAGAAATAAGCTAAGTGGGAGGAAGTGAGTGAACATCGCTGTGTAAATCATACACCGGCACACACATATTAACACACAGATGAATGAACACACTGAGATTGGCCAGTGTTCAATTTGTTGAGTAACAAAAGTGTAATAGCTTTCCAACCAGCAGGTGGGGGCAGCAGATAAATCATAATGGTTCTGTGCTGTTATAATGTGCTGTAAGTCACAGATCTACTGTAACCTACAGAACGTATATGGGGGTGGATATGTCATCATTAACAATTACAATCTAATGCAATCTGATACAATATCCCTGCAATAAGAAATACGAAGTGAATCAGGTATAAAAAACAGGCACATTTCCATTTTAGGCTACTTTCTACCTACTTCACTACATATAAGAGGGGTAATAATGTACTTTTTACCTAAGTATGTTTGTCTGATGTCCATAGTTACTTAGCAGTATGAGACTTTAAATTCAGTATGAGATAAACTAGTAAACAAGAAGGCACTGTGAGAGTGCATACCTCAGCCAAGGCCAACAAAATCCCTAATATACCCCCTCACTATAAAAAGCCTCAATGTGTATCACCCCAAAATTATCTGTATTTATGTCAAATGTTTTATCAAATCAAATTTTCATTGTCAAAACCTTTTTAAGATGGCTGTTACATAATTTTTCTTGTTTGACAAAATTATTCCTATACTGTAGATATATATATATATATGTACAATCAACACATCATGTATATCTGCAGTGTGTTTATGCTAAATTTAATGGAAATTGGCCCATTAGCATTGGTTTTATAGACTAAAAATGTCTTCTGGATCCAGACTGTGATCCAGATCATCTCCAAATTGTAATCACTTTTTCCTTGCAGCATTATCTACCTGTCCTCCAAATTGCATCCAATAAAAAAAATTTCATCCATAACTTTTTAAGATATCTTGCTAACAAACAGGCATACAAACAAACACTGGTGATTAGAAAACTTCCTTGGCAGAGGTAAAACTATTGCTGTTGTCGGATAGAAACCTTGTTTCAGTCTGGAGAAAGTTTTGAGTCCATCTCTCAATGCATTTTACATAATCTCAAGAGATGAAAAAAGTCAAATACAGTGAATTTATTCTAATGTAGAGGAGCATGTAATATTTTTAACTTGCCTGAAGGCATCAAAATGTCAAAAAACAGTTTTTCCATGAAAAAGTTTGAATCTAAAATTTTGCTACATACTTTTACAAAATAGAGTTTGAATGCAGGAATTTTGCTTGTACTTTAGTATTTCCCCAGCGGGGTGTTGATCATTTTACTTAAGTAAAGGATTGAACCCTTTCCCCATTATTGAAAACAGGCACCCTTGTCAAAATGAAGGTGCAGAGACTGCAGGCTGCTCTACTTTCATTCCTTCCGTCCTGTCCTCAGAAGCCTAACACTCCCCCTGCTGTTGAATTGCAGTAGAGCAAGGACTATCTGAGGAGTGTGTTGACAGCTCCAGGCCCTGTGTGTGCCTGCCTGCATGTATGGCGAGCACCCGTTGAGTAGGTGGGTCTGCTGGAAGGGAGTGGGAGAGGTGGGAAAGGGGCAGATGGAACACAGAAGGAAGTTCACCAGCAGCACATAGAGTGTTAGAAAGTAGAGAAGGATGGAGGGAGGGTTCAGCAAGAGCAACAGGGAGAGTATGGATATAAGGGCGTTGAACGATGAACAGTAGGCAATAATAAAGGAGTATGAGTGGGAGAAAGGGAGGAAGAGAGGTGAGAGATGTGTCAGGTACCAGAGGGAGAGGTGAAAGATGTGGTGTGAGCAGCGGGGGTCGAGGAGGGAGGATGACAGGTAAGGGACGAAGGGTGGAGGAGTTGGACTTGGGGGGTGATAATGATGTCAGGTGCAGGAATGGGTGAATGATGGAAGGAACTGAGGAAGAAAGAGAAAAGCTACTCTTGACCTTCAACAACACCAAAGGCAAATTAAAATATTCTTTCACAAAAATGTGTTACTTGTTATATTAAAATAAGCTTTATGGCACTTAGAGCAAGAATAAAAATGTTCCAGATTTGTATTTTAAAGTAGCCACAATCCAAAAACAGCCACTACCCAATACAATGTAATGTGTTTGTTTAAATCTATTAAACCCACTTTTTCAGTCTGAACATTTGTGACAAATGTCGATGTCATGTTTCCTGAGTTACTGTTCATTTACGTCATTCTGCAGGGATTTTTTTTTTTTTTTTTTTTTTTTTTTTAAATTATACCATCTCCTCTGTGTGTTGGTGTACTGGCAGTTCAATCAGCAAGTCTCTCATTTATGGGGTAGATGGTCACGTTATGCTGTCTGGACATGAAAAAAATACTGGTGTAATGCGAGTCACATGGAGACAAAAGGAAAGTTAAAAACAGAAAACAGTCAGGAACTACATGAATTTTACTTCAAATGCTTATTTAACTTTCTTTTTGAAAACATGCTATGATATTATTAATTGCCCAAATGTAAGGCTTTCCTAGTATGGAGAAATTAATTATCAATACACTTTTGTCATGGAAAAATAAATGAGTCCAGCCAAAATTCTTTATAAATTGTTCACACACAGTCTGTTATGATGGCTGTTCCCTCTTTACTGTTATTACTGAGGTCTGCTCTTCTGTCTTTGACTGTCACACTGCCAAACACTGCTGTATTAAAATGTTTTGATATGAAGTAGCTACTCAACAATGGATTTTTTGTTTTTAGTTTCTTTCCCATGCATGCTTATCTGCATGATGAGGATACATGGTTTCATATTAACTCAATTTTGTGTGTGTGTGGCTGCGCGTGCGTGTATGNCATGATGAGGATACATGGTTTCATATTAACTCAATTTTGTGTGTGTGTGGCTGCGCGTGCGTGTATGAGTGGGAGGACTCCAACAAGGGGTGTTAAAACAGAAATCTCTGCCCACTAACTGACCTTGTCTGAACTGTACAATGCACACAGTGATAGCATGAGGTGCCTTAGGGTCAGTGTAGGGTGTTAAAATGATCCAGCATAACATCTGTGTGTGTATGTGTGTGTGTGCATGCGGGTAAGCTTGTTTGTGTCATGTCTGGGAGGGGGGAAATGAAAGGAGTGTGTCTGGTTACATCGCGTTCGTGCCCAGCCAAACTACATCCCACACAAGGCTGAGAGACTGTGGGCTCTTCTGGATCTTTTTTTTTAATTAAAACTCCTCAGTTGCCTGTGTGTGTGTGTGTGTGTGTGTGTGTGTCNAAAAAAAAAAAAAAAAAATGTGTTGTTTATTTATTTATTTATTTCATTATTGTTTTCACGATTACTTTTGTGTGTACATATTGTTTTCGTAATTGTGATGTGTGTTGTTTCAAAAAGTTCAATAGAACGGTATACCAAAAAGAAAAAGGATTTTCCAATCTTCATTGTCTTACATTCCTAAGGTGAAATGTGTTGGCATTTTAATATTAATCAATAAAAATAAATAGTATAATATGTCGTAATAGTTTTTTTAATAGTGACATAAGCCTTTTTTTACCATCATGATGGTGACATTACTTAATAATCAATAATATTAAGCTGTTATTGCCAGATCTTTACTCATAGTAAATATAGGCTGCATTTTGAAGTGTATTTTGTTATGTTTATTTTTCTGATCAAATTTGAATATATTTTGCTTATAGTCTTGTTTTATTCACAGTTATATTTATCAGAATTTTATTTTCAGTGAAATTTAAAATTATATGTATTATATTTAATGTTACAGACATCTTTGATAACTGTAAAATATCCTGCTGCTGTACATATATTTGTCACAGCTCTTTAATAAGCAAATTTGAGGAACAGTTAAAAAAAATGTTTCTCTTTGCGTAGAAAAGTTATGTTATATTGGCTAATATATCACTGTCATATTTGTTTTACTCTAAGACGTGTAACTTTAAACTTGATGACACATTGAGGACAAGTGTACTATTTTACAAATGTGCCATGTAGGCAAAAATATAATACATAAAAATAAATACAAAAATTAAAAAGTTTTACACAAATAAAAATAAAGTACAATATAAAATATATCTGTATTAGGCGCCAAATTTGGTATGTACTGGGCCCTAGAATAAAATGTGCAAAAATTCAAAATAATTTAGTATCTTTAAAATGCAAACAATCCTGATGATGATTATTTTAATCATTATCATTTTATCACTTTATTATTTCATTTTATCACAATTTTAACACTGTCATTTTTCCTGTTCCATTGCTCATTTTGTAAGAGTTGGAATCTTTTTTTTTTTTTTTTTTTTTTTTTTTTTTTTAAACACCAGGTAATTTACATGTATTCATATTTTGGGCTGAAATTAACAAAATAAAATTATAGACAAACTGAGAAACATAAGATCAATCAGGATGAAGTCATGCTGGTTGACTTGCACATTGAACAGATTGTATGGACCAGCACGTTCCTCCTCAAGTTCTCTGCATGCAGAGGGTTGCTATGGCATTTGCAGTGTCCTAGTCGCTGAGGTGTATGGACTTATTTTTAGAGCTGTGTGTCAGTGTAATAATCACGTCTCTTTAAGGGTAATTAGGTTCAAATATGTGCCAAGAGTTTGTTGAGGATATTTTTAGTTGTGCTGTATTCTGTTTTGTTTGGTCTAATAAAATAAAATCCTTCAAAGTGAAAATCAACGTTATATGCTGGATTAATCAATATATAGTCAATAAACCAGAACGACAACGACACTATGATCCAAGTGTGGATAAACCTGATCCTAAGTGCAGAAGCACCTGTGGGGCGTCACCCCAAATCCAAACCCCTAATGATGGCCCTGGAGAGTTAGGGTGTGTGTGTGTGTGTGTGTGTGTGTGGTTATCTTGNTCCAAACCCCTAATGATGGCCCTGGAGAGTTAGGGTGTGTGTGTGTGTGTGTGGTTATCTTGTGGTCATGTGTTGTTGCGGTCATGGTGAGATGAGGCCGGGGTCTGTGCTATAGCTATAGCAAAGTATGTGATCATGTGCAGTGTTTTTGTGTGTGTGTGTGTGTGTGTGTGCTTGTGCGTGCACACACACATGCATGCACCAGGAGCTTCACTGAACCACAGTGAAATATACTTTCTTGGTCATGTATGAATATTTGGTGTGAGGTTGTAACATGGAGAGAGATAGCAAGATGCATCAAACTTTTATATTTATACTTTGTAACAGAAGAAACACACACACACACACACAGACACACTGTGCAATCATGCTGATTGGTGTTTATTGCCAATAATCACTGGTTCCAATAATGTGGACAGTCTGTGTGTGTGTGTGTGTGTGTGTGTGTGTGTGTGTGTGTGTGTGTGTGTGAGGGTGATTGTGACTCATACTGGAATATGCCTTTGTTTTTCTGATCGAGTTTTGTCGTCAGTCACGTTCTATGTGTTGGCAGGGTTTGCACTTTTATCATCATCATCACAAGTCATGAGGTTTGACTTTCATGAGGTTTCATCAGCAAGAAGAGGTGGAAAGTAATTAAATACCATAATTGATTACAACTCTGTGGTACTTGAGTACTTCCATTGTGGGAGACATTTCAGCTGGAAATATTGTATTTGTACTCTATTTACAGTTATTTATTTATCTGTCTCTGAAGCTGCTATTTTTTTTTTTTTTTTTNTTTTTTTTTTTTTTTTTTTGAAAATTCTGATTTTACATTCAACATGATAATGTTGTTGTACTTGTATAATGATCATAAAGAGAATCTTTGATAACAACCTAAAGTATTGCTATTTTAAGGTAAAAATCTTGTATTTCCAAAATTTTGAGGCACTCTTAGAATAAGCCTTATTTTAAATTGATGACGTAATTTGATATATTATATAGAGTAAACCTGACCTGAAGGCAGCGAAGTCCCTAAAATTACAATAATTTTGAGGATATACTCTGAGTACATTTGCCTTTCAGACTTGAGCATATTTTAATGCTAACTTACTTTTAATTTTTTCTAAAGCAGATCTTTAACTTGTTATCGGGTATTTTTGCTATATTTACTTAAGTAAAGGATCTGAATACTTCTTCCACTGCTGGATAAGTATGCAAAGCAAAGAAAGAATCAGTTTTATAGACGGAGGCATCTCATAAAATTTCAGAAATGCTTTTGCTTTTGAGCGATGTGCTGAAATATTTCCTTCTCTGGGGGTTTGTGGGAGCATTTTTAATAGCAGCTAACTGTGTGGCTGTAGGCTGAGTGGCCCGTGTGGTGCAAAGGCAGCACTCAAGAGCCCCGTTTTCATGACCTGTTTGGGTGAGGAACTCTACTGACACACACCACCAGCATTTGTGCACATGCACTCATGCACAGTCACGCCCATACTGCATGTGCACACACCCGTTTTTGACGTATATACGCACACTTGAGGGAATGGCCACATCCTGCATGCACACGTGCATGCAGAAATGAGAGTACACACTGACTCATACATGTGCATAGACACACACAGAACATGCAGTGTGTGCGTTATATACAGTGCACATATAGACAAGCATGCACACACAGTATTTATTCTGAGTGTATGCCTCCCTGATGACCGGTTAGGGTGCAGAGCGCTGCCGGCAGAGTGGACCAATCCAAATCATTCTACAGTTGATTTACTGTCCCACCACTAGTCCACTACTGTATAATTACCCAAGTGCACACACACATTCACATGCACACACACACACAGTCACTCAGCGCAAGCAGGCATATCGCACCTACAGCCATATACACATATGAAACAAGTAACAGTAGAAAAATAAACAAAATGCTTATAATGATAAACTGATAAAAATCTCTGGTACTATATTTTCCGTGCATGTGTGTGTAGCATTGTGTTTTCAGTGGTTTTGCTATATACTGGGTAAATTTTATTCAAAAGGGATCAAGAGCTTAAACTTGAAAAATATTATTAGATTAAGGTATTTTGGAAAACCATTGGTCTTAACAGGTCACTGAATTTATGTTCTCTCTCCCTCTTTCTTTTTTTTTTGCTTAAGAAAGAGAAAACACTACTAATTAATGACACAATTACATTCATTCCCAATGCATTTACTGTTGTGTCAGTATCTTAAGGCACGACTCAATTCTGCAGATCACAGCACTACTATCATCAACCCTTAATTTTTCAAAATTGCCAAAACAAGCTTCATTAAGCTGCACAATCTGATTTTAATCTACAGTCCTTTCTCTTCCAATCTATTCTTATTTCTCAGAGTCACAGAAGTCTGCAGCATTTCCCAACAAGCATTTGAGATATAGCGTTGGGTTCGAGGCTATACCCGGACAGGTCACAGGGTGAACATGGAGAGAGAGAGAGAGACAAACTTTATTTTCACACCTAATGATGTTCTTGACTGTTAACCAACACCAGACTGTGTCTAGATAGTGACTGGAACTCCAACACGAAAAGAACCAGGAACAAGAATCAAACTCACGATCTTCTTAGCCTTAGCAATTCATAAACTAGTGTTTATTCTTTAATATCATTATAAACCAGCTGCTCGATGATACCAGCTTCCCCTTCTACTCATATAATGTTGCTCTCGTCCTCAGTGGAGTCTGCCTGCCTGCCTGCCCCGTCCGATTTGTCACTCTCAAACCTGCAATTGTATTCAAGGCCAAATATAGGGGTGGGAATGCTAGGGTGGGCTGTCTANCTCAAACCTGCAATTGTATTCAAGGCCAAATATAGGGGTGGGAATGCTAGGGTGGGCTGTCTATGTGTCACACAACAAAGCTTCACACAAGGGTGTAGCCCTCTCCCTTACATCCTCCCACCTAACCGCCCGGCATGGCCAAGTTGTTTGCATGGAAACGCGTCTGTGTGTGTGTGTGTGTGTGCATGCATGCACTGAGGTCCAAGCTCCCCACCCTCCTCTCCTCTGGTGAAGTGGAGAGATTACGCCCTCCTCCCTCCCCTCTTGCTGCTTTATTTGGAGACACAAGTTGTTTCTCAGAGATTTGCTCTCCTGTCACTCTTTCTGTCTGCCACGCTGACCTTCAGCATCTGCGTTTTTATCTTTCCTCCTCTTCATCTGCATCTTCCCCCGTCTCATAGTCCCTCTCAGTTTTTATCTTCTTATTCTTATTTTGATCTTATTTACTAATTTACTGCCGAAGCAAAGTTACAGAAAATCTCCTAAAGTGTTTTGCCTTGGGTTTGAGAAGCAAGCAGCTTTTTAATGGGCCTGTGATGTGTACAAAGTTACAAACCATTGTAAGGGATGAATTGGAAGTCCCCTATTATTACATGGTACAAAAAAATGACTGGCCTTTAATGTTGAGAGATGGAAAGGGAGATGATTATGGTTTATGTGCCAGGGCATCCCGATTATACGACCACAAAAACCCATGCTGAGTCAGAGAGGTTGAGATAGGATGTGAATGAAACAAACATGCACAGCTACAGAGACGCACACACACACAACTGAAACATTCTTTATGACAACTTTGTGTCAGAAAGAATGTGATTCTTTTTTTTTTTTTTTTTNTTTTTTTTTTTTTTTTTTAACTTTCTCACATAAATTATTTTGCATCTTTTTGTAACTACAATTTACAAATCAATTTTCTTCATGTATTATAATAAACAATGATTACATTATTATAGGAATAATCTGATGGAACTATTTTGCTAATTCCATAATTTGACAGTGCTCATCATTAATATGTCATTTTCTTTTCTTTCCTATTTATTTTATTATATTATATTGAGGGAACTGCATTTTTAAAGTGTTTCTTGATATACTGTATCTATCTATCTATCTATCTATCTATCTATCTATCTATCTATATATATATATATATATATACACACACACACACACACCATCAAAAGAATGTTAGAGTTTTTAAAAATGAGAATTAAATGTAATTTTTCCAGTAACACAAATAAATTCGGTCACCCACATGAAAATAATCAATAATAATCATCTACTTAATAAGTTGGACAGTTTATTCTGTATTTTGTTTCATGATTTTTGTGATTATAGCCCCTTTACACACATTTCATATATAATGCATACAGCATAATACTACATGCTAAACCATACTGTATGATATATTTTTACAGTATATATATATATATAAACATCAGCAAAAACATGTAAGTATTTAATAGTAACTTGGCATATGTTATATGAAATCTATATAAAAAATCTATATAAAATAGCCATTATCATGCAAGACAAAACACACAACCATTGTTTATTGTTGTAGCATTACAGTCTTTTTTTTAAACACGTCTTTGACATACAAATTTCACTATTTATATTGCAAATATCAACTCCAAAGCTGCAAAATATCCACTTCTTGCAGCATATTGTTTATAACATAAATTTAGATTTTTCTATACTTTGCCCCCCTCAAGACAAGCTGAGCATAATAACTTCTCAATATATTTTGATGTGCATCAATCCAGGACTTCTTCTAAGAGATTCACAATACAAAAAAACAAAAAAACAAAAAAACAAAAAAAGTCACCACCAGGTTCATCTGTCAACACAGCCTGCAGGTCATGTCTAAGCTTAAGCTGAGACTCCCTGCTCTACACAATGAGCCATCAGAATAATTTGTCTGACGGGCAGAAAGGCACATGATGCNCCCCCGCCCCATGATGCTACTCCTGAAATATGTAGTGTGTGTGACAGCAGCTACACCTGTGACTCACCTATGCATGTCCGCGCCCTGAGATATCCATCATCCGTCACTCCCCCCTAACCCATCCTACACACACACACACACACACACGCATGCACACATACACGCATGCACACGCACACACTCCAGCAACACCACTGAGGGCAAAGGAGGGGGGTCAGTCTGGGCTGAGGTGCAAGACGTCGCCTGCGTGCTTTAATTTTCACCTCCCCCACTATGACCCTCTGCAACTGGTGACACAAGCGACGTCCTGCTGCACGTCTCTCCTGTTTTCTCCTCTGTCTCCCTCTCTGTCTGCCCCCCAGCCCCAATTCCTCTCTAATTTCTCTCACCTCCTCCATTCTTTTCTCATCTTCTTAGATATTACACTGCCCCCCTACTGGAAAAAATCTTTACTTTAGCTGGTATATATGTAAAACAAGCCACAACAGGTCCTCATACAGGACAGCAAAGTGACAAAAGGACAACTGCAGCACATATTTAAAGGATTATAAGAGACAAAGAAATTATCTTTTGCTCTTTTTTCTCGTCCTCGTTCCTTTTCTTCATTCTTCCACTTGCAGAGTTACTAGGATAGTGAATATGCAGATGGTTGGATCAGTATTTTAAACATTTACTCTGTTTCCACTGCCAGGTGTGTGTATGTGTGTGTGCGCATTACATTGCTCTTCTGCATCTACACACTTTTTGTTTAATGCCTCTCAGACACATATTTGTATTTGCTTTCATATGCATGCATGTATGCAGTTGATGCATCTATGCATGCATACAGAAGGATTTTGATTAATATGTGTAAGTGCACCTGCACTGTGTTCATTTGAGTGTGTGTTTGTATCTCACAATAGTCATACAATGAGGATTTTGAGAGTGTGTACGTGTGTGTGAGTGTGTCTCTGGGTGTGTGTGTCTCATCAGCTGATGAGGTGTTTACTAGGTTCTGTCTCTAGCCTGGAGGGAGCCCAAGCACACTCTGGTCCCGGCTACCACACACCAGAGTAATTGGCCTTTTCACACTGCATAAGCTTCATTACCTGCACCCCCATTTGCAATGCAGAATGTAATGTGCCACAGAGTGTATGGAATGAATGCATAAACAGGTTTGGTTCAGTTCATTTTTGGGAGGGTTTGGGGTGTGGGGTTGAATGATTTAGGGGCCCATAACTGCAGCAAAATTTCTCCTCCATTCGTCATTAGGCCTGTGGAGTTTCTAATGATTCAGTTTCAAATCGTTATATATGTTTCAGGGTGTGTTTGTTATATTTTATCATGAGAAAGCCAGTCAGTCTGTTGAGGCAGTTAGTCAGTCAATTATTCAGTCAGTCGCTGAGTTTAAACTGCCATCCAAAGCTGAAAAACTGTGGAAGTGACAAAAATTAGTTTTTAACAAAAGTGAGTCTGCAATATCATTAAAAGTGCTGGTGCTTAAAAATAGCTGCAACTGATTAAATTAGAAGGGACATTTTTTGTTTATATAAATTAACACGCAGAATAATCTTTGGCCATTCACATATGCAAAAAGAGTCCTGCTCTGCTCATCCTTCCATAAGTGAAAGGAGTTTGTGTTTCTGTAGGTGGCACTTTTTTCTTTTCAGTCACAAGTGATAACTTTTATTTTACTTTTACCTTAATAACTTTTATTTAACTTAACTTTTACTAGAAATGTATTTTACTTAATCTTAAATAACTTGCTGTTGATGGTGCTGGAGATATTAAAACCACAAAACAGGGGATTTTGAACTGGATTGATTTTTAAGTTGTATTTTGTAGTAACTGATTAGCAAGATGGTTACTAAATATTTCACACAATATAATGCAATATAACTTTGGAACCATATTTCCCTAGTATATTTCCCAATATATATATTTCCCAATATAAATTTGGAACCATATTTCCCTAGTATACATCAATTATGGGATCTTTGTTGCCACAGTCTGGCTCATTTTTCTTGATTGAATTGTCCAGCAAAATGCCAAAGAAAAAAAAATTCAAATTAAATAAAAATTGTTACACTAATTTCTCTCAACTGTACATTAATTTCATATAATTATGCAAAATTTCATCCCTATTTTCAGTTATAAATGTTGCAGCTCAGCTCAGACTTAGAATGACAATGTCAGCACTAAAGAAGTGCGGAAGTTTGCACACTGTCACTGTGTTAAACCTCATGTTCTTCTTTGTCTTATTCCAGTCTTATCAGAAAATCTCTAATAGATACAAATATCTACTATATACTAATATCTCTAATAGATACAAGTCAAATTGGTTCATGAAAAATAAATACAAATTGAATAGAAATGGGTTAAGAGGAATAGGAATGGATCCGTAAATTTGCATTTGCACATTGAAAACGGGAAATCAGAAAAAACTTTAAATAATAACTGCAGTATCACATCTCTGTCTTCTTTGTTCTTATTTGCTTTTTACTGGATGATTTTTGTCAAACCAGCGCAGGACAATTAACACTCTGTTACCAGTCCTTTTTAGAAACAATGGTAGGGATGGAGGAAAGGGCATTTGCGGCTGCTAATAGGCAGAGGGTGTGAGGGTGAGGAGCCTGTGCTATTTTAGTCTGATTATGGAAGCTGGTGAGGGTAAACGGCTGTCAGACAGTCAGAAGCACAGTAATGGTCAGTGCCTCCTGGGGGTCGAAGGGTGAGGTCAGCGCCACCAGGCTGAGCTTTCTGCTTCTCAGGCAGGCAGGAAAGACGTCAGACGAGGAGGGGTGGACAGTGAGGTGGAGGGATGAGGACATGGAAAGAATAAACGGAAACTGAACGCTGGCAAGAGTGTGTCAGAGTAATGGCTGTTGCTCACACACTTGGATTCACCTGCGTAAGGACACACACACTTATCAGCTGCCCGCTGTGATGTCTCATCCTAAAGGAAACAAAAGGGAAGTACTTATGCGTCACCATGGTGATAACCCTGATCAGATCTCACTTCCATGTGCACCATGGCAACCATTGAAATGTCCCACGGCCACATCAGACACTCTTAATCAATTAATCCAAGTGGGCTTGTGGCTCAGGAAACAGTCTGTTTTTTATGTCATAGATGTACCATCCATGAAAAACTATGGAGTCAATAAAACTGATTCAAATACAAGCACGTCATTTTTGACAAAACTACATTTAAAAGTAACAATCAAGGTAAATTCTTTAAAATTTAACTACAACTGGTGTGACGGTTCCTTGTGTGTGTCTATGTGGCCCACAGGTCTGGCCCTGCATATTTGCTGTCGTTGCTGTGCTCCTCTATTCCAGGTAATTGGAGGCAGAGTTTCCCATTTAGGAAGTTGGTAGCACCTGAGCCCAGTGCTCTCTCACTGCCTTAAAACTCTCGCTCTTCATCAGTGGAGTCGGAGCTCTCCTTCAGGCAACATGCTTGCCTACACACCGATGCTCCACTCCTCACTCATCCAAGCACTCACCCTCACCACTGATTAATATGATCTCCACTCTTCGCCGTAGTCATTGTCTGTGGTTTCACCTATTAACACAATTATTATTAATAATTATTATTAACTAAATCCTTGTTGCTCAAAACCTGCATTTCCCTACTTTTTGTCATGGCCCTGAGCTAGGTAGCTAGGTAGTGACACTTGGAAAAATGAAAAAAAACAAAAAACAAAAACATTTTCAACAGTAAATTACTGTGTATGAAATAATGCTTTTCTTCAGATTTAAGGGAAATTTCAAGGCCTCTTTTCACACAACAATTTGTTATTTAGGATGTTTGGGATATGAGATGTACATCATCCTTATTATTTGGTTTAATAACAACCAAGGAGTATCTTCAACTCATTAGAACTCACAAACTGGATGAATAGAACAGAATAGAAAGGGGTATTGTCAGAGATATCAGGAAGATATCAGGGGACCTTGGAACCATCCTAACATTCAACCCCCTTACAGTACCACCTAGAAGAGAATCGAAATACAACTGATACACACATGTGGCTCTGTTCCAACTGGACCATCTCATTGACTCTGTAGTTTCATTTTTGTGACCTTGAGATCTTCTTACTGGATTATGGCTCACTTTCTGTTTTTAAATCTTCCTGTATTGTTTCATCATTATTTGTATTTTTTGTAATTTACCTGCTTCCACACCTGTGGCTGCTATTACACATCTGGCTGTTCAAAGAGAGGGGATCTCTCTGAATTGCCTCTCCTGAGGTTTCTTCAATTTTTTCCTCTTATATGATAAGGGTATTTTTAGAGAGTTTTTCCTTCCCCAAGGGGGGTTCCACTGGGGTTAGGGCCTGGAAAGCCCTTGAGACATTGTATGTGGTATTAGGCTATACAAGTATACTTGACTTGACAAAGTTGACATACATAAAACACACAGTGCGTACTTGTTATTTCTAATCTAAATGGGTCATCACATACTCCTCATCTTTGACATCGGTGTGTGACTCAAACATGAAGTTGAGAGGCTCGTCTTACCGTCCCACATTACTGACCCAGAATCTTTGGCCCTTCACTATCCACCTGCAAAACTACATGCACAGCAGAACACACAAAGGGTATTTTCATGATCTTCTCAGAAAATAAAGAAAGGCTATCTCACTTTACTGTAAACATTCATGTTTATTGGGCATCCTGATAATCAGGTTGGGATGTACCAGTCAGACTTTCTGTGTGTGCTTCATGGGATTTGTACTTTCCTGTCTCCTTGTTTATTTGTACAACAATCATTGTGCCTACACCCACTCATCTATTGCAGTGTTAAAGTTTAGGGAAGTCACGAAACGCAGATGGCTTGGTGGCCTCATCACCAACAGTGATGAGTCTGCTGAGGAGGTGAGGCGGCCTGTCGTGCATCTAAATGTGCGATAATGTGTGATAATGCCATGGAACTGGGGAATCAGTATTACTGAGATGAAGATCAACTTCTGAAAGAATACACCTGTTGATCCACATGACATTCTGTAGACTTCCAACAACCTCAAATTAAGAAGATTTTACTTCTACATGCAAAGGCTAGCAACCAGCTCAATACAACGTGTTGCAAATTTCTCTCTTTTTGGGGACCGAATTTCCCTCCATTCCAATCAAAACATACAGGATCAATCGATGCTGCAGTTCAACATATTGTTTAGAAGTAGATTTTCTAAGAATTTTGAACTTTTAAGTATGCTAATTAGCTTCTGTTGTTTTATTTATTCTTTACTAATCCTTAGCAAGTCAAATAAGTAAAATCTAAGTGAATGTCAAGCCTACGTCTACTGCATAAACTAGTTTGATGTCACCGCTTTCACTCGCATTCAGAATAAAGTTTTATTTCAGTATTTAGGGTTATCATCTTTAGCAAGATTTTTGAATAGCAGGGGGTTTCTTCATAGTCCAGTCCACCTATTAGCAAAAAAGTTTAATAAATGTCTCAAGTTATTTAATCCTACCTTTAACTGGCTGTGTGTGTGTGTGTGTGTGTGTGTTGCCAATCTTTGGACAAATTTGAACTATACAAACCAGTTGGCTGGGGACGGCTTGTCAAAATCAATGCTGAAGACAAAATTCAACCTAGCAAAATTGCAAAAAATCTCGATCCAAAAGTATTCTTTCCCTGCTTGTGTGTGTGTGTATGCGTGCGTGCAGGCATGCATGCATTCGTGTGTGTTTGTGTGTGTTTTTGAGCGTGAACTTGTCTGTCTCTATTTGAGTGTATGGGGTGTTTGTGGTATTTAATGGCAGCGTGAGATGCCCATCTTGGATTTTGGTGGTCCCAGCGTGGCCTTTTGTGCCGTCGGCAGGAGGCTGATGCCCAAGGATGTAAGCTGATTAGAGCTCGTTCACACCACACAACACATCACACACACCTTCCTGCCTGCACATCAGCGATGACCAGAGCAGGCACAGAGGAACTGCACAAACTGTGAATAAAAAATGTGGACAATACTGACATAATGTGTTACAAAAAAAAAAAAAACTGGCTTAAGAGTTGGAGATGTTTGTAGCAAAACATTTTCCAACAAATTTACCATACACTGTTTTTATTTATTTATTTATTTATTTATTTATATAGGTAAAGCTATCAAAGCCTTTTCTGTTCTGTATCTCTCTGTATTGTTAAGAGCAACATGCATATTGGGTCTAGCAGATCTGCTGTAGAAGTTGGCTTATTACAAAAAATAGCAAATAAAACTATACATATTTCTATCTGTAATTCTTATATAGAGGTTCTCATCCTAAAAACAATATCTGGCAGAATGTTGACACTTAAAGTTGCCATAGATACATTTTATAGTGCACATTTTGTTTTATTTTAGTAGAAATATTCAACATATTGCTGAACAGATCATATGAGTTGTATGGATTGGATAGAAACTGGTTTTTGCCTCCACTCCGCTGCACTACTCAACGACCTTTGTCCCGACAACTGCTCTCTCCTCCGAAAAAAAAAAAAAAAAANTAACATAGAAAGTGGCAACACCTGTTTCCCGTCCCTGCTCTCAAGGATGACCAGCAGCTCACAGTCACCAGTTTCAAAGTAACAAATATTTTATTTGTCTTAACAAAGGACACAAAGGGAGTAAAGCCAATACACAACCAATAATCACTAGTTCAACTAGGAAAAACTTCTGAAACAAAAGAAAGCAAACAGGAAACAAATGAAACCAAACATAGCCTGTAGTAAAAAGTGTACAAAACTAAAAGTGGCTTCTCACCTCTACTCAAACCAAGGAAGCAGGATACAGGTTTTAACTAAAACACAAAATGCAGTATATGTACAAGATATATACAAAGTGGGCCAATCTGAACCCACACACACATTCAGCCAAAACTGTCCCAGTGTAGGCTACTCACTGAAATAACAAATTCTCACAACAATCAAACACTCGATCGATCTAACACTGAGCACAGAGCAAAGAACAAAACTGCATGGAACGTTGAGAACAGGACCGAGTAGTGAGGCGTCACCCCAGGGAAGTGCGTCTTCAGGCTTTATATAACCAGGAGCGGAGACATATGACCAATGATAGCTCTCAGCATCTCGGGCAGCCAATCAGCAGACTACACCTACACGGACCGACACGCACGCCCTCACACACGCATGCACATGCTTCATGAACGGACACGCGCACACATGCACACACACACAGAGCCACACAGTGCACAACATGCTCTGGAAAGGAAAAGTTTTGCAATAAGCAACAACACAAAGCAACGATACAAAACATCAACACAATAAGACTCAGGGTCATAACATAAAGCAAAAGCTTATTTTTAGTAGATTAGTGTCCTGTCCAAATAAATGATGCAAATAGTAAAGGCAGATTAAAGTATAAACGGAGATAATGGCACATGCTTTCACTTCACTTTGGTCCTTGAAGGAATTCATGCTGTAGCAGGGTTGTAAGAATGGGCAGTGACCGCACAGCGCTTGAGAGAGGAAATGATACCTACGTTACCTACTTTCACACCTCAGCACATCAGTCGCTGCATGGAGTGAGTGTGACTCTTGGTTTTGCAAAGTTGAAAATGTCTGTTGCAGGGTCTGTTTAGACGCTATTGATGATGATTTGTTTGAAGCACACATAAGGCTTGAAAGCTCCTAACACTATTTAACCACCCTGGTTTTATGTAAGTCCCAGAAGTTTAAAAGCTGAACCAGAGTGGTGCTGCGAGTCCACTCTGGAGCACACACCACTTTTTGGGAAAAACTTATTCAATTTTTCCAGGAAAATTTAGTCCAATCCGCTTCCATGCTACGTTCCTGAATGCATTAATAACATAATTGTTGTATTGATTTTGCCATCACATTGCTTTTAAAGTATGGTTGACCAGTTGAGGGACACTTTGATTATTTGTGGCCACATACGCTGTCCTCGTGGTGCCATCAGCTTACTGTTTCAAATCCCAGCAGTTAACAGCTTTCCCATCATTCACAGTAAATACAGCAGCCTCAATTTTCCTCATTCTGCTGTCTTTATCATGGCAGTGTTCCCCACTGCAGCCCAGTTTTCCCATCAGTTTGCTTTCCTATCTCCGGTTCATCATTCACCTCTGGAATTACACCCTGAAACACACAGCACAGCCCATCAGCTGTGTACACTGACCACAGCTTTTTCCCATGATGCCCCTTTCCTTCCTCTCCCTTCAGCTTCTTCCTGTTCTGGTGAGCTTTTTGCTTTCTTCATCCCCCTCACACAAGCACAGACACACACACACATACGGTACAGCCCATTCTCCCCTCCTCTGTATTCACCAGTGCTTCCCTTATACAGTGTATGCATCTCTACCCTCACTACCATTCCACATTATTTCCCATTTATGTCATTTCTTATTTAACCATCCACACCACGGAATCTTATTTTTCACATTCATTTTATTGTGTCAAACCATAGTGGAAAAAAAAACCCACTTTGTTGCATTTTTAAGGTTTGGGTTGTTTAGCTTCACACTGCCCAATTACAAGTAAGCCTGGGCTTGTAAACAAAAGTCACATGGAATCAAAAGCAGCTTGTTTATTGGACAGTTTCATCATCCATGTTATCCCACAAAATTGCAGATTTTGTCAGCTGAGGAATCAGGGAAGTCAAAACACGTCCAGTCCCTGTAAGTGTGGTTGAAATGATGGGCTGTGCTCTGTGTTGTAATTTAGCTTGTCTGGTCATCATAGCAGGTGGGGAGACATGTTGAAATAGTCAAATGTGGGCATCAGTCCAGACTGCAGTCTGACCTGGATTCTTTTTGTTTTGCTTCCAGGCATGATGCCAATCACATGCTATAGTATCAGCCTCCTTCTCCTTTCTTTGACTTTATTTTTTGTCAGTCACGTTATCATCCCGTGCTAATGCACAGTCAATGGTTTGAAAGCTCTTGTTGGTGCATTCAAGGACACTCTGACACTAGAGACTTTGCAGCAAAACAGCTGTATTTTAATTACAAGAAAAGGTTAAGTTGTTATTCTTTTAAAAAGGATGAAGTATTCTTTATAACTGTCTTTCCTAATCTTGTGAATAAAATACTTTTTTTTTGACAAAGTACCTTATAAAGGCCATCACATGAAGCACTTGAAGTGGAATAAAAAGCAATTCTAAAGGTAATATTTCTCTCTGAAAGATAGCCGAATGAAATTTACTACAAATCTGCCATTACAAAAACATGCCATTACACCAACATGGCTTCTACTGGACTGAAACGGTTTCATATCATATTGGTTCAATATAAAGACAAAAAAGCACCAGTAAAACGGTTCAGAATTTAGTAAAAATAAAAAACAAAACAAAACATGGGATTAGCACATTCCAAAATTATTTTATTGATTGATGTTCTTAATTCCGCCACAACCATGCTGGATTTTAGCCAAGTCTCAAGTCTCAAGTCTCAAATAAACTCAAATCATAAACTAAGTCAAGTTTTACAGCAGATGAGTCCAAGTCAAATCTCAATTTCTTATTTTCCTGATGTAAGTCTGATTGGCATCAAAGTCTCAAGTCTATAGCTCTGCTCAGCTCTGCATGGTGAGCTGTTTGAATCTCTTTTGCTCTGATTGAAGGATCATCTGTCCAAACACGAACCCAAGCTAACTATCTAACTACCCGAAAACCTTCCTGTCCAATATGTCGGCCAGTTCAAGCTTGTTTGAGCTCTGTGATGGACTGGTAACCTGTCTGGTGTGCTTCCTTGCCTCTCATGCAGTGCATGCTGGGATAGGTTCCAGCTCCCTAAGACCCTGAACAGAATACGCAGGTAGAAAATCGAGGGATGGATACTTCTTTGGGGGTCTGGACCATATTTGAGCTTTGACTTTATGATTCATGTTCAAGGCATAAATACAAAGAATATTAATGAAGTGATTGTTAAACTTAAGAGACAGAGATACACATGTAGAAGGTGACTGCTCATCCAGGAAAGCAGCAGTGAAAAACAGGCATAGTAATGTCTCTAAAATATCCCTCTGTAATATAACTCGCTTAGTTGCAGTCAGGCATACATCTTCTTTATGCCCGAATTGTTGATGAAGCTCGCAGATGACCTCGACCCGGTGATGTCAGGTAGTCATAATCTTAATTTACTGATAACACGAGGCGTCCAATTAAGGTGAAGTGTGGGCAAGACACACACACTTCTTGCAATAACAAAGAGAATACTAATGCAAAGCCGTTTAGGTAAAAATAATATAATACTGTATCATTTACGAACAGAAACGTGCTTTAAATTTAATATATGCTAACAAGCCATGAGCTCATGTTCTCTCTCTCATAAAACTACCGTATAAAACTGATAACAAGCTCAGAAGGTATTTAAACTGTTGAGAGAATCAAGGAACACAACAACCATCTGCAATGCAGTTTCCTGTCCACCTCCCCCAGTTCACACACATCTTACGATACAACTGTAAAACAGTTGGTTTTCCTTCTGTACATGTGAAAATGAGGGTGATCGATCGAGCTGGAGCTGAGCGCAGGGAGATGTTGATGGTGTGCTGCTGGGCCCTGAGCGAGTTGTTGATAGGTCATCAGGTCACACACCCACCCACTCGTCATTTCCCATACTGCACCGCTGACATGGCAGAACTCAAACCAGTGGTAGGCGTCGCTTTCAAGGTGAGGCTCGGGGTTAAGACTTGTCTTCATTATCTGCAACTTGGCTGATTCCAATTTTATATATAGCGGTTTTTCTTTTTTTTAACATTTGCCATTATCACCTGGAAATCGTGCACAGATGTGTGTGTATATCAGCAGATTTAGTGTAAATATTGCACATCCCTCTTTACCTTTTCATTGATGCTACATGCAGTATTTTATCCACAGATCATTCAAATATGCCATATGTTAATCAACACATGGACATTTTCATGCTTAATTACACCTAAAACCAAGATATCTATGGAAGAATTTTATGAATCACATCTACCTTTTTTTGCCTTTAGCCTGGACCATCATGTTGTTCTTCATTTTTAGGTATTTATTTGTGTGATGCTGAAAAGCTGAGCATGCAAAAAAAAAAAAAAAAAAAAAAAAAGCAAAGGTCTAATTTAGAAATTTGAGATATATTTTAGCATTCAAGACCATGTTTTCTGCCTCAGTAAATACGTAGTAAATTTATATGCACACACTATACTGTGATTTTTTTTGGTACTCTATGTATTGGTATTCAGGCGAAAATGCAGAGTAAGATGTAGACATGGATGGAATTAATTCTGTCATTTGCAGATTCTATCTGCAGAATATACATGATGTGTTGCTTAATCCGTGTATAAAGGGATAGGAACATGCAGAGATTGCTTATTCTAACTATAAGACAACTGAGCATTTGCATGAGTAAATCCACGTACAATCACATAATTTAGATCTGTACGCTAACATTTATCCCAACTTCAATCTTATTATGGTGTTTAAGTTTGAAAAAAATTATTTTATTGCCTTGATCAGAATAGAATCCAAGTTTGAACGTGCACGTAAACAGAGGCAGGTTAGATAAACTCAATTTATTCATCTCTATCCTCATTGTGCAATTTTACATTTGTTTCAATTCAAAATTCCAAAATGTATACTGTGTGACACGATAATGTATGTAAAATATGTATAACAGCAATTTTAAAGCAACACAAAAATCTAACAACCAGTTCTTTCTTTATTTTTAATGAATTAAACATTTGAGCACTTTGTTAATGGAACAAAATTTTCCAGTTGCATGAGCACAAAGTGCAAAACCATTAGAGGCTGTGTAAACATTTAATTGGCCTTAGTGCACATTCGTGAGTGTGTGTGTGTGTGTGTGTGTGTGTCTGCTGGTTGAACAGGAGGGAAGCCTATTTTTAAATGATGAAAATTGATTTAACAGCACACAACAAAATTGGCACCTGCCTCTATCATCACAATAGCTTTTGCCATTTCCAAAAAAAAGAGCCAATTTTGTCAATTTACTTTGGCAGCTTCAGGTGGGCAGTCGGTATTTCATGGACATTTAAATCTGATGGGAATTGCTGAAGCTGTGTCAGCAGATCACGTTTGGGGGCTCAGGAAGAAGAACAAGTTTCCCTTTTATTCAATGAAAGACTGATAATCACAACACTGTGTGACAAAAAGAGGACAAACACTGAGTTGGTTTTCTTCAGCGTGAGCTGTTGTTGTGAGTCAACTGCTCTGTTCTT
Source organism: Lucifuga dentata (assembly GCA_014773175.1). Classification (NCBI taxonomy): domain Eukaryota; kingdom Metazoa; phylum Chordata; class Actinopteri; order Ophidiiformes; family Bythitidae; genus Lucifuga; species Lucifuga dentata. Next base: position 179,666 of record VXCM01000007.1, on the reverse strand, counting down.
GTGGATGACTTTGTTTTTCATCGCTGAGTCATCTTGTCATACAAATGCCTGATGGATTATTTATACAGTAATTCAATGAAAAGCCAGTGAAAGCTAAATATGAAATATGTATCCTCATCGTCAGGGATTCTGAATGTTACCAGAAATGGCACAGCAACCCAGATGTGCCTCTGCAGCCACAGTTGCACCTGTTTGCACTTTTGCCAACTCAGTATATAAAAATAATAAGACTTTGTTTATTTTACCCTAAAATTGATGCTTCATCCATATTCGACATAATTCCTCCTACATTAGGTACAGGGGTGTCAAGGTCCAAAAGTTTGAAATAGCAAGCAAAATGCCAGATAATGGTAATCTGTTGCATAAAAGAACATTGAAACAGCAGTATAGAAGGTAACAGGAGGAGAAAGTGAAAAGAGAGACAGATGGAGGGAAGGATAAAGAAAGATGAGATGGAGAGACGTGAGTAAATTAAGGCATTAAACAAATCACAAAGAGGGATGGATGGATGGATGGATGGATGGAGAGAAACGCAGAGAGAAAAAGAGTGAGGGATGAGGATGAAGTGTGAGTTTGGCTCAGTGAGAGCAGCTGTATAGAGGACACTGTGGGTGGAAGTGGTAGAGTCGTGGGTGAGCTCAGAGTTTAACTGCCAGTCCTCCCTGGTCTCACAAACTGTCCCACACACACACACATACATGTATGTTGCATCAACATACACACATGCATGCATAATTTTGCCTTAATCATCTGAAAAATTTCTTACTTATTAAATGCTAGACAAATTTATTACATTAATTACTGTAAAGTACTGTAGTAGTAACTGTAATTTATGTGCTACCTTAATGGAGATGAGTGTGTTTTAGCTACAGTACGTGCAATTTTTGTGCATAATAAATGAGGAAGAGCATGTTTGTAGAAAAGTCAAAGTAATACACACAAACACACTCATGCATGAATGCACAGTGCACACAAATGTACCATGCCTTGGGTGGGAGGGTGTGGTTGGGGTGGGGTGGNGGGGTGGGGTGGGGGTTTTCTAAGCTTTATGCATATAGTCAATTGTAAGTTGCTGAAACTCCATCTATGATAAATAACGAGAGCAGTGGATCCTGAAATAGAGAACCCCCACCCCCCTCCTTGTCCCTGTGGTCCGTTCTTGTGAAGCTCCCGTTCAGCCGTGACTTTTCCAAACGATCCCCTCCCTGCTGCCTCCTCCGTTATGGTTAGCATGCCGGCTAAATCTGTAGCCGTGCGTCTGTAATTAGGCTTTGCCTGTGCCAGATTGAGTGCTACACACTGGCAGCTGGCAGACTTGGGCAACTCAAACACACACAAACACACACACACAGATGGGCGCACACACACACTCACATCACACACTTAAGTTGTACATATAGAGTATAAAATAAGTGGTTAAAGGGTATACCAGGACACCATGCACTCTAACTGTGAGAATGTTCAGGTTAAATAGGGAAAAAAAAAAAGACAAAAATGTGCTGCAGAAAATGTTATTGACATCTGTTTAACCTTATTCATCATTTTCTCTCTCCTCTTCGTCGTCATTTTTTTCTTGAACCTTTCCCTTCATTCTCTGCTTCTCTTATTTCATCACCATCTTTTCTTTTTCCTCTCCCTTACTATCCCACTCTCCCTCAGATCAATTGCCTCCTGTCATGTTTCCCTCCCCCAATTCTCTTTATCATTCCCACTGCTCCTCTCACCTCATCCCATCCCCGTGGAGTGCAGAGTGGGCAGGTTGACCTGGCAACACTAAAAAACCACAGTAACTATGAGAGCTTTTACTTCCAGCTATATATATTTTTTACAAAAAAAAAAAAAAAAAAANAAAAAAAAAAAAAAAAAAAAGTGTGATGTTACCTCAGTCATGTTGCACATCAGTGAGGGGGCAGCAACACAATCTTACACACAATCACACACAGAAGCACACACTCCTGCAGGTGTACACACACTTTTGAACCATCACATGAAAGTGCAAAATGTGTTTTCTTGCTGCTTCACAAAAAAAGTTATTGCAAACATTCATGCACACTCATGATCTTGTGGTAGTTTTTAGTGTTGCGTGATGAAGCATTTGAAGCAGTAATAGAAAAAATGACTGATTGCAGTAGAAAATGATATTCTCGAGCACTTCAAATCCAATACAATGTCAGAAAAAAACTATCTAAAAAATAAAATTAAAGGAAATTAAAATAAAATATTTACAATGAAAAAATTAATAAAAAGAAAATATGTAATATTAATAAAAAGTACTTTAAATAGAAGAAAATAACAGCTAAAACAAACTAAACATTACAAATTAACCAACAATTGAAAACTATATATATAAGATAAATAAATGTAAAAATTCTCCATACTCCACTGATCAATGAATTTTCCACTGCCCGAATAGAGTAACAAAAATGAAGTTATAAAAACATGTAACTATCATCACAAATCTGGAGAGAGCTTAAACAAAGCACATTTTTGGAAATCTGACTTAGATAAATAAGATTTAGAAAAATGTCTTATTAGTATGATGCCATTTTAATGTAAATTTATATAGTTATAAATAATAAAATGTGGTTCTGTTGAAGTCTCTTCCTGCCTGACGATGGGTAAATTAAACATTTCCTGTCCTTTTGGCAGTGTGAGTGTTTTCCTCTCGCTGACATGAACTGACACCTACAGCTTGTGCTTTTGTGGCCTGTGACTCCATGCTTCAACTGACGACGGCCTGTGATTCCCTGTTGAGATGAAAGACATGGAGACCAGTCATTTCTGTCAGTACGTGGTTTCATCAGCTCTGCCAGGACGCTCCAGCCTCATTGGTCCCCTTAGTTGCTGGTCCCACCAGCGGCATGGCTATTTTAGCTGCTCTGAACTGCAAAACCCACAATCCTCGACTGACCAGTGCCCTCTCCTCTCTGCTGGCCATAATAATTATGTGGATATTGATAGACTTTAGGGGGATTATTATCATTCACTGAATGTGCTTTTATATTGTCCCGCATGTGACTCAGGCTGGAAAACAGTAAATAACTAATCGTGGAGGACTGCTATTTATTCTCCGTTTCTTTTTCTCTTTTCTTACCATTTCCTGACCTCAGGTTGCAGAGATTTCCTTGTTCTTGTAATTGAATTATTGAAAACACAGATTGATCCACTTCTACTCTCACGATCTCCTACTGCAGCTAGTATCTATTCACCCGATTTCACTGCAGCCTGTTAATAAGTTGTTGAGAAGTGTTGGACTTCATTATTTCTTCTCTGGCAGAATATTTGCACTTAAAAAAGCTTAATCTGCATTCATAAAATCACCCACCCAAATTGGCAGTTCTGTGGATCTGAGGTCACCACCACACATTTTCAGTGAGAAACCAGAATCTAAACATTACATTTTTAATGCAGGATTTTTAATCCTGCTGTAGTTGTGGGCCAACAGTTAATTATACAGCAACAGGCTGTAAGCTGACCTCTGCTGAACCGCTGCCATGTATACATGACATAAACCAAAAACATTCTAAAAAACATTGTATTTCTACAATGTTTCAACACTGAAAATGTTGGTGCTGATCCATATTCAGATCCGCATCCAAAAAATGTCTTAACATTGCAAGATTTTCCACTATTTTTGTCAATTTCGTCAATAGTAATGCACCAAAATCCTTGGCATATTTATCCTGTGATGGTCTGTATCTGGATACATATTTTAAAAGCAACTAAAATCCTATTATTACTCATTTCAATGGTGATTCAGTGGCTAGCACAGCAAGAAGGTCCTGCTTTCAAATGCAAGGGAGTCTGTGTGGGTTTTCTGCAGGTTAATACTATACCTCATGTGTACTCGTGTTGCTTTAGATAAAACTGTCTACCCAGTAATGTAAATATAATCATTTCTTTCTCTTTAGGCAAGTATATTATTAGAGTGAGACACATTTTGTCTGATTTTTTCAGGTTTGGTGGAGATATGTTGTATGTGGCCTTTGAGTATAATACCATGCAAAAAAAAATTGTGGTCATTGTCGTTCTGTCTCACTCTTGTCCTTAACTGATGTCTTCTCACATGTACAGGACCAGCAGAGAGTTTCTGCTGAGACCAACAGATAGATGCAGTTTCTGTTTAAGAAAACCACAGCAGACTGACGATGCGTATCGAGACCTGCTGATAAGAGACACCTTCACCTTTAAAGCTGTCTCTTTCTCGATGGAGGGGAATTAATCCTACACCACATCCTGTCACCCCTACATAGCACAGCCTCAGCTACACTGAAAACCAGGAAAAGTTTTACTGTGAAAAGACACTGAGCAGCCGTGAACATTTTTTGATTTGCTGGAAACAAAGAAGAAGAGCATGGGATGATGTTCACGTACTGTATGTCCTGTTTGTTCGTAAGAAATATTCAAAACCTTTAAAGCACTAACACCACAATTGAAAAATACTCCTTTAAAATTCTGCATTAAAAAATCTACTAATACTACTAATCTTTGAGTATTAAGTACTGGGGTAAAAAAAAAAAAAAGTGCTCAGTTTGTGTTAAATTGTTGATGCATTAAAACATGTATCTGCTTCATGTTAATGCATCAATAATGAAATTCCCCGGTATTGGAGATACCAGGTTTTGCATCTGACAGTGTGTACAAACCCTTAAATTTAATGCCATCTGGGACTAAATAATAAAACTTCTGTATCTATCCATCCATTTTCTTCCATTTATCTGGGATCAGGTCGCGGTGGCAGCAGGCCAAAGGTAGCCCAGATGTCCCTGCCCTCCAGCCACATTCTCCAGCTCCTCTTGGGGGATTCCTAGGCGTTCCCAGGCTAGATGGGATATGTAATCCCTCCAGCGTGTTCTGGGTCTGTCCCTGGGGTCTCCTCCCAGTTGGACATGCCCAGAAAACCTCCAAAGGGAGGCATCCAGGAGGCATCCTAATCAGATGCCCGATCCACCTCAACTGGTTTCTTTTAGTGCAAAGGAGCAACGGTTCTACTTTGAGCCTCTCCTGGATGTCTACACTGTAAAATGTGACAAGTTGATCTTACTTTAAAAAAAAAAATCTAGGAAACCAATTGCCTTGAAAAAGGTAAGTAAATATAACTATTTGTCTTAAGTTATGTTTACTTTGTCTACTTGAACTTAAGAATATATAGTTATATTTACTTACCTTTTTCAAGGCAATTGGTTTCCTAGATTTTTTTTTTTAAAGTAAGATCAACTTGTCACATTTTACAGTGTAAGCTCCTCACCCAATCCCTAAGGGTGAGCCCAGCCACCCTCAGAGGAAACCTCATTTTGCCCGCTTGTATTCGTGATCTCATTCAAAACTCATGACCATGAGGACCAGAAGGTAGATCAACTGGTAAAACTTCTGCAGTGAAATAATAATAATTTTAAAAAAATCTATATTTTCATGGTTTCAGGTTAGTTGGAGTATTACATGCTCCTTTACACTAGAGTAAATTTTCTGACAGCTTTTAACTCTTCAGGTAATGTCAAAATGTATTATTATTTCCAGCTAAAACATTTAGAATTTAATTTAAGTATCTAATGTCTACAGTCATCTGATAAATGTAGTGGAGTAAAAGGTACAATATTTCTATCTAAAAACTTGGAATAAGCAGAAAGCAGTTTAAAAAACAAACAAACAAACAAACAAAAAAAAAAAAANAAAAAAAAAAAAAACAACAACGTGGTAGTACTCCAGTAAAGGTTTTGTGTTTTAGTATCTGTATTTCGCTATAGAGTATTTGATAAATGTACTCAGTCACTTTCCACCTCTGACAGCTAAACTGCTTCCCTCATTGATGCCGTGATTGCCCACCCAGCTCTCCCACCTCCTCTCAGTGGGTCAGCTGGGCCTGGGGTGTGTGGGATGATGCTGTATGTTGAGGGAGAGGGAAAGTGTGTGTGAAATCTGTGTAGGAGAGGCTAAGAAAAACATTACGGCCTGGCAGCAGCATTGCAGGGAGTGGAGGATGAGGAGATCAGGGGAGCAAAGGGGAGAGGAGGAAATGGAAGGCTGGGGAGGAGGAGGAGTGTAGGGGTATGGGTATGACAGAGGAGAAGGTAGGTGTGTGTGTGTGTGTGGAGGGGTGGAGGAGGCAGCTGATGTCTTATACCTTGGAATACACAAAGAAAAACAGGAATTTAGGAAAGTCAGAAGATGATTACATTAATTTTTTTTATCTGAGAAAAATAATATTATCAAGAACCATCTGCACTAGATTGTTAGGCTCGTTCCAAGTTATTTTGTCGATTAGTGAGTCCAAACAGCAAAAAAAAAAAAAAAAANAAAAAAAAAAAAAAAAAACCTACTGGTAAAATCTGAGATTATTTCAACCTGTTTCCAATACAAATTAACTTGTTTCAGGAATTTCAGGAAACACAGTAAAGGAGTTGAAGCTCAACCAGCTTAGTGCAATTTCCTGAGTTGTACAACACAACTTTAAAATTGTAACACAATCTAGGCAAAAAGGCGATTGCATGGTGAAATGTCAGCAGCCAGACAAGACTATACCAGGTTTATAAACTGGTATATAATCTATTGTGGTACCCGGGCGCTTGTTGATAACATGTGTTGCTATGTCAACACTCCTTCTAACCAAAATCTCTCTCTCTCTCTCTGTGGCACAAATACTGCTTATCATGTGAAACAGCCTTATGTTGGGAATTGATGGGAACCACTGAGAGGCAGCCATACAATGTATTTACAGGCTGAGAGCCAAAATGGTATAGTTCTGCTGAGTTAACACTGCTGTCCTTTTCATATTATACAGAGATATTAATGTTAAAATAAATGCCTAAATGCTGGTTTAACTAGATTCTTGGGCTTTTGTAGCTAAAAATAAAGTTCATTATTGCTAATTTTAACGTCAGTGTTTTATTCTGGCTTGATTTTTATACTAGTTTTAAGTCCTTTTTTTTTTTTTTTTTTTTTTTAGCCCATTGGAATTTTTTTTTTCTTTAATTTGGTACTAGAAAATGTCACTAGATTACAGAATATTTTTGTTTATTTTCAGTAGGGGATTTTTTTATTTTATTTTTTTTTGCAGCGTGTGGTTAGATCATATTCCTCTCCCTGTCTTCTCATGCTGTGGGTGGGGCTTTGTGGTGGGGTTGGCTGGAAGAGAGGGGATGGAGAGACGGAGGAAGAGAAAGAAAAGAAAGTGAGAGGAAGAGAGGTGGGGGAAGTAGGAAGGGATAGAGTGGAAGACGGGTGGAGGGGTTGAGAGATGGGCCGTGCTGACGTTTCTCACTAAAGCATTCACTGTGTAACGTCCCTGAAGTGGCAAGACTGGTTCACACGAGCTCTTTAGCCTCCTTCTATATCCCTCCTTCATATTTCTCTCTCTCTCTCTCTCTCTCTCTCTCTCTCTCGTTCCCTCCTTTTTTCTCTTTTCCTCTCTCTTTGTCTCATTAACAAATTAGATTTGTTTAGGCAAGTCCTGCTTTGTCAAGGGTTTGTAAGTTGTAACTAATATGTTATTTGTGGTAATAAATCATTCATAATTTTTTTAAAATCAGTAATAAGCCTTTATTATTAGTTTTTGAATGTCACATTGTGAAATGTTATGAATCTCATTGTGTGTGCAGCTGTGAATGGCAGTAAATTGTTAATAAACAGATTTTGACATTTGATTACTTGTCTCTACAAAGTTCCCTGTTTCTTCTCACTAAATATGAGAGAAATAATTAGTTGCTTTTTGGAACTTCTGTTCGGTGTTGGCTGGTTGTAAAATTTTAGTCGATTTTAAAATCTGCGCACTTAGTGATGAGAATTATGAGTTTATCAGTGCACATCACCAAATAGCCTTTCCTGACATTTTAATTTTGTAAGGACTTTGTATTTACATTTCTGCAGAAAGACAAGTTTCTTGAGCTGTGCAGTTGTGCTATTTAAAAACCATTACAGATTTTTCCTCCACCTGTGGCTTCTGCAAAATTACCTGCATAGTACGTCTCACGATACAGTAAGAAAATAACACTAGGAACACTCCAGGCTGGTTTTTATAATATATGATGCAATGTAATGTAAGTTCTCTATTTTTGTGTGGATTATTAAATCGAGGGGAAGGATTGTATGAGCTTATCCTCCACTTTGCAAATCACTAGACTACAAAGTTAGTGATTATCCCATAACTTCCTGGAAATTCATTGGCTGCCTGTAGAAAGATGATAAGATTTGTGATCAAAGTCCATTTAATTTTTAGTAAAATCTGTTGCACACTGTTTACCACATTTTTATATTCATTAGCTAATTTTTAACCACAAAACTAGGCAATTAATGAACCATCGTTGCACACAACAAGATGCTGAATGATCAAAAATCCACTGAGTGTGTGTGTATATCTGTAAACAAAAAGGGTGTATCCAGCAAAAATCAAACAACATACAAATCCAGAAAAGATAAAAAGCTAACTTAGCTTGACTGGAAGAAGGCTTTAAAGTAATTTTCCCAAACTCCATAGGAATGTAAATCAGTAGATGTGGTATTAAAGCTGTTCACTGTGAACTCGGAACTAGGAATTTTCGACTTCCGCCTGCAAAAAGTCAAAGAAAACGCCTCTCAAGTCAGAATTTCGACTCAGAAAGTCAGACAAGTTTTTCCAACCCTGAGTTCAGTATTCCCATCATTTAAACATGGCTGCTTACTGTAAATAGTAACTTTTCTATTTATAAATGAAGCTTTAGAAGCATTTTCTTTTTATCAGCAGGGTAAACATATAACAGTAGCAATGCAGTAGCTGTTTTGAAAAGGTAATTAGCCCATAAACATTGAAACATAGCTTATTTTGGTCCAACAGAGCAAACATAACAAAATTTTTCATGAAGGCCTCCATGTTATCTCCCACTTTGTTTATCATGAACGCATGGTGGTCGTAAATTACGTAATTCCGAGTTATGACTTTCCAGTTCCGAGGTACAATGAATGCAGCATAAGTTTCCAAATATGCTCACAGCTTTGGTTTTACAATTTATACAACAGAAACATACAGTATATTTTCTTTATCTGTGAATATTTCTGTGGAAATGTGCATTATCATGGCATGGCTTGAATACTGGGCGACTTAAAGGATCATACCAACCATTTTGCATGTTTGAGCCTAATATATTCAATTTTCATACATGTAACATTACTGACAATCATTTCCCAAAGCTTACTACTGGAACGGTGAATTATAAATTTTTAAGGTGGGTGTATCGCTTGAATATTTGATTTTGAAAGATTAAGCGATTTTGCAAAATATCAGGAAAGCTGAAATACGGTTTTATCCTTTGGGAAATGGTTGTCAGTAACGTAACGCATGAAAATTGAATAATTAGGCTCAAACATGCAAAATGAGTGGTATGGTCCTTTAACTCATAAAACCCAAATATTTCCCTCCATTTATATCAGTTGAGATGCATCATGGTTGTACAGTAGTTACTTTTGTCACATCACAGTAAGAAACCTTTGCTTCCTGGTCCTTTTTGAGTAGAGTTTGTGTCCTGTCACTGTGTTTGTGTGGATCCAAAGACATGTTAAAACAGTCACCTAACTCCTGAGGAATACTTATTTCATTGACATGTATGACTGCCATAAAAAGATCTCAAAATCTCGTTTTCAGTTGAGTTAAAATCATTGTGAAGTCTTTGACATTCCCAGCAGCATTTACATCACAGCTTACACCCTCTTATTATACTCCCATTAGGCTACATTTCATGTTTCAGACCAGAACAATTGTTCTTACATACTGCCAGGTACAGGTTGGTACACCGACGCACACACCCAAATACACTCAGATACTGTCACCAACTCTCTATCACACATAGCCTTTCTTCAGCTCTTTTGTTTGATACCTGATATGAACCCCTAAAGCTCCTGTTTGGCACAAATTCAGACCCACCCGCCAGTTCAACACTGCATTATTCTGCAACCTCTTCTCCATTTTTTCCTCTGCCTTCTTTGAAATCCAGTGGCGTTTTTCCAGCTGCACATCAGCCTTGGCTCCAGTCTCAGTCCTTCAGTTTTCCAGCTCTAGCTCCAGGGTTTGTGCCAGTCCACCAGCTCAATCTCTGGCCCCAGACCCAGCTTTAGGCCCAGTCATCCATCCCCTCTCCCTCCAACCTGAGCACCAAAGCTCAGCCTGGTTTAGTTTGGCACAGTTATAGCCATACCACCCAATCCAAGCTCACGAGCAGGTTTTCAGACTTGGCCTATATGTGAGTGTGTGTGTGTGTGTGTGTGTGTGTGTGTCACTCCCCTCCCCTAAGCACAGGTGGACTTGAAGGGAACACAGCCAAATACTTTTGGTTTAGAGGGAGGGAGGGGTGTTGGCTGAGCCTGGTGGGTGTAGCAGTTTTTGTTTTGTTGTGTTTCTTAGATAACCGTTTCGTGGTACGGTACCTTTTCACTCCCCTAAATCACTGACACACCTTCAGAGCAAACTTGAGCTTCTCTTGTCTCTGTCTCACACTCTCTCTCACTTTCACAAGTCTGCCAGTGCTGAGACAGTGCTGAGTTTCCTGACAGGGACTGAATGCGTGAGAAGAGGAACTGAAATCAAAACTTCTCTTCTAAAAGGTCAGTAACATCCTACTGTCTCTTTTGCTCTCTTTCATTCAAATACTGTTTCCCTTATCCTCAAAAAAGACATAATGAGTGGTTTATATTTCGCTGTTGCCGCAAAATTTCAGAGTTTGTTGTGTAGAGCACTGCTACCCATTTAGTGCTCGAATCAGCCTAAAGGATGGCTGACCTTTGGTAGAATCAGGTTCCTCTCTGTTCCCATTTAAGTTACAAATTTCTTCTCATTTCAAACTGTTTATTTGTAAGATAGATGAATGATATCCGGTTTTAGCAGAAGCTACCAAAATGTCACACAACTTTCTTTGGCGTATCTCGCAGCAGATGCATACTCAATGCAAGCCGCCCCTTCACTTCACAGCCACACACTGAGGAGGAAACAGCAAAAGCATGACAAAGCTTGATCAGATTGAAAGACTGATAACGTCTTTCTTACTTGTCTATATAGCAGCGACTTTTACAACTACACAATCATATATTTATGCTGTAAAATACTATTTGATCTATTGTCATCTCTATGATTCTAATGATGTCATGTCGTCACGAGCCTGCCTGAGAGACATTGCTTGAGTTATTTGATCAATTAGAAAACACCTGTTCTCCAGCAAGTTGTTCTGAAACTAATTGATTCCTCTCAGATGAGAAGTTGATAATCGGCTTGTAATCAGACGATCAGATTTAACTTCAGGTTGTTTCAAATTAGATTATATTTTTTTTCCCCTCCTACTGTCTAACCCGAGCAAATAGCATGCATAACTCTTAGCCTTATAGAATATATTAGCTATTTTTTCCAAATAATGATTTACTTATAAGATAAAGAAATTGCATTGTTCCAAATCTGAAATACTATTTTGAGATGAAAACATTTGAATATTTTTTTTTTCATTTTCATTTCATTTCAAACCTTTATTTCTCAAAAATCATTGAGGGCATGCCCTCATTTACAGTGACTTTGAGATCACTCAAACAGCAATAAAAAAAAAACAATCAATTAAAACAATCACAGATTGACAGATGTTCTGCTACAATTGATTTAAATTGACCAACAGTTACAAGAGTTTTGAGTTTTAGAGAGCATTGCAATTTATTCCAAGAAACAGAAGTGGCATAACTAAAATCAGTTTTACCCAAATCAGTATGAATGCAAGGGGTCAAGAAGCATGAGCCAATCACTAGAACATGTAAGATAAGGACCAGAAGACCAATGTAACAGTGATGATATATAAGATGATAAACTTTCCATAATGGCTTTATAAATAAATAGGTACCAGTGTTTATCACATCTTTCTACGAGAGACGTTTAGGATGTTTCAAGACTCTTACAGCTCCTGATAATGAGAACAGTGGTGGATTTAATCACAAACCTTTGCAATTTTGCAGTGGTTTCAGTGACAATAACTGTTGTGTATTTAAAAGACTTTTAATCACCCACATACAGTATAACTTAATCCAGTTGTGGTCTGAAAGAAGGGAAAAAGAAAACATGATTTAAAAAAAAAAACACCCCATTATGAATGATAAATGAAAAACTACAAGACAAAATGTCCTCAAATCCAAGTGTGAAAGAGTCAATATAGGTAAAAAAAATAAAATAATAAAAATTAAAAAAAACTGAAGAAAAATGATGTCCTAAGTTAAAAAAATAAATAAGTCTTCATATAGACAGTTTATCACACAAAGCTTTTTTCAGCCTTCGTCATTAAAGAAAAGTAACACAACTTATAGAGCTTTCTTCCTGTCACAGTGAGGGTTAGACAGGGATAAAGTCAAGTAGACACCACCACACCTATGTAGTCACACACCCTGACTACAGCTTTCTGTCTGCATCTCTCTCTCTCTCTCTCNTCTCTCTCTCTCTCTCTCTCTCTCTCTCTCTCTCTCTCTCTCTCTCTCTCTATGTGGGATTATTGGAACTGAATCTGATCCTTGCAGGTCTTTTGTTATGGGGCCTCCTGGGGCATTTTTACATTGGTGTGTTTAACAAACACTGGCAGAGGTAGATTTCATTGATGTTTGCACAATCACACCTATACTATACTCAATAACTCTTTTAAAAGGTTACATTTGCACAGAGAGGGATTGTGTGAACCTGAGTGTGAGCACTGAGCATGAGAGAAAGAAAGTATTTAGTAGTACATCAATATCATGGATGAATGTGTCAAGTGCTTGAGGATGCAGTTTAATAATTGCAGTAACGGAGGGATGATGCAATGTGTTCATTATGAGAGTGACAGAGTGAATGAGCCCACACTTCTTCTTCCCACCTGACAGCATGTGGGCAGGCCTATATAACTGCACTTAGGAAAAGACACACACACACTCTGATTCTAACCTCCTGTGACACAGATGTCATCTTGTCACAGTTGTCCAAAATCAGATTCTCTGCTTTCTCTCCATCAAGGCAGCGAAGACCAGATCAGATATGTGCCTGTGCCACAAAGTGTCACCCACTCATTTAAATGCTGCGTAGACAAAGTATTAGATACTTGCATCAAGTTTAATATATGCACATGTGTTTATTTGTGTCTGCATGTGTGTATCGGCCCTCCTCCGTAGAACTGAGGTCCAGGTTTTGTTGTGTGGAGTTGGGCGGGTGAGTAAGCCGCCCCTCACAGATGAATAGAGGATGGGAGGAGGCTTGAAGAGGCTGCCGTGGGTGGGAGGCCCGAGCCCTGCCAAAAAATGCTCCTTCTGTGGGATTTGTGTACTTTTGTGCTCCTCACGAAATGCAGCGCCTGGATCAAGCGACGGCACTCGCACACTGAGAGGTTGGAGGCCCAGTAGCACTCTTTCTGCATTTGAGGCTTAATCCTTTCACCCCCTTTTCCCATCATTCTCTCTCTCTCTCTCTCTCTCTCTCGATCTCCTGTTCGCAGCTGTTCATCTCTTTGCAGTATTTATCCTTAATAAAGCAGCCAAATATACCGATTAAAGGACCATACTGACGATTGTGCATGTTTTGAGCCCAATACAATCCACATACATGTTACTGACAACCATTTCCCAAAATATAATACTTTAGCGGTAAAATTTAGAATGTTTTTCCTACCTTCTTCCAGCCTTTGGCTTCAGTTCATTCCAGTACGCTATTAAAATCAACTTGTAGAGACTTGAAACATGCTTGAGATNTTTGGCTTCAGTTCATTCCAGTACGCTATTAAAATCAACTTGTAGAGACTTGAAACATGCTTGAGATTTGTAATCCATCCCAGTGAACACAATATCTTTAGTTATTTTTGTCAAAGTAACTTTATCTAACTAACAAGAATGTATGTATCTGCCAGGAAATATAGTCCCAGGAGAAGACGACTTTTACAGAGAAATTAAAATTAGAGTGCTTTCTACAGTCGTGCATAAGTGCTAGAAGGTGAAACATTGAATTTTAAGATGTGTGAACATTTGATTTTGAAAGATTAGAAGATTCAGAAAAAAATAACAGGAAAACTAAAATACAGTTTTATGTTTTGGAAATTGTTTCCAGTAACATAACATACAGTATGCAGATAGGCTCAAACATGCAAGATCGGTTGTATGGTCCTTTAATAAAGTGGCCAAATATGCTGATGTACTTTAATACTTAGGCTACCTGGGAGCTCATCCTTTCCCTGACTAAAACTTTAGCCAACATTGTTAGGACACAGTACATACACATACATTTGTAACATTAGAAATTAGTATTAACTCATTCATTAGTTTCATTCATTATATTTTCTCCTTAGTTCCCCACATGATCAAAATCATCAAAGAAATGTTTATTTGTCTTGTGTTTTAATATTTGTCATATCAGACTCTACCAGTTTGTAACACATGAATCATTCTTCAACCGTAGGTGTTTCCTGAATGTTACCATGATGATAGAAAATAAGCCCCTGTAACCACTGGCAACCTACCCAGCTTCAGCCAGCTAATACGGGAGACATTATTCTCCACTTGGCAATCAGGCAAAATTAACACACAGCAAATCCCAAAATTAAATCCCCGCTTCACTCGTTAGAAGAGATCTGCAAAGATGATATAGGAACTTAAACAAATGAATGTAATTCGGCGGCTGAGAGCTTCGAGATGAAGAAAAGCAGAAAGGAAAACAGAACATGATTTCATAATGTCTAAAAGAAAGATCTGGGTTGAATAAGTGGGTCCACCCACCTGTGTGTGAGAGGCGAGAGAGAGAAAGCAGGGCTGGATGGCAGTTTTAGAGACATGAGTGTGTGGGTTCAGCTTGCTGGCCTGCTTGTGCTATCTAATCACTAGGAGAGAAAGGAGAGCAGCATGCCTTGATCCACCCACCCACCCCAGACAAACAGCAGTTAGCCCACTAACTACTATCTGTGGTAGCCTGCAGCTCTGGGCCATACATGGGGGAACAAGATGAAATATGACAGTATCTGTAGGTAATAGACATTAAGGACAATTATGTCTCATTCTGTGTCGGGGAGAAGGAGAGATGTGTCAATTTGGAGGCTAGTAAGGGTCATGACAGTATGTGAAAGAGTGCACACTGGTGTGTGTGTGTGTGTGTGTGTGTGTGTGTGTGTGGCGTGTACCTTGGCCAATATCCAGCAGGTTTTCAGTCAGTAATAAAACTAATGAGAGCACACAGACAGATTTCAGGTGTAATTAGCCACATTTGTTTTAACCTAAGGCTAACAATGTGTAAAACACACCTGTCAGGAAACAAAAACACTCATGTATGTGTTTAAATTTTCTCTCACCTTTGGGCTGCATTGCCTTTGCGAAACATTATTAGCATGAATTATGTGACTGCTGTGCTGATTTCACTGCTTCAGTTTTTTATGTTGACGTATTTGGGTCAGCTACAGATCACAGTTACCTGTGTGATACCTGAGTGGGTGGGATGAGATCGGGTGTTAGTCCAAAAATAGCTGACCTATGCATCACACTTGTATTTGTGTGTATGAACGTGTGTATAGTTAAGCTCGGTCCGCTACCTTGTGCGTGTGTGTATGTGTGTATGTATGTGTGTGGCATGACAGGCATCTGTCTCCCCTGCCCTGCAGCCTGACTGGTTTTAATTAGGAAGTGCCAGAGTGCCCGAGGGCTCTCCTGCTGACACACACATACACACATGCACACACGCTCATACGCACTCACAAACACGCATATACACGCACACTACCTGAGGGCAGACAGAGGCTGTCCCACCAAGACTGGCCTCCTTCTCGTTATCACCATAAGGAGTTGTCCTCATCCACGACCCTTCCAACACACGCGCTCACACACAAATAGTCACACCAATCCAATCAAATGGATACAACACAATACTGAAAGGCATTCGGTGGCAGTGGAGGCTGGGTGTTTTGATATCTCATATATTTTATTTGGAGTTTTGGGTTCTAGAAAAAAAATGCTTTTTTTAAGTGGACAGTAATGGCCTCAAACTTACAGAATAATCATTTTTACATGCTCAACACACATCACCATGGTCAGTTTTCACACACAGCAGTGGGTCCATACAGCACCATGGCCACCTGTGAAGAACTGCAACTCTGCCAAAGGAAAATATCAGCCTCTCTTAAATACTTTTTTATTCTAAATGTGTAACCAATGTAGTTTACCTCCCTTCTGGCAAAGATTCTAAAACTGATTGGGATGTTTGAAAAAAAAATAAATAAAGGACAAAATTGAAGAAAGTTGAAGCACAAACAGACAGGTCAGCAGAAAGTTAACGCCCTCACCTCATTCACCCGACCAGCATGCTCCAAGGTGAGTTCTAATGACCTCTTTGCCATGATGGATGGTGTGTGTGTGTGCGTGCGTGTGAGAGTATGAGATCATTTCTGAGCATCTGTGATTGAGTGTGATAGTGAGTGACAGATTAAGTGTGTTCATTGTTATTTCTCATGAGTATACATGAGGGTTGCACACATGCATGTCTCTTTTGGTATTTGAGCAATGTTACATCTGTGGTGTGTGTGTGTCCTTGGAGCTGTGAAGGCAGTGGGTGTGGATGTGGGAGGACGCTGTGTGCTCTATCACTGGACTGCGGGGGAATGAGTGCCTCCCTTTCCTGCTTCTCTCCCACACCAGGCCACACCTGGCCTCCAACACCAGGATAAAGGACACAAGTTTGACTGGCTGTGTTTGTGTGTTTTTGTTAATCCGGGGAAATCAGCAAAACACACAGGATCTTTTTATGCTTTGTTCTACTATATATTCATAGCTGCATAAATTCCAACCTGAGCTGAATCAATACATTTTTTTTTGGAACAGACCGAATTGGTTTATACTAACAACTATCAAAAAATGCAGCATTATTTTTATACCAGTGCCTAAGTAATCAGTGTAGCATCAAACCATAAATAATGTAATGTAAAAACTGTATAAATTGTATAAATAATAAATGTAAAATTGGAAATTAAAAAAAAAAATTTAATAGAAAATTTTGATTTTGGGACATTTTTAATTGGAAATTTTGAAATTGATTTTTTTTTTTTTTTTTTTTTTTAGCCAAGAAGACATTTTAAAGAACCACATTATCTTCTCTATAAAAATTTTAAAACAATAAAATTTTTAAAATGTTGTTAAGGGACCAGTGAGAAAGTACCAATATTGACTTTTTTTTTTTTTTTTTTTTTTTAAACAATACCCAGCCCTAATTTGTTTTCTGTGAGCTCCTTCAGTGGACAACAACCTGAGATTTTACCAAAATATTCATATTTTTGTTGCAGAATCGTAGAATTAAGGCCTATCAGAAGCTATTTCTAATTAATTAGAAATAGCTTCTGATGCAATATGGCACCCTTCTAAAATAAAGTTTCCAGGGGGATTTTAGGTTTTCAGCAGAATGAATAATAGGAGACAAGCAGAGTGTTCGATCAAACTCTGCTTCTCTGCTTTTTTTTTTTTTTTTTTNTTTTTTTTTTTTTTTTTTTTCCTCTCTTGTTAACTCGGAGGCATTCTGCTGCTAACTGGACAGCCAGTTCTGTGTGTGAATCTGTCCTTGTGTGTATGCATGTGTGTGTGCACGTGCGTGCATGTGGTTGGCCCTGTTGCTTTAATAGGGGAAAGCTTTTTTCTTTAGTGTTCTCTGTGATTAAAATAATATTAACTACATCAAGATATCTGCCTTCAGGGCTGGTAGATCTTAACCTTCAAGGATCTAAATTTATAATAATGACAGGCTTGCATGTCTGAGTATTCTGAATATAATCACCTCTGACTGTGTCCTTTTGTTCAACAGAAACATGAAAATTTGCATTTTTTAAATTCTGGCTAGAACTTGCACAATAGTAGATTATTCTTAAGCAGGAGCATGCAGCTTGTTTCAGAGCCGAGATATTCTGACAGAAATCTGCTTTTGCTTACTGTTGTGTTTGTCTGAGCAGCCTCATCATCTTCAGTATATTAACTTTCTGTAATGATGCTTCACGCTTCCCCCCCCCCCCCCCNTCCAAAGGGCCAATCTGGTGCTCTGGGGGAGGTGTGTGTGACTTGCTGGGCACAGCAGGTGGTAGTAAACAGGTACGTTAAGATGCCAGACAGACATACATACATACAGACCGACAGACAGATGATACTTACTCAGCCCTCTGAGTCCTCACGTCTTGTGTCTGTTATCACACAGACGTCTCGATATGTGTCACCACATATTGGTGTAATCCTCACAAGGGATGGAGAGGGAAGGGAATCAATATTTAGCCAAATAAGTTTTACTACAGGAATCTGAGCATCACTTGAAATTATAACGCTGAGCAGCAGCGATAAATAATGTACCATATATACTCAACTATAAATTGATCTCGACTATAAGCGCTGACCCCCAATTTTGATCTGCAAATTTAGATTTCTAAAGAAACCTTCATATAAGCCGACCCCTGACTGTTGTTCCATCAATTTATTTGTTTAGCAAATTACCTGTTTTTCTGAGAATTGTCATAGTATTCCTGTGATTTTCTGAAAATAATCCACTAGAGGTACTGGTAAACAGCTGATTACCTTAAATGACATTAGCTAACATTAAGTTTTCCGGACTCCTCTTCCTTGTCTGAATCGCATTGATGAAGNATGACATTAGCTAACATTAAGTTTTCCGGACTCCTCTTCCTTGTCTGAATCGCATTGATGAAGGTAACGAAAGCTTAATAAATGAGCTATAATTATCACCGTGCTTATTTAGCATTTTAGCTGTGTAATTATGGTGAGTTTTTTTTTGTTTGTTTGTTTGTTTGTTTTGTTAAGAATTACAAGAATTACATTACATATTTTCAGGTCGCCACAAAATGTGCTGAATAAGATGTTAAGTTAGGAAACATCTTATTCTAAGGTATGATTTAAACTATTTTCCATGGGTAGTGGTAATGGGTAGCATTTCCACCCCTGGANTAAAAAAAACAAACAAAAAAAAAAAAAACAACTTGGCTTATACTCGAGTATATACAGTATTTGACATCGTGGATCATGACTCCTTTGGTCTGTATCATTCGTGGCTCATGATGCACATTATTCAGGTTTATAGAATTCAGGTACAACTCACTCATAGGAAGTGTTTAGAATAGATAGATGATCATATAGATTTATGAATATTTGTCTGGCCGTCTGGCTGGCCTGTGAGCATTTAGTGGCTAACCTTGTTTATATACATGAGATGCCAGTGTGAGCTGGCTTCAGCTCTCGCCCTGTACATAACAGAGAAAACCACCAGGGCATGGGCTGCGGTTTGCTCTGGTCCATGTTTTCCTCAGGGGGGAAGTGGGTAAGCAGTCTGATGTACGCTCTGATGTCTTCATGTTTGTGTAGGTTCGGTCGGCACTGCTTTAGCGGCATGATTGTCAGTTATGATTTCTGGAGCGTTGCACACTGGCTGGAAACCGCTAAAATAACACCAACACAAAAGTTTGTTAGCTGCTTATTCTGTCTTAAACCCTTCAATTGTTGCTAATTGCATAGAAATTTTTAAAAAGTGTTTTATCATCTCTAAAATAATATTAAAATACTAAAATATTTTGATTTTACATAAATATATCACTCAGGAGGTTTAGCCTGCCTGCTGTAAACTAACTTATTTTTAAAAAGTATTACAAAGGGTGCGGTTTGATGATGTCATACAGGAAATCTTCCCTCGCCCAATGGCTGTTTCAGATCCTTTGAATGTGCCATGTCATGGTAAAACATTAAGAGGACAGGAAACTCTCTCTCTCTCTCTCTCTCCCACTTTGTCACTAACACAAAAAAATCTCTATTTTAACAAGTTACATTTGTTCCCAAAACTCTTATTTTCTTAAAAAAGTGAAAAGGTTTGACACAAATGAGATTACCTCAATCTGTTTCCAATACAAATGGACATCTTTTGAGAATTTTTTTAGAATCAAGTGTCATTTTTCTTGATTCTAGTGCTGAAATCTGCCTAATTCTTGGTCTTTCAACACACTTACAATTACTAATTTGTGCTGGAAAAAGGTTGAAATAATCTCACCATACAAAAATAAGACTCAATAAAAGACAAAAATGACTTGAAAAGAGGGAGATTTTTTTTTTTTTTTTTTTTTTGGAGTGCATGCATGCGTACACACACTTTGATACAACCTTAAAGAATACTTTTGTAAATGGAATTAGTTGCCACTCAGTTGCCATTATAGCAAATATTTGTCCCTCTCCGCATTGACATTATTATTAAGTCCACTGCCCTTTGCTGTAACTTTGAGGTGAATAATAAAAGTTTGGCACAGAGACAAACTCTTGCTGAATCACTTTGCTCTTCTAACCTGAATTCTCATCCCCTCATCTCTCCTCTGCATAAACCTCCTCCTCCTCTCCACAGGCTGAGGTGGTCTATTCACCAACTGCTGCCCTGCATCTTCTCTTTCTGACTCAAAACAAGAAGATAGCGTTGCCTTCAACTCTCCTCAACCTAGTATTTGATTCAACAAAAAGCAAAATACGACTGCAGACACTTGTGATATTATTCAGCATTTATGATGGATTTTTGCAGAAGAGGCAATCAGCTTTTAAGTCCTTCCAAACTTTCATAATTGAATGAGTTCTGAACACGGGGTGCCACTCTACATTAGGACTTGACTTCAGTTTTTAATTAACAGAGATGTCATCAGCATGTTTTGAGTGTTTGTTGGGGTGCAGCGTACTCGGACTCTTCGCTGACCCCTCACCACCAAGGAAATAGCGGTCATCTTTTTTAAAAAACAGGTGTAAAACTGAGTCGAACCAGCTCTAAGTTGCAGTTATGTTTCTGTGATTGCATGTCTGCTGTGACTCCATCCGTCCATCCCCTCAGCTCAGCTTGGGACTAACCAACAGAGGTGCATAAAATAGTTTTCCAAGTTTTCTCTCTCTTTCTCTTTTCCTTTTTTACCCTCCTTCAGTCTCCCCAAACAACCCCTTCCAGTTTCTTTGCCCCAGTCCCTTTATACCCAAATCCACTCACACACAACTAAAAATTCATTTTGTCTGACCTAAATCAGAGGGTGTCTGCGCCATGGGCTTATTACACAGTGCGCTTAAACTTGTGTTGTGGAGGAGGATGGGGTATTATTATCTTCCAGCTACCCACCCTGCTATAAAAACTAGTGGTGCGACATCTCCACAGCGCAGTGCTGCTGCCCTCCCTCCCTTTCTCTCTCTCTCTCTCTCTCTCGCTCGCTCGTCCTACATGAGCCTGACTTAAACTCCACACTAGCCACTCTGCTGTACACACAGACACAAGAATCACACTCTGCTCTCTTCTGTTACGCTGCTTATGCTTCACTCAATTGGATATTCCTCCCCGGGTGTTTTTTCTTTTTTCTTTTTTTTTTTTTTTTTNTTTTTTTTTTTTTTTTGTGAATGGGCATCTGAGGAACTTGTGAATGGACTGACTGGCTGACTGATTGACAGACCAGCTGACTGGCAGAGACGGAGAAAAAGAGAGAGAGGGAGAGAGAGAGAGAGAGAAGCAGCTGTGTTTCACTCAAAGGAGGCGATGCTGAGAGGTCAACCAAGGAGCAGCAGAGCCTCTGAGTAGAAATACACGTGAGGAGAATCAAGAAAAGGAAGGTACAGTAGGCGATGGCTGTTCATTCTCTGGAATGCTCCTGAACGTATCAAGACATGTGTGAATTTATGTGGATGCCAGAGTTTTAGGGCACGCACATGGGTGTGTGTTTTTGTGTGTGCACATCCGTTTTTACTTGTCACATTGTTCTAGAGTGTGTGTAGTGTGTGCATGAACAAGCTCGCACTTGTGCGTTGTATTACACTTGCACACGTGCATCACTCAGTGCAGCAACTTGGAGGCTGTTTGCACGAGTGTTTCAGGCTACAGTTTGAGATCGTGAGCGTCTCTCTCTCCACCTGACAAGGTGCAAACAGGTCAAAAGCACTTCAGTGAAAAACTCTGGAGTCACTTAATGACTCATGTAATTATTTGGGTTGTCGTTTAAATATCATCTCCAGAAAATTTAAGGTGGAGAGTACCTCATGTGCTATAAAATCCTGTAAATTATAGGAATGTTTATTATGGCATATGACAACAGGTGCTGGAAATGCTGTAAGTCCTATTTGTGATTTGAACTGTAATTACACACTTAGTTTAAATTTTTAGTTATTTCATATGTGTGTGACGTTCCCCTGTAAATGCAAAGCACACTCAGTTAATTCATAAAGTTAATGGGAATGTCTGAGAGCATGGACAAAATAAAAAACATGTTATGGATTTGAAGCTGAGCTGTAAATTATTGTTTACAGCAAGGCAGCTTCTGCAGCTCTTACCTCATGTGCTTACAAAATGTCACGACCAGAATTACCCGTACAGTGTTTACAAGTTGCTTTTGATGAAGCAAAGATTTATTCATACCTGCTTCAATCTTTATTCAAATGGTAATAAACATAGGGAAAAATGCTGAACTATCACTGAAATAACAGTTTGATATTTCATGAACAGATTTAAAGGTTAAAAATAAATAAAAAATAAAGGTAGTTTGTGTATTGTTGTGATACATTCACATACTGGAACATTTTAAAGTCTTCAACAGACATATATAGACTCAAAAACTGTGACATGTAATTTATTATAAATCAGTGTCATATTTTAATTACTTCTTATATGCTCTTATTAACTTCATTAAGATTTTACACCTCATTGCCAGTGTGAAATAAGGATTTTAATTTTTATTCATGATTTTTTTAAATACATTACAGTAATGCTCATCCAAACTCAGAGTCATTTTTAATGGCTTCATTAAATGTTAGAAAAACACAAATAAATCAGAATTAAGCTTTAAAAAAAGCTAAATTATTAAAATTAAAGCAATATATTTTATACTGTCTCGTCTTCTTTTGTGGTGCTGACAACAGCCAACATCACCTTCTGTTCATTTAAAGATATTTAATCAGAAACAGGGTGATTTTGATGAAGCAATCTATCCTACGTTTCATAGAAAATGGTCTAGAAGTCGTATTCTTAATCTCAGAAATGATATTTGGCGTTGAATTGTAAACTTTTGTTTATTTTGGGGTGAGACAGATAATGGTGTGTAGCTGTAGGCCCCCCCCGAAGGCTTGAGACATGACACTTAGTGCAAACACACCATTTAAGGAGCCAGACGAGGTAAACTGGCTCCCCCATTGCTCCATATGAAGACCGCTTCCTGTTTTTATTTCATATAACGTCAGAATAATCATATACTACGATTCAATACGCAATCTCTGGTAGGCATAAATTGCAAAATGTCTTGATAATAATTTGTAAAGTATTAGAAAATAATAAAAGTGAATCAATTTCTACACCTGTTGAGACATTTTAACAAGAACCTCAGCCCCCTCTGTTGTTGTTTTATTGAAATTTCTGTTTGAGCTTTATTTTACATTTTTATGAGCTGATTACTTTCTTACCATAGAAATTTGAACTGGGTTTTACTTAAACTGACATTAGTAGCTCTAAAAGCACCACAAACGTACACCAAATTCTGTACAAAGTTCGCATATCTAAGTCCTCAGAAATACTCAACTCTGAGCAAACTTTGTGCAGTTAAATGTTTAAATTTGCCCGTGACATTTCATTATTCCTGTAAGGATAAACACATCTCCCATGTTGTGTAAATGGTATATTTCCTGCTTGGTACTCTACCTCTAATTGACACCAATTAAGAGACATTTTAAACTTTCTCACAATGAGACCTGTTTCCAGACAATTGTGGTCTATGTATGAACTGCAGACGCTAATTTATAAAACCAACAGAGCAAGTGTCTCCTCGACACACAGGTGCACTACTGTTATACCGGTGATAATGGACTAGCCTATATAGTAGGTCAAATTAGTGTCTTCTCCTAATAATGGGGTGAAGTTTGGCTGTCAATACTATACATTATTGGCCATGCAATTGTCCATCTGTGACAGTTGTTTAGCAGGTGTTTGCTATGGGCAGTTTGTGACGGGTAAACTTGGCTTTGGCTGCTGGTGATTTAGCATGTGGGTCAGGTGGATCCACCGGCCTGACAGGGATAAACTAGGCTTTAGCTGTTGTAGCTTACAGGCCAAATGAGTGTCTGCCTGTGACAAGGGCTGAGATGGACATTAGCTGTTGATTTGTGGCCTGAGCGGTCAGGGCTGGGGACAAGTTAGCCACTCTGCTCTGGACATAATGATGGTGCAGCTGCACTTTAGGGCCAGAGGAGTGGGAGAAGAGGAGGAGAAGGAAAGGGAGACGAGGGTGATTAGGAGGAGGTTGGTGGTCAGAAGCAGGAAAGCAGATGAAGTTCTTAGAGGTGACACATAATTTGGGGTGGGAGTGCTGAGTTGAAAGTGTTAGTGACTAAGTGAGGCATGAGAGGAGACGGAGACACAGGCAGGCGCAGAGAGACGGACAGAAAGCCTAAGTGCATTAGGGACCATTTCATATTTAGCTTGAAGCATTGCCTGAAATTCCTTTTATTTACTTAATTCAGTTTAAAAAAAAAAAAAAAAAACATTAGGTGTTATTTTAATTAACTAATGGATGGACCTGGATGGTTGTGCTAAAATAAATTAAAACAAAATAAGATAAATAAATGGAGTCAGAACTCCAAAAATCTAAAACAATAATTATCAGCTCTTTCCTCAATACGTTCCCACCCTGGCTCTTTGGATGGGTGGGGGTTGTCTAAAGGGTTAAGGCTGTTTGGCTGATGAAATGTCGCTCCAGGACCTTGCGGTGGGAAAGCTGTGCCCTCCTCCCCTCCCTGTCTATGTGGCACATCCTCCTTAGATCCTCTCCACATTGTAATTAGGGGCCGGCCGCTAAGAGCTAGCGCTAGCAGTGGGAACAGAGGGGAGTGGTGCTTGCTGGGGCACCAGGCGAACAAACACCAACAGAAGCACGTGTCTCATAGTTCCACGAGTGGGTGGGATGGATCCAGAGCAAAAGAATGACAGAGGGTTAGCCAAACCTTCTCAGTCAGACTTGCTCTCTCTTTCTCTCCCTCTTATCCACTCAGTGTTGTTCCAAGCTCAGCACTATTGTTTGCCTTGGCAGGCTGTTATAGGGAGGGGCCCCTCTGCTGGTGTTTGTGCAACCTGTTAGGGAACTTTTAGGGCCATCTGATCTCTCTCTTACTCTCTCACTAGAGATTCTCTCACCTTTTACCCCTGCTATTAGTTTAATGGATGTTGTACATAAGGTGCAAAGCATAAAGGATTCTGTTCTCATCCTTATAGCAGCTGCAGACACCTGAGGGTTCATGCCACAGTGTAGGGTGTGTATACGATATACTGTATGATGCATAGGTCTAAGAATTGAACACAGGTAGAATCTTTTTCCTTCTTTATAAGTAAGATACCAAATCTTTGTTCTTTTAAATCATCAGCCAGTGAAACATCACCTCTATAGGCATTTCAATTATGTCCACAAGATATCAATGGCTTGAACATGAAGCTGTTGCCTAGCAACAAGAGCGACAAGAATAAACTTGGTGTAAGATCGGTATCCAAGATGTATACCTGGTGAGCTAAGTGATTTTGTTAAACTGTTTGTTCTGTGATTTGCTGCAGTAAGAATGACAGTCTGAGACGTTCGGGGTGTGTGTCTGTGTGGCTTCAGCCCTGCTCCATTTAGAGCCAGTCAACAATGCACTGTGGTGAGCGGAGCTGCTTCAAAGTGTTTATCTACACATGCCTGCAGTGACCACCAAGTGTGGACCGCTAAGTTTAAGCTCTATTCATAGATGTGAATGAATGAGCGCGTTGCCAAAAGCACTTTTACCATTGACTGTAAACAACACCACAGTGAATCAACAGGTAGGAACTCAGGCAGCTGTGGAGGAAAAATCTGAAGAAAACAGCCGAGTGAATAAATATTTTTCTGTACATCCAGACATGAGAAACATCACAATATCTACTTTAGAAAATATGCTGTGATTCAGGCGAGCGAGGAGAAGAAAGAGTGCAATGCAAGCATTTCGACAGGATACTGTATCTAGAGAACAATCTGACCTCTTTTGTTGCTCTCTTCACTCCTCACCACATCCCAGTCATATAGTGTTGAAATGAAGCGAGGTGTCGGCCTGCTTCGTGCTCATATCTGACAGAAACAGAAAAGAGGGACGGACATTACGAACATTATCACCAGGAACAATTGTGTAAAAGTCTAAAGTCAAACCCTGCATTATCTTATCAAGATGGCAGTTTCACTAACTCACACAGATGCAGCATGTCCCTCCAATAAATTATGTTATTATAGTCAAGAGATGATATGTTTGCTCAAACTGAGACACTTTATATTTACCACTTGATGCTCTTACTGCACAGATGGCACACAAAGGATGTTTATATTATAATAAAAGTAGACTCAGTCACTGTCTTTCCCTTGGAATAATGCTTCTGTACTAACAATATCACATCCTTATGAACTCATAATCCTATTCAAATATCAGAGCTTATTTAAAAATTCTTTGTCTGGTGAACTGATGGTTTTTATCAGTTATACAGAGGAATCAAGCAGTAAGAATCACTTGTCAGTCCAATTTTACTCTTTAAATCAGTGTTTTATTACTTAAATATGCCCACATCAGCTTCTAATTCTCCTTAAAAGACTATACAGGTGGTTTTACATGCCAGCCATTTCCAAAGCATAAAATTGTATTTTAGTTTGTAATTTTTCAAAATTAAATATTCAGCTTAAAATTTAATTTTAGTATTTATTAGAGTCAAACATGCAAAAACACCGATATGGTCCTTTGACTTGCCTTCATCCACTTCCTGTTCCCTTTAAAAATCCAATCTAAAGTCCTGCTCCATCCTTCTGATATGTCAAGTCAAATTTATGATATCAAGGGAGAATAACCAACTATGCAGAATCTGTCATTCATTACTCTGTGTTATAAAGACCATTAGCTGGTTGTACTATTAGCTGGAAAATGTATTCAAGTATCAAAAGTAGAAGTACTCGTTATGAAGCATGTTCCCTGACAGTGTTAAATTATTGAGGCATTAAAATGTATCTGGTAAATGTTAATGCATCAATAATGCATATTTGAGATAAAAGATTTTTCACCTGACAATGTGAACTTCCTATCTCCAATTTTGAGAGTTTACAATAAAATTATGAAATTTCTTGTATGTCAGGTGAAGGGGATTCTCTGAATGTATAGGGGAGTAAAACTAGAAAATAGCACAATGTGAAAATACTCAAGTGCAGTACAAATATCTCAAAATTGTACTAAAGTACAGTACTTGAGTAAATACACTTTGTTACTTTTCACCTCTGAAAATCAGAGGGTGTATAAAAATGAACCAAGGTTTCTGTATAAAAACAATTAGTATTAGTATTATTATCCTCACTACTAATGGTTTATAATGCTTTAAGTGATTAAGGATTAATGGAGGTCTTGACAGTGGGCTCCATAGGATGTTTTTCCGTTTGACTCAACTCTTTCAGCCTTACCAAATGGTTGATTGTTATTGCTTCCTGTCTAGATAACCACCAGAGATAAAGAGAGCACAATGGTCCATCACAGAGAGGAGGACCTGATTGGGATCCCTTTCCCAAATCACAGCAGTGATGTCCTCTGCAGCCTCAACGAACAGCGGCGTGACGGGCTGCTCTGTGATGTTGTGCTCATCGTCCGTGATCAGGAGTACCGGACCCACCGCTCTGTTCTGGCTGCCTGCAGCCAGTATTTCAAGAAGCTTTTCACGGTGGCCACCACTGATGGTGGAGATCATCATCATCACACGGCGGCGGTGTATGAAATCGATTTTGTAGCTCCGGAGTCTCTCACAGCTATTCTGGAGTTTGCCTACACGTCCACACTGACTGTGACAGCATCCAACGTGAAAGACATTCTGAACGCGGCCCAGTTGCTGGAGATACCATGCATCATCAATGTTTGCCTAGAGATCATGGACGGTGGGGGTGGAGGTGGAGGTGGTGGAGGGAGGGATGAGGAAGGAGAAGAGGAGGAGGAGGAAGAAGAGGCAGAGGAAGAAGAGGAGGAGGAGGAGGAAGAGGAAGACGAGGAAGACATGGGGTCAAGGAAGGATGAGCAGGAGGAAGAGGAGGATAACGTTAGCGAGAGGTCACTGCAGTCATCTGAGAGCAGAGGGGAGCAAACGCCTCCAGGGAGGGAGGACTCTCCGCCTCCCAGCACCTCCTCGTACCATCAGCAGTACAACCTGCACAGACAGTCCCAGTCCGAGTCTCCAGACGCCATGAGAGGAAAACAGGTATCATACCTTTAATATCACAGATTCAATTTCTTGCTCCCTTATATTACTATATAAAGTATATTAATGCATTCACAGTTTTAAGTATAACAAACCAAGTATTAGCAGTAAAATCACAAAGTAAAAAGTAAAAAGTTTTAAAAATGACGCATAATGAAAAGAGCAGAGCGAAGGAAGGAAGGAAGATTCTAGGAAAGAAGAAGTGTAGGATAGGATTGAGGAAAGAAGGAATGTAGGAAAGACAAGGACAGAAAGAAAGAATAAACAAAAACTGGAAAAGAAGAAAATGAATAAACAAAAGTTTGAAGAAGAGACAGAAAGGAACAAACAAAAGAGGATATGCAACAAAGAAGAACCTAAGTAAAACAGAAAGGAAAGAATGAAAATAGGAAGGAGAAACAAGCAAGGAAAGAAGGACGGAAGGAAGGAAGGGAAAAAGAGATGAAAGAAGGAAAAGAATGAATAAAGTGCTGATATTTTATGAGTTAATCTCATTTTGAAAGTTAATGTTGTACAGTCATCAAATAATTGTATTGGAGTAAAACTGACAATATTTCCCTGTGAAAGCAGTTGAAAAATTGAATTAAAATACTAAAGTTTCCAAAATCTCAACTTAAGTACAGTACTTGAGTAAATGTACTTTGTTACTTTCCACTTCTGGAAATGCTTTGAATGAAAGTGTGTGTGACGGAGCTGCATCTTGTGTTGCAGGAGAGCATGGAGAGTCGGTCTCTGAAGGATTTCTCTATCGAGTCTCTCCTCCAGGAGGGGCTGTACCCCCGCATGTCAGCTCTGGACAGGAGGGCCAACTTCTCTCCTCTCCTCCCAGGCTTCTACCCCTCTATGTGGGCTGCAGAGTTCCCCACTCTCCCCCAGCAGCTCCTGGACCCCCGCCACCATCAGCACCCCCACACGGGACACTCACCACAAGCCAGGCTTCCCCACCCTTATCCTGCAACACCACAGCTGGAGGCCTCCAGGCCTTTGGATCTGGCTGTGAAAAGAGAAACCATCAAGGAGGAGATGAAAGAGGAAGTCCCACCTAGTCTGCTCCATGGTGACTTCCTGAAGGAGTTTGTCAGCTCTGACCTGGGCAGCGTGATGAACGCAGGGTCAGCGCCATCAGAAGGGCACGCGCTGGGTCCCATTAAGGATGAAGCTGACTTCCGGTCATACCTGAGCTTTCTGAGCTCTGCGTCCCACTTGGGGGCTCTGTTCCCTCCCTGGCAGCTGGAGGAGGAGAGGAAGATGAAGCCCAAAGCATCTCAGCAGTGTCCAATCTGCAATAAGGTCATTCAAGGAGCCGGAAAACTGCCGCGGCACATGAGGACACATACAGGGGAGAAACCATACATGTGCACTATCTGTGAAGTACGATTCACCAGGTATTCAAACTACAATTCTTCATGTTGATAAACCTGATAGGCATCATCTTGATCTCTTCCTGTTTCAGTACATTCTGAGTAAAAAGTGCCCAGTTATGTAAAACAACAGGGTTAACAGAAAAGTACCCTATGCTTCTTGGCTGAGGTTTATCTGTTTTTACCTCATTTGAATATCAAAGGGTATGGAGTGGAAAGCCCCCTGCTCTGGTTTCTTTGCATTAGTTATATTCATTCAACATCCGGCTTCTCTGGGGCACATCTTCCACCAACTTTAAAGGCTGAATTAGAACCATGTTATAACTGCTAGTGGTAATCATTTAAAAACTAAGAAATACTGCATTACAAGTAAAAGTACTGCATTCAAAATTCTTGTTGACATAATAATAAAATCCCAAAAACTGCAGATGCAAAACTTTTAATGCTGCAGTATGAACAGCCTTGCATTCCAATTTTGGAAACTTTTGGAAAGAAATAAAAATTTATATCTGAAATAGATACAAATTCAGGAATTTTGGCACTTTCAGGTCAGTTGAAGGATTTGATGTTTCTCTACATTCTCAAGGAAATTCATCAAAGTGGATTTGCATCAAAAACTTGGAGATAATGTGTAAAATGCATTTTATTGTCAGTCTAAAACAAGACTGAGATACAAAGTTTTTAACCAGACAACAGCAATATTTTCTGAGTTTATCTCATGTTTAATTTAAAGGTGCATACCAATGCTTTTTGCATTTTTGAGCCCAATAAATGCAATCCATGTACATTTTACTACCATTATTTTCCAAAACATTTAACACAGCGAACGAAATGTTTATTACATTTTTTGTCAAAGTTGCTTCATTTAACTGGTCCAAACTGCACAGAAGAAAATGTATGTCTCCACCAGGGAATATAGTCCCAGGAGAAGATGGTTCTTATAGAAAAATTAAAAATGACTGTACCTTCTACACTCAGACATACAAGTTAGCAGGTGAATTTTAAGGTGGATGTATCTGCCGAGCATATGATTCTGAAAGATGAGAGGTTTGGCAAAATAACAGAAACAATAATAACATTTTATGTTTTGAAAAATGGTTGTCAGTAATGTAACATGCATGATTGGGCTCAAACATGCAAAATCACCGATATGGTCCTTTAAAGTCAACATGCACCTCAAGTTCAACATTTTTCTCTGAAACAAATTTTAAATCTCAAACTACAAGCATCTCAAGTCATACTTAATCATAGTATTTGAGTAAATGTACTTAGTTACTTTCCATTTTCTGCTTATTCGCTAACAATTCCACCTGCAGCATGTAAAGACGAGTGGTTTTGTCCTTTTCCCAGACAAGACAAACTGAAGATCCACATGAGGAAGCACACGGGTGAGCGTCCCTACATCTGCCTCCACTGCAACTCCAAGTTTGTCCACAACTACGACCTGAAGAACCACCTGCGTATCCACACGGGCGTCCGTCCATACCAGTGTGAGCACTGCTACAAAAGCTTCACGCGCTCAGACCACCTGCACCGACACATCAAGAGGCAGAGCTGCCGCATCTCCCGCCCCAGACGAGGCCGTAAGCCAGCCGCTTGGAGATCTGCACCCTCCAACAACTTCCTCTGCCCGCCCACTGCTGCCACCAACCGGNAGCCGCTTGGAGATCTGCACCCTCCAACAACTTCCTCTGCCCGCCCACTGCTGCCACCAACCGGTTTGAGGAGAATGGGTTAAGCTCTGCATACCAGGGGGTCAAAGGTCATGGACTTGGGGAGTTGCTCAGCTTGGGGAACAGGGGTATGGGATATAAGAATGTGGACGGTGGCAGGGAGGAGCAGCGAGAGGAGGGGAAACACATGGCGGAGGAGGAGAAGGCGGGGCTGGGAAGGCAGAGGGGGGTGTTTGCCTTTGCTTTGGCTGGGGAGGAGATGCTTAGCCGCTCTCCGTTTTACGCTGCGACCTCTGACCCCTGGACCATGAGACTGGAGCGCGCTCCACCAATCTCTGAACCTGCCAAATAAAAAAAGAGGAGACAGGAAATCTCTTTAATCTGAGCATCTGTTCTGCTAAGAGAAACGAAAGCACCTTTTAAAAATGAAACGGTGACATTAGAAAACATTTGAATCGGTAAAACGCATCACTTTAAAGGAAAATACACTTCAGTTACAAATAATCTCAGACATGTCGTTTTACACATATGTTGTTTCAGCCATGTGAATGTTTACAAAGAATTTGTTAGCATTTAATTAGACCAAACAGTTTGCTTACAAGGAAAACATATTGAAATGCTATTAAATATACATATTTTGCATTATTTAGAAAAATGCTCTTAATTCAAAAAGTACATAATTCCAGACAGGATGAGGTTTTTTTTTGGGGGGGGGGGGGGNGTTTTTTTTTTTGATGAAACAGTTACTTATGCAAGTAAATATAAATCAGAAACGCTCAGAGCAGGACCTGATGTAATTGTTAAAATCTTAAATTAATGAGAAATTATAATGAATGTAAAACATGTGATTATATTACCAAAAAACCAAAAACAAAACAAAACAAAAAAACATAACCAAAAAATATTCTAAAAATCCCTTAAACATTTAAATCTAAGGCAACAGACACAAACAAAACAATAAATAAACAAACACAAATAAAAACATAAATAAATAAATACATTTGGAGTAGCCTACATCCAAACTGAACAAAGACGCAGGCACACGTGTTTGCTGGTATGTTTGATTTCATCATGATTATTTTATAATATTCCCAAACAAGGGGAAGCCACTTGAAGTTTGATAAATCAGGATATTTGATATTAACACATTAATATCCTCTACTGCCTTCTGATTTAAGCTTTTTGTCTGCACTATTGTACATACACACAAACTTTGGCCATGGTGGTGTTAATGACGTCGCTGATGATATAAGCGTTTATTGCTCTTAAAGGACTTTGAGGAATCCATCCAAAGATGTGGACTTTGATATCTCATAGACTTGAATATTTGTTTTATTTGCGTTTATGAATATGTATCTTCAGAGGATGTATATTTCTGGATAATCACCTGCCGCTTTAGCTACGTAACGCTTGTGTTTTCTGCAGCAACAATCAACAGGATTTCAGTCCCGTTTTCCTATGTTGTTCATCTCTGATTTATGTAAAATTATTTGAATTGAAATGGGAAAATATTTTCTTGCTATTTATGCGTATTTAAATGAATGAGCCTTGGCTATATTTTGCAAATCTGTTTTATAAAGACACTAAATGTTGAACTTTGCTTTGGTGAAGAATCCTTGAAATAACTCTCTCTCTCTCTCTCTCTCTCTCTCTCTGTGTGTGTGTGTGTGTGTGTGTTTGTGTGTAAGTTTGTAATATGATTTTCTATGTTTTATCTATTGTATGGATAAGACAAAATAGCTTACTTCCAATGATAGATAGATAGATAGATAGATAGATAGATAGATAGATAGATAGGTTTAAAGATGTATAGATGGATAGATAATTTTATAGATGAATGAATGATGGATGGATTGATGATGACAGAATGATGGATAGATAATTTTATAGATAGATGATGATAGATGGATCATTTCTATCCATCTATCCACAGATGATAGACTGTTTCTGGATAAATAATTTTATGGAAAGATCAATAGATGGATAGATAGAATGTCAGATCTCAATTTACTGATCTAAAAGAAAAGGCACTCACTTAAAAAAGTTTTTCAAATTTATGGCTGGTAATAATCAATAATTAAATGTTGCAAAGCATTTAAAGTTTTGGCAGGTTTTAGAAATAGATCCTTTTTTGTGTCATATAATTTTGCTATTAAATAGCAATGAGCCCCTAAAACAGGCAAAATAACAACATGCTGTAAACATCCATAACACCTCTAATGTTTTAATGTGCTGAGTTGAAACAGTCTCAGTTATCAATATATTAGACATTTGCCTCTCATAGTGGAAAGGTCTGATTACGAAACTGCTGAATTTGTAGAAAACTGATGTTATTTCTGCAAGATGCTGCAGCTGTAAAAGTTAATTGTCAATATAATTTGCTTTTTCTTGATGATACTTCACTCTTATAATATCAATACTGTGAACTTCATTCATAAAGATTTGTAGCAGAATAAAATGTGGGCAAAGGCTGGTTATCATCCTCGTAAATCAAACTGATGATGAGCTAAAAAATTTTAA
This sequence comes from Lucifuga dentata, assembly GCA_014773175.1. Classification (NCBI taxonomy): domain Eukaryota; kingdom Metazoa; phylum Chordata; class Actinopteri; order Ophidiiformes; family Bythitidae; genus Lucifuga; species Lucifuga dentata. The sequence continues at coordinate 145,893 of VXCM01000007.1, read as the reverse complement.
AAATCTAAATAACTTAACAAAACACAACTATTGTACAATTCTGGTAATATCAAGAAGATATTACCAGAATTGTACAGTAAACAATGTAACTTTAAAAACATTTTGACCTATTTTTCCGATCAGTTCCTCAAATGTATCACTGACTCTAGTCTAAAATGTAACAGATAATCAAAATTCCGACAATCTCTAAATGCAGCAAATTAACTCATTGCTGTTCAATGCTGAAAGTACAACTGAATTCAGCTACGAAATGTTTTTAAGAAACTAAGTTTAGTCAAGTTGAAGGACACATATCCACATCACTCCCAGTAATGTTGCCTATTTAAATATTCATAAGAAGATGGATTAATTACCAATACTGATGATCATTAGCAGAGACTTACTGCAGGCTGATCCGATCATAGTGACCTTGTAGTTTTAATATTTCATGTATTAGCCAAATTGTCTGTGTCTAAGATTTCAGTTTGTCCTCTAAATGTTTTACCTTTAGCAAGAGGTGAAACTTTATCACATTATTTGGCTGCAAAAGTCAACTTGATTCTCTGAAAACTCACAAAAGTTCATTTTATGTATCAAAATGCTGCTTTCTGTGCCCCATTGTGTTTCTCTATCCTGCCCTCTAGTGGAAAATAAGAAGTATTGTAACAGCAGCACAGAATTTTAAAATAACATCCATAATATGTGTGTGTGTGTATATATATAGATATATGTATATATCTATCTATCTATGATAGATAGATAGATATATAAAATCTAAAACTACAAATATCACTATATCAATTAACAGTATTTAGCAGAATTAATGTTTAAGATGAATATTGAAGTTTGTGTTGTTTGGCCCAATATCATATCTGAATATGAGAGAAAGTAATTACAGAATTTCCTGAGGTTTTGAAAAATGCTATGCCAGGTAACAAATAAAAGTAATGAAATAATAAAATCTTGTGGTTATATTTTAACAGTCTTTCAGTGTGACACAGATTAATTCCTTTAGAGGGCGCTAAAGAGTTAAGATTGAAGTCAAAAATTATTTTAACTTCACACTCAAAATAATATACAGTGAGCTGAAAATGTGCATATATGTCCAAGTGTATTATTAGAAAACATTGGAAAAATATATTTTAAAAATGAATTCAGACTTCAAAAATTCTCCCTATAAAGTCCAACTTAACTGAACAATAGTATGTTTTACAAAGGAAGTTGTTTTATTTTCTTTAGTATGTTTAAGATAGCGGCGCAGTTTGCTATAAGCAGGGTTGGCGTTTATCTGGGGCCCTCAGCACAAGGGCCCCCAATAGCTTAAAATATAAAATTATGTTTAGTTATAATAGATATAAAATAATCATCTTACTCTAACTTTTATTCTATACTCAGTCCACGTGATGGCCTAAACTTTGCCCGAAACCTGAGAATTTACTACAGAATTGAGATGATCAATATATAAAATGCAAATTTTTCATTGAGACAAACTCTTATATTTGAGAATTTAGTTCAAATTTTCACAGTATAAAACCAGTGATGTTTGATTTTTATGTCTTATTCAACTGGTCATAATGAAAAACGCCATTAGAAAACATTAATTAGTTAATTCATCAGTTTGGTAGCATTTAGCAGGTGCCAATCCTGCATTTTATATTTTGGTGGTGGGGAGGCCCTTTTGTTTATATCAAGATCATTTTCTAGATTTTTCTTTGAATGCCAACAATATATCCAGGTAGAACAAGGGCCCAATAGGACCCCAAATCAATCAATCAAGGCTGACTTACCTGCGTGAAGACACTGTGGCAGAAAGTGTTTGTGGGAGCAGAGACCACATCCTTTCATGTGGGGCAGGGAAAGTCTGCAGCGGCTGTTTTCTAAAGGTTTCAGTTCAAAACCTTTGAACAACTCATTATAACTGCTATTGTAAATCATGAGGTGGATTAAAATAGAAATGGCTCATGAATTTCCACATGACCTGATATTTTAAAGGCAGGGTTGAGAATTTTAAGGCCATTTACCTTCAGGAACAGATAGATAAAATATTATTTGCTTTTATTAAGCATTTGTTTGTAAAGTTTATGTTTAAAGAGACTGAGACCACATCTTGTTTCAGAGGAACTAAAATACACTAAATAAATAATATATGAAACTTCTTGATAATTACTAAAGCAGTAATGAGTGGTTTTTGAGGAGGAGGAAAAAAAGAAAGCCTGATTCACGTCTATAAGTTGACTTTCTGTTCATATTTTTTCATAGAAGCAACTTTCACTTACAGTAAATCCATTGTTGTTCTTTTACTGTCTGTCTTTTACTGTCTTTATTGTAACTGCATTTCATTCATTCTTAAAACTGTTATATTTCACAATTAGACAATTCATTTGTGTGCGTCTGCATTGTGTAGACAAGCCGGGGAAAATTTCATATATAGCTTCATAACTGTAGGCCCACAATGGAAATTTGTACTAAAAAGACTCTGTGTGTGTGTGTGTGTGTGTATGTTTGTGACTTCCTGAATCCGCAGCCTCCTGAGGTGTGACTTCCTGTCCCGTTAACCTGTGGTCTTGCTTTGTCATTTCTGTGGGCTTCTCTCTGCTGTTCGTCAGGCTCATGTCTGTTCCTCTGAGACCTGGTGTCGGTCTGCTGAAGTGAGCCACAATGTTTGATGCATGTGTGTTAATGTGTGTTTGAGTCTGAAGTTTGCGTGTAACCATTTTAAGGCATGTCTGCTCTGTTTTCTAATGGGACATCCTCTGAGGAAGCTGTGTCACAATGTAGCTCTGGGCCTGTAGGAGGTAATGTGGTCTGATGTTCTCTGTGGGCCACTGAGGAAACGGCTTCCAAACAAAGATGCTAAAAAATAAAAATTAAAAAGCAACAGTTCTTCTGTGACAAATCCTCAAATTCCAAGAACAATATGCATGACATAATTAGAAAATTACTGACTTTTATGACGGCTTCAAAGTACTGCAAACTTTATATGACATTATGTTTATGTTTTAGCAGGAGGTTAAAGGTTGAATTCTACATTTTATCACCCAAGTCATATCATCTTAATCCAGTTCAAGAAAAGATGCTTCAGGGACTCTGAAATAATCCGCATTTAAAAATAAATACTTTAATTTATATAGAACAGATTTATTTATATACCTATGCATTATTAGGTAGGTAGATGGAGAGATGATGGCTACAGAAAGGTTGGTAGGTAGATGTACATTATAGATGAAAATGATGATGGATGGAAGGACGATGGACAGGTAGATGTAGAAAGAGAGATAAATGAATGGATAGAGAGAGGAAGGGAGGTAGATGGGTGTATAAATACTGCACAGAATATACAGTAAATATATAATATATAGGTAAAAAAAACAGAGATAGATGGAGAGATGGATCATAGATAGATAGATAGATAGATAGATAGATAGATAGATAGATAGATAGACAGATAGATAGATAGATAGATAGATAGATAGATAGATAGATAGATAAAGTGGTTACAAGAAAACCTACATTTCAGCCTGAGGTCACAGGAAAGTTATACAATGATGTTTGGCCCCAATTCAAGTCTGACATGTTCCTTTAACAGATGACATGTTATAGACAGACCTGCATTATATAATTGTTATTTCTATATGTGACTGTCCTGTTCTTTTGACTTCTCATTCAGCTTTTCTCCACATGGATTATTTTTATCTGAGTTTTTAATTCTTTCGTTTAGATAAAAATCGTTTTCGTTCATCAGCGTCGAAAGCTCTTTGATAGTATAGCAGTCTGTGAACTTCAACAGTCAATACTTCATCCATCCATTCATTTCTTTATGAGGGTCGTGGCAGAAGCAGAGTGAGCACATCTTTTGTTGCTGCAGCACCCTGCAGCTCTCACAGACATTTTTCGTACTTTCTGTCCTGGATCTGGCCTGAGATCTCAGTCAGATGTGACCAACAGGACAACACTCCATAGTAACTTATCAGTGTTCTAAGTGCCTCAACTGGTTTGGCACAGATTCTCTTCGATCAATGAACTCCTCATCCTCTCCTCAGGGTCGTCTGTGCTGATCATTCTTTCCTTCACTACCCCAAACTTGTGATCGTACATTAGTGTCCGAGCAAAACTTTTCAAAAAATTGGGAGTTTTTCGTTGCAGCTCAGCTTCCTGTCAGTTTGTAAAATTCTATTTTCTATTTTCTATGATAAGGAACTTAGTTTTTTCTCCCTTTTGTATGGGAAATCTTGAAATAATTGTGGTGAGACATTCAAGAGGAACTGCGTGTGTGTGTGTGTGTGTGTGTGTGTGTGTATTGCGTGCTTGTGCATGTGAGTGTTCCTGCTTGTGTGAAAAGTTTGTCTATTGTCTTTGTGTTTGTTTGATGTCATCATCAGTTAAGTCTTACCTCCACCAAGGCTGAAAAAGCCAATAAAAAGTTTCCTCTATATACTGGACTAAAAAGAAAGAAACAACCATAATAAACATAATGAAAAACTAAAAGATTAGAAATAATGCTATTTTTATGCTGTTATAATTGTCAATTTTGCGGGGGAAAATAATAACAAAAAATTGTAGTAATTAGTTTTTTGAGTCAAAAATTATTAATTTAATTGATTATTAAATACTAATAATATCAAAGTTTGTGATTTTTTTTAAATTTTAGATGACAATTTACATTTAAAATACTTTCTTTCTGCAGACATTCACATGTTAGCAGAAGTACAAGCTAATCTTAGAACCATCTGTGGTTTGAACTTTCCGTCCCTTGTTTATATTAACAGATTATAAATAACAGTCTTCATTTTTCTCCAGTTATGATCTGCTGTAACACAGAGAAGGCCTGAGGAGATTCAGGCCAATCCAACATTTTTCTCAGCAAACTGTTAGTTGTTTTCTCAGTCTGATGCTCGTCGGCTTCAGTCAATCACTTTGACTCCCAGACGATCTTTTCCTCGTCGTCAATGGCAGACTGTGTGTGTGTGTGTGTGTGTGTGTGTGTGTGTGTGTGTGTGTGTGTGTGTGTGTGTGTGTAGAAGGCCAGGGCCAGGAAGGCACCAAGGCACCAGTCATACGGCATCTAATAAAATATGTATACAGTTTAGGGAAGAGATGCAGCACTGAGTTTCCTTTGGAAGGTTTTACAATAAAGAGCATTTTAACAGCTGTTACAAGTAAGGTCAAGTTTCCATTTGACCTTTGACATTCTACACACCAGCAAAGCCCTCAGTGCAAAAGTAAAAACCTGCAGTATCACATATGAGGGTTTTCCACTGACTACAATTGAACAGCATGATCCTCTGCCTTATAATAAATCAAAGCTGCTAAGGACAGCAGAGGACATTAGAGAAACACCTGAAGGTCTCACAGAGTATATGATGGTCCAAACATGATATCAGTGTGTACATACATGAGTTGCACCACTTTTTATAAACATTACTTACCATGCAGTTTTTTTTGTTGTTGTTGTTGTTGTTTTTTGTTTTTTTTGTAACATCCTGATTTTAAGTAATACCTACAATGGCACAGAATATACAGATGGACATCTATGCATGTGACGTTACTGTCCATCTGTCATATTGGCTGCCTACCTCCTCTGCATACTGCTAGTTACTGTATATCCATTTAAATCCCAGTATTGTTAAGAACTAATTCTCTAAAATGGGAGACAAAAAAGGAGGAGTATCTGAGAAGAAATTGAAACCTTGTGCCTTTCTTGAGCTATCAACCAATGCTAGGAAGACTTGTGTCAAGGTCAAGTTGATTGCTGGAGTGGATTGTACTAATTCATCTTAGAGAGCATGACAGCACTGATGCAGTACATATACCAAATCTAAAATAAAACCATAAAACTGTGCAATATGCATATCAGATCTAAAAGACTATGGTGCTGCTGTGCTAGGCTAATAGCCTGTGCAGTTATGAGTATTAATGGAGGCACTCTGTAGGTTTGCTACTGAGCTATGAGCTGCAAACACATAAAACAAACTGGTGTAACTAAATAAAGAAATCAGGACAAAGCCTAAATAACTACACACATGTTTCACACACACACAAAGTTTTACCCTTTGCAACATACTTAGCAAACAATGTCTCTCTTTTAGCAATGGCAGAACATGATAGTTATTCATTTATTGTCAGCACATGATATTTATTTCCACTGCTTTAGTAACGTTAGTAATGTTGTGAATGATTGTATTAATGCAAATGTGGAGATCACATTTCATGTTTAACCATAGCTTTTTTCGAGCTCTGCTAAAACTTTGTGCAGTTCTTTCTTTTTTTTTTTTTTTTTTTNTTTTTTTTTTTTTTTTTTTTTGTTATAACTGAGCAGTTCATTTTGAGGTCCAGTAGTTTTAACAGTAGTCCAGTAGTTTTAGTTTCAAAGCTAAATTCATTTACTAGTGGCTATATAGAGGTTAGCAACATGAAATGCATTTTTCACAAAGTCATTAGGTGCGAAAATCAATCTTACCAGTCACTGTCACGCACTTAATGCCAATACGGCGATCTTCATCTTTTTAAATGTCATTTCTAAAAGGGTCATTGGCAGCAAATTTGACTTCGGAGTGCAGGAGCCAACAATGAATCCACATTTTTGAGCTCCAACTTCTTCGTTGTAAGCAGAATATTGCTATGAAACAATAAGGGATGCTGGTCACTGTAGCAACTATAGAACCTAGCACTTAAAACCTGCTTTACATCAGAGGTTGTGTGGGGCATAATGGCATGTACAGTATGCATGTATGATGCATTTATCCATCACATGCATAATATGAGTCTGTAGTAGGGTATAATGTGAACGTACATTTAATCAGACAAAGTATAATGGCTTCCTGTACACTTCCTGCCAGCTCGAAAGCAGCTTTATAGATTCTTCTGAGAAGAAACAAAAAGATTACAAACTCTCTTTAGCTCTCTTGAGATTTGAGGCAAAATCATTGGCAGGATATGTTTGGTCTTAAATGAGTCTATCAGAATCTAGACTAGCACAAGGCAGAAAAGAAGCTCTCGTATAGTAATACATTCTTTAATATTATTCAATAATACTTGCAGTTCAAATATATACATAGATGTCATAATACATGACTGTTCAACTGATGTCAACAGTTACAGTACATTGATCCAACACAACATCTACTGTAGTTAATCTCATTATATAAAAACTAATGCCCTTATGTTTGTCTGAGTTGTGGAGAAAAGCAAAATGTACTCTTCCATTTGCAGCACTTATATATTTACGAGAAAATAAATGTACAGTAAATGTACCCCAATCATGACAGACACATTGATCTGAAACATTCGCATAAACAATTTTTTGTGGCCCCACAGCATGAGCTCACCTGCAAATTAATGGCTATATTACTCCTAACATATTGCTTTTTTAGTCTTATAACTGAAGCCAGAGACATGGAGTCCAAGTAGAGCAATTAATTGACAGAAATATACAAAATCAACACATTAAAATGTATATTTTATCCACTGCATTAGATACATCCTGAAAAAGAGCCAGAAAGTTAGTATTAAGTGTCACTAGGAATAAGATGCAATGTGGACAGACCTCTTGTATTTACCTCAGGGCCACAGGGACAGCAACTGGAACACTATATTCATGCTTCAACACCTACACACACACACACACACATACACACACAAGTATAGTAAACTAAAGTAAGTGAAAGTGCACTCAACTACTGTGTGCAGCAAAGGGGGAGGTCACATTCAAGTAGACGTTCAGTGAGACTGGCCAGCCGTCCATGAAAGCTCTAAAAATGGACTACACGTTTTAAAGTTAATCGTGTAAAATGTTTACAAAAGGAGCAAATTATTTAAAACCAGTCACCAATCCAGATCCTAACTGAACCCAGAACTAAACACAACAGGCCACTCTGAGAGCGCATACCTCCACCAAGGCCAACAAAATCCCCAATTTAAAAAAAAAAAAAAAAAAAAAAAAAAAAAAAAACTTATTAAAAATGAGCCGCCATGCTAAATTTTATTGAAATCAGCCATTAGCATTGAGTTAATACATTTAAGCTTTCCTGCTTCAGCCTCCAGATTGTGGCCGAGAAGCACAGCTCTCTTTATTGGTCTAGGACCTAAGTTATTAGCTTCATTAGCTACTTTGGAGTTAAACCCCCATCCCCCCAACAATTTTGTTTTTGCATTGCATTGTACCTGCTAAGCATGTTTAAGTGATGCATTCAGAAGTACGATGGAAAGGAAGAAAAACAGGAGATGGGAGGAGAACAAATCTTAGTTGCGTGTTTGGAGAGTGAAGGATCAATAAATGTAATGCAGGCAGGAACTGGCTATCAAGCACATGTAACCACTTTCATAAAGCAGTCCAGCTAAGCTGCACCTGGATAAACATTTTTTAAACCCCTGTCCATTAATGTACAATATATAATTTCTCAGTGGGTTTTTTTGCAACTATAAAAGGATGTGCAATTATGAAAAAGTGTTTGAGTGTGTAGAAATGAGAAGCTGCAGTCATAAACTACATAAAGTTACTCTGACACATTAATAACAACCTTCACCTTACATGACCTTTGTGTGTTCTATGCTCCAAATAAACAGTTTGATCCTCTCCTCTGATGCAGATCCCTACTAAAAAAATTTAAAAGAAGGGAATTTAGTAGCAGGGAATCCAAATGGTAAAAGCCTTATGTTACAGGGTGTGTATAAACTTTCAGGGTGTATTAGACCTTTCTGGTTAATGACAATATAATAGCCATCCATTCAGCAGTAACTCAGGCAATGTGCACTGACTTCTGAACATCAATATACAAGCTCAGAGTACCGTCGACCTAATGGGTCTGACAGAGGAAAACATATGCAACCTCGTGATTAATGGACTATTGCTGTACACTCACATTAACTGTCTGCAAGGCCAATACAATTGCGCTCAACAAAAACAAAGGAAATATGTCTGTTTGCTGCAGATGAGAAATTATTGTAGCCAAAATAGAATATTTGTTGAATTTGAATCACTTCTGTCTTTACCGTGATTTTTAAACAGCACATTTAGTTTATTTGTTCGATAGTTGAGTGATTATAAATTTGTAAAAATTAACAGCTGTGTTATTCTGCTTCCCCTAAACTTATATCTCAGATATTTCACACTATACCAAGCACATTTCAACTAAAAGTACCCTACTATGTTATATAAATGATTCTTATCATTGATAGATAATATAGAAGTTTCTGGTTTTGTTCAAACATTGGGTTTAACCTGGTTTATAATGTAAAAACATAAAATAAAAAAACTTGCAACTTTATATTTGTTATATTTTGATACCACTTAATATTTCATATCTCTCCCATCAAATATCGATATACTAACAAAAAAAAAAAAAAATTAAAGATCAAAATCGAAATGCAGATACGATTTATAGTTCATAACTGTCATAACTGATTAGCCTCTAACCGATAACAATGATAGTAGAATAATTACATAAGGGCATATTTCTTTTTCAAGATTTGTTGGCAAGAGTGATTACATAAGTGACACCTGATAAACTAAGATCATGTATTTAATAGGTTTCAAAATCATTGTTAGTGGGCACAATATATAATCACAAGGTGCATAAGAGTGAAAATCTTACATATACTATACTGTATAAGAACCAACATAAATGTTAATGGTTTGAGTAATGACTTACCAAAGTCAACAACAGAAACATGACAGAACAAGAAGACAAACACAGTGAGGCGGGTGTCACCAGCTTCCTGTTTACACCAGGATGCAGAAAGAGAAGTAGCTCATAAAACCTGTCAGAACACATGTTTTATTACTATTTTTGGTAGAATATGTAACGCCTGGCTGTACTGTTTTCTAAAACGTTAGTTCTCATGATTTACTGTGGTTTTTGAAGGGTTAAATGCTTTCTTTCCAGTAAGTGAGAAGCTACAGCATAGTTCTGAGTTCCTCAAAACTACATTTTGCTCTGGCACAATTGTAATTTATGGGAAACAACATTTCAATATGGTCTGGATTGAAACAAGTGAACGTGTCTGACACCTTTTGTGCAACAGGTTCAGAAAAAAGCTCTTAAAAAGAGAACTAACAAAAGGGAAAATACATTTGCATGATCACCTGCACAGAATTAATCATTTTGTTTTATTTGTGAAGTCTGCAGCTTTTTTTTAGCAACTTGTTTGCTTGATGCAGCTCCTGTCAAAATGCAATCGATCAAACTGCATTTACAGCTCATTAGCTCCTTTATCGTTTGAAGCGAAACACATCATTTTCATTTTGCACCAAATGTTTTCTTGGGTCACTTCTCTGACATCAGCCATGGCAAACCTCCCAAATATGGTTTAGTTTAGCACAATTTTCATAGTAATGGGATTTCAGGTTTGATGGAACCAATTATTGGCTCTGAGTATGATGAACCTAAGATGGGTTCTTTGATGTTCGATTTATACAGAATCTCTTCAAACATGTTAGAAGAGAAATTTTACTCCTGGTCAGTTTGACTAATTTTCAGAATACTGAATATGGTAATACACTGTGATGGGGTTCTCAAACTGTATTACATGTACCACCAGTGGTACTTGAACAAAGTACGATTGGTGGTGACTCTGGATATTTCTGAATCAAAAATGATTGAGATGTGTGGAAACTTTGTTATTGTAGCAAATTATTTATAATTTATTTTTTTTTTTTTTTGTGGCCCATTAAGTACTTACATTTGTGTGTCAGTACTATCATACTGTAAACTTCTCAATTTCGGTAAAGCACACATGCACACTTGATTTTTCATAGAGTTGTTGGTGAGGTGGTACTTTGGTGTTTTGTTTGTTCAGAGGTGTAATACTTGATTCAAAAGGTTCAAGAACAATTGCATAAGGTCAGATTTTTTTTTCCACTAGGTATCAGAAGAACCTCTGAAACAAGCTGTCTGACACATACTTCTGGTATTTTATGACTTTATTAAGTTGGTATAGCTGCTGTAGCAAAATATTGTCTTCTTACACATGCATGTTTCTGTCCACCTGTTGGATCTAAGTCCAGTATTCAGCTTGTTTTAGCTCTGCTTTGGTCTCCACCAACTCCTGACAAAAAAATATCTGTGTTTGTATCAGCTTTCTTCTCCAGTCTGTCAATGACTTTGTCTCCTTTAGCGCATGAAAGTGCAGCTGTAAAACCAAAAGCTGAGCTAAATGCTAGATGGTCGGGAACCATGAAATTATCATGAAACCCTCAAAATTAGTCTCCAGCTGAAAACCGTGGCTTCTGTTTTTTTCTCCATGTTTAGTGTGTGAAGTGTTTATGTCATACAGTAATGTCCGCCAATGTCACACTCCATAGGTTGATGTTCAGGAACCACTTAGTGAAGACAGATTCATTGGAAGAATATCGATAAAGCTATCCAATTACTCTCTGGGCTGTAAACAAATTAAATGTAAAATGAAAAGCACTGTACTTTATTGTGAAAGAGCTAAAGGTAAATTATCACAGAGGGAAGAAATGAGCTAAAGACCTATTTCTGTTTGTGTGGCCTCTAGAGTTGGCGGCCTGAGCTGCTTCTAGACTAAACTGTGCCACAGCTGAAATTACACTTCAGAAATGTCTCTGAGGCCTTGTTCTGTTAGGTTGCAAGAGACCGCCATGTCTAGAAATACTGTCACCACAAAGCCGCAGGGCAGAAGGGGACAGCCCGCCTCAGATTTGTAGCCCAGACTCATGGGGTGTGTTGTTGCCTTAAAATGGAGAGGATGAAATTAAAGGCAGGGTTTTCTTATAATTGTACATGCATGTGCCCACTGCCCACGACTCTGACCCCAGCTCTTACTCTCTAATGAACGGTTGAGAGCTAGAAAAGTAATGGCTATCATGAAACAGATCCTGTAATGTGCTTATAGAACTAAAGCACAAAGCCCTGGTCTTTATTCTATCCAGTCACTGCTTTTAATGACAGCTCTCCTTTTACCAATAGCATATGTATTATCATTAATTATGAATGTCTTCATAATGCCTGATCACATATGTATACTTTTAAATTGCATTATGATTAATAATTAATATATTTTTTTTGCCATGAGTCAGTAGTTAAATGCTCTGCATTTATATCCACTGACAGCAGTTGCTTAAAGTTGCTTAAAAGTTAAAAAAAAAAAAAAAAAANAAAAAAAAAAAAAAAAAAATGTTTTTTATGTCTATTTTAATTAGCTCACTTTCATGTTCCATTATATTATTTTAGTTATCAACATCAATGTGTGATAAATAATAGATATAATTGTATACAGGGGAAAGTTCAAGGCATTCTGTAGTGTGAAAAGTGGAAACATTTCCTGGGTGGATTTACCAACTGTGGGGCCAACTGCTATGATGGAAGGTAGGCTATCTTATACTTTAGCTTTAACCAAGTGAATGCTGCTGTAGATTTATGCTTAATAATATAATATTATAATAAAAGTCAGAAAATCACTGTCCTGCTGACAAAGATGACAGGAAAAACCTCAGCTTTCCTGTAACCAAAGAAGCAGTTGCCTACAAAATAATATTTTAGTGAGGGTGGTCCTGCAAACCCCTCCACCCATGCTCTTCTTCAGTAGTCTATGAATACACACATGGACTCACTCTAACCACATATGATGGGTTTGTACTCGCTGATGGTTTCATATCTGGCCCTGAAGTTTATGTAAATGCAGATGTGAGTTCCACATTACTGTACAACTCAAGGTTTTTCCAACCATGTTCCTGCTCTGTTAATCCACGGTGACCAATGCCATGATTGGTCCCAGATTTGTTGGGCCCACAGTGCACATTTGGCTTTTCCCTGAGATTTTCCCATTGCTGTTGGCATAGTGCGACCTGAAGGAAATAACTGAGAATTGTGACTGTAACAATGCAAATGGATCCCTGCCAGGCCACAGCCGTTTATTCAACCACACAAAATATTCCTCTGGGTTAATAACCACAGACACTGGAAGAGATCTGCTGTTAAATGACTTGGTCTGTGTCACCGTGCAGTATGTGCTTCGTTTGGGGAAAATTTGTGGCACTACATGTAAGAAACCAATAAGATTCTTGGCTCTTGAGTCAGATTTTACAGTTGTGTTTGTCCAAAACAGCTTTTAGTGCCAGTTCTGGATTTTGTTTGAACATAATGTGTTGGTAACAACTTTATTATTTTACACACATTTGGGTCATTTAGTATTTGGAAAAATCTCCGTGGTCACATCTATTTCGGCCTTATTGTGCCATCTCTCTCTCTCTCTCTCTCTCTCTCTCTCTCTCTCTCTCTCTCTCTCTCTCTCTCTGTCCCACTCCTTGCTACCAGCCCTGCCCATCCTTCCTGGATATGAGGTCAGGAGGAGCAGAACAAAGGACAAACTGCTGAGGTCCATCTGTACTCAGTTAAACTAACTCTCTCTCTCTCTCTCTCTCTCTCTCTCTCTCTCTCTCTCTCTCTCTCTCCATAAATAAATAGATTATTGCAATCCAGTAAGACAGTCAATAAAAAAAAGAAAAAAAATCCAGCTTTGTACTGTAGCTACAGCTTTTAGAAATTACTTTTTACTGTGCTAAGTGGGTATTAATATCCTGACAAAATGAAGAAAACAAGTAGGACACAAATAAGAAAACTAAGTAATAAGTAAAATAAAAATAAAAATAAAATAAATACAAACATTTAAAAAATACACATAAATATATAATATATTAAAACGACGAAATGCAATAAATAAATGATGCACCAAGAAATAATAGGATGATTTTTCTTTTTTTTTTTNGGGGGGGGGGGGTTAATGAAGTGACATTTTGTGACACGTGAAATAAAAAAAAATATTCCCTCATTCATTCATAAAATAAAATAAAATAGCTGGGACTTAAATATATTACACAGAATTTGGCGTGGCGTGGACGTCCTGTATGGATGAAACTGACCCTCCAAAGCAGCCCTCCCTGCATGTGCTGAGGGAGGAGGAGGAGGAGGGAGTTCAGCCAAACGTCTGCAGCTCCGGAGCTCACTTACTCACTAAAAGATGAAGAGCTGCTCACTGCCAGCAAGAGAAAGATCTTTCAACTTTAACATTAAGTCTGCAAAATACGGAAAATCAACTATTCTGCAATGCAATGTGCGTCCTTCAGCGCGCCTTTCCCTTTCAGCTGAAGCCAAACTGCGAACATCCCACGGTGAGATGATTTACTTTCCTTTAGGGAAAATTACTTACTGCTTTTAGGGGCGTTAAACGGACTAATTACATGTTTTTTTAAACCCGTGTGAAATAAGTACAGCTCAAAATGAAATCCACTTCTTGTACGCCTAGCTGAGAGAAATGTGAAGTTTACGTTTGATGTTTTAATTTTATATTTATCCTAGTGAAAGCCCCGAAATGCTGCCTGTGCAAATTGTTATTGCATGTGTGGCATGAAATATTATATTTCCTGGTGTCTTAAAGCACACTTATGTAGGCCTATTTAAAATAAGCAATATTTTGTTAGTTATGCCTTATGGGCTTCTCTATAGGTTTTTTTACTACACTTTTTAAACTTTTCCCCCCTTTTTCAGGGAAGTGAGAAAAATTAAATTATTCTCTTCAAATCCATTACATGGCTAAAACATCAAAAGCTGAATTGGCTGCTTTAACACTGATGTTCTTCACATCTCACATTGTAGTTTAACACACTGGACCTCTGGCTCAGTTCTGACCTCCAGTGTCAGCGCCTGCTGCTCTGAACATGATCAACCCTCAGATTTACCTCCACTACAACTACACAGGAAAGCTGGACCACCGGCCCACTGTGGGCACGAGCACTGGCACCGTGGACACCAAAACCATTGTGCTCCTCATCATCTGCAGCTTTATCATCCTGGAGAACCTGACCGTGCTAGTAGCCATATGGAAAAACCACAGGTTCCACAACCGCATGTACTTCTTCATTGGTAACTTGGCCCTGTGCGACATGCTTGCTGGAGTGGCTTATCTGGTTAACCTGTTGCTTTCAGGAGAGAAAACCCTCCAGCTCTCACCTGCTCTCTGGTTCGTCAGAGAGGGGAGCATGTTTGTAGCGCTCGGTGCATCCATTTTTAGTCTCCTGGCTATTGCCATAGAGAGACACTTGACTATGATCAAAATGAGGCCTTATGATGCCAATAAGAACTACCGAGTGTTTCTGCTCATAGGGACTTGCTGGCTGATTGCTGTATCTCTTGGAGCTTTGCCCATCCTGGGCTGGAACTGCCTGGACAACCTCCCTGACTGCTCCACAGTCCTTCCACTCTACACCAAGAAATATGTGGCTTTCTGTATCACGGTGTTCATGCTTTTGCTGTTAGCCATCTCAGTGCTTTATGCCCGTATCTACATCCTGGTCAAGTCCAGCAGCAAAAAGGTGAGCAAACACAGCAACTCGGAGCACGCCATGTCCCTGCTGCGTACTGTCGTCATTGTAGTTGGGGTCTTCATCGCCTGCTGGACACCCATTTTCGTCCTGCTGCTGGTGGATGTGGCCTGTGAGCAGCGCCGGCACTGCTCCATCCTCTACAAGGCCGAGTGGTTCATCGCAGTGGCTGTGCTCAACTCGGCTATGAACCCAATTATTTACACGTTGGCCAGCCGCGAGATGAGACGGGCTTTCCTGCGTCTGGTGTGTGGATGTTGCTACAGAGGCAAGGCTTCCTCAAATGGCAGCGTGGGCAAGCCATCTCTGGAGCCCAGCCACAGCAGGAGCAAGTCATGGAGCAGCCAGAACAACCCCAACCAGAACCAGCAGAGNGCCCAGCCACAGCAGGAGCAAGTCATGGAGCAGCCAGAACAACCCCAACCAGAACCAGCAGAGTAGTAGGCAGATGGGGGTGGAGAATCAGCAGGAGATGGATAAGTCTCATGGTGAGGTCTCGGTGGTGACAGGAGTGGTCAGAGGTGCTGCTGAGGCTGTCCTCGAGAGTGAGGAAAAGGACTAAAAGGAGGGTTCTCCTGAATTATACGTGCATGGGCCTGCACAATGGTCCCAATGGATGAAGTTAAGCTGCAGGACAGTGATTGTTCCTTTGTGTTTGATTTATTTTGAAAGACTATTTGCATGTTTAAGCCCAATAAATACTTTCCACATACACGTTACATTACTGAGGATCAATTTTCAATTAAATCTCCTGTTATTTTGCCAAATCCCTTAAGTTTTCAAAATCAAATGTTCAGGTGATACACCCACATAAGTTTCACCTGCTAACACATATGCCTGAATGTAGAAGGGACGGTTGTTTTCAATTTCTTGATAAAAGCCGTTTTCTTCTGGGACTGTATTTCCTGGTGGAGACATTGTTTCTGTGCAGCTCCATCTTAGATCGGTTAAATAAAGTTACTTTGACAAGAAAAACCTAATAGCCATAGTGTTCGCTATGATGATTACATATCTCAAACACGTTTCAAGTCTCTACAAGTTAATTTTAATGGCGTACTAGAATGAATTGAAACCAATGACAGTCTGGAAGGTAGAAAAAAAAAAATCTAAAATTTACAGCTCCAGTGGTATGTTTTGGGATATGGTTGGCAGTTGCATAATGCATATGCAGGTTTTATTGGGCTCAAACATGCAAAATCACCTGTATAGTCCTTTAACGCATCATTATCAGTTCTCACTGTCACTTTGTCAGATAAGTGGTGTTCTTCATCTAGATGGAGACAAATCAGAAGTGATGAATCACCTGCAAGGATCAGCAACTATAATGCACCATAATGACAAGAGTGATTGTTATCATTTATTAGTGTAACGAAAAGCTATTTATTATTATATGCAGTTTAATTTTTGTAATTACTTAATAATACTACAATATACTGTGTTGGTAATGAAAACTTTAAAACGTGTAACTGAGAAGGAAAATGCAGTTTGAAGAGTCCAAACTGTTGCCTATTCCACTACATCCAGACCCTAAGTGGAAGCTGTTATTATATAGATTATTAATGATAAGAGTGCGCCATCTGCTAGTAAATAGTGGTAGTGCTCTCAGGATCAGAACATGCTGCATGATCATTACAGAATCTCTTGAATCTGCAAAATTATAACTCCAAAAACTATAATGGAAAACTTGTGTAACCTGGAAGCATGCAGCTGGTCCAGTGAAGGAACCAGATAAGTCTTCAGGCATGTGAATATGGCATGTAAAATTTTAATAGCTGCAAACTAGACGCAGTCATTATTATGATGCAAAATGTGACTTTGAAAGCTAAAGAGTAAAATAAGAGTAAACATGATTTACCTGGATTATCTCATGTGCCCAGCTGAGTGGGTTCTCCCTGTTTAACATGCAGAAAAATTGAGAAAATAGCTTTACATTTAAAAAGTAACTAAACACCAACTCCACTTTTTTTTTGAGTTATTACATTATACTTAATAATGATTATCAATTGATTCTGGTGCCAGTCTGAAGTGTTCAGTGTAAAGGGTGTGCTTTCCCTTTTCCCACCAAAAGAATTATGGTATAGCTGCCCTCCAGAATTCAAAACGAGGCCAGACAAGCCATGACGTTGCCATGTACTCCACGCCCCTCTACATCTGTGTCACTGTCTTTTTGATTTTGGACTATACTAAAAAGGCATATAAAAACAGATATGTTCTCACAGGGGGGACGTGTTGGCCCAGCCCCTTTTTTCAGCATTTGAATGCATTTTGAATATGTGACTGAGGCATGCTCAACCTAAAACTTGAGGGTTAAGTTGCTTTTTAAAGTCTGACAGTCAAATATGTTTTTACATTATGAACAACATTATTGCTTTTACACATTCACGGTTTTATTGCCAACAGTCATACAGAATAATGATAAACTCATACAACCAAGAGATAAAATCTGTAAACATCATTTGGACTTCTTTGTTTTTATTTCCTTTTTTTCTATACCTGTTCCAAAATAGTGACTTTTGTGTGATTCCCTCTGACAAAGATTTATATTTAGAATCTGGAAATACATTTATAATATATAATAGAGAGAGGGGGAGGAAGAAAGAGAAAACAGTAGTCTCAAGCAGCAACACACAGCAGGGCAAAACACGACCTCTAGTGAACAGGCATGCCCCATTTAAAATCAGCTATTGCACTTTGAAGAGAGAGAAAGAGAAATAAAAACACCATTTGTACAAATAAAAGGCACATTTTCATAAACAGAAATCTGAAAAAAAAAAAAAAAGCCATGTGTGTTCACTTGTGTTCCGTGTTTGGTTGAATAATTTCTGTATTCCACACAGCTAATCGTCATGTTATCAGAGAGATTCAAGTATGGAGTTGTTCCTGCTAGACTTTTTGTTCAAAACTTTGCACATGTGATCTCAAAATAAATCTTAATTTAAGCATAGTGCTTTTTAAAATCAATCAGCACATTACTCCTTCTTCTAAGGTATTAGATTTAATGGAATAATGATAAAGAAAATAATCGATTGTAGTTGACTCTTTGCGCTCTCCAAAATTCCAGTTCCTCTCATGGCCTCTCCTCAGAGGAATCCTGAGAAGAAAACTGGGATATAGTACACAAGGAATCAAAGAAATTTTTATCATAATGACATGGATATGATGAATATTTTAATGGATTTTTTTTTTTTTTTTTTTTTTTCCCAAAACTGCTTTTTACTAAACAGTGTGACCCTCTAAATGTGTTGTGAGATGCATGTACTCCCTGTTGCAGCAAATACAGGCACGATATATTACATTGCGTATGTCTCGTGAAACTCATTGAACACATTTTGATTTTGGTTCAGTTCTAGTGGTCCAGTGCATATCAAATACAATGCCTCATTCATTTGGTATCCATCAGAGTACTGACAATATTAAAGATGAGAGCATTCAAAAAGTTAGTTACCAGAATGTGTGTATCTGAAGTGTAATATAAATGCAGCAAACTGTTCTAAGGAACATATTTTGTGTACATTGGACTGCAAAATGTAAATGAACATAAAACTGTCAAGCAATAATATCAGAAAAACTCACTTCATATACCTGTATTTCCCCGTGTTATAGTAATTCAAGCAATATGCAGCCAGATACCACCCTTTGCTGCTGATACATAATAACAAAAGATAATTGAAGACCATACAAATGGTTTTGCATGTTTGAGCCAAATAAATACTACCTATACCACATACATGTTACTACCAACCACTTTCCACAAAATTCTGTTAGAGCAGTAAATTTTATAATTGTTATCTCCTTGGTTTCAGTTCTTTCCAGTACGCTATAAAGATCAACTTGTGGAGACTCAAAATCTGCTTGAGGTTATCCATCACAGCAAACCACACGCCATAATTATTTTTTGTCGAAGTTACTTTATTTAATCAATCCAACACAGTACTACATGGAAAAAAAATTGTGTCTCTGCCAGGGAATATAGTCCCAGGAGAAGATTGCTTTTACCAAATAAATTAAAACAACTGTCCTCTCTACAATTGTGCGTAAGTGTTAGCAGGCAAAACATTGAATTTTAAGATGGATGTATCGCCTGAACATTTAATTTTGAAATATTAGTGGATTTGGGAAAAATAAAATTAAACTAAAAATACGGTTTTAAACTTTGGAAAATTGGCAGTAATGTAACATGTATGCAGATACAGATATATTGGGCTCAAACATGCAAAAACACCAGTAAGGTCCTTTAAGTGAGTGTTACTGCACGGGTAAAAAAGATCAATTTCTGTGATATCTGGTGATAGAAGTAACATATCCACACACACTAATATTGAGTGTACACCATGTGAACTCAGGATTTGTCTAACTCAATCTCAAAATTGTAAATTGCATCCCAACACATTGGTGAATCATCTTGGTACAACTGACACGTGTGATCTCAATTTCTGATTGTGCTATTCATTTGTGACCATTCAAAGAATACGATTTTAAGGCTCACAAAAAAAAAAAAAAAANAAAAAAAAAAAAAAAAATGTTAATTGAGAATGTGAGAATATCCATTGCATGACTCAAGCCCCAAAACGAATCATCGACTAAACACCTAAAAGGAAAGAAATCCAGAGAAAACCAATTCAGAAATAATCACCGTTTGAAAGCATAAATATTTTACAGTGTGAGCATACACAAGCATCTCTTTCAAATAAAGGGGTATCAAGGTCTACGAACAATGTCCACAGGAACAGTTGATTTTAAGTCATGCGACTGCAGTGACACAAGAAAATACTTTTTTTTAAAAAAGTTTATCGTTAAAGCCATTGACAGCACTATGAAGGATGTTTGTTTGCACCCCAAAACTTTGTGACTAACCGCAGAGCAAAACACATTTAGGTCTATTCCCCAATAAAAGCAGATTTCATATGGTGACTAATTGAGTCAGCTCTCACACTATTTGTGAAATTAAAGGACATTTTTCAATATAAATCGCATTTACTTGTCCAAACAGTTTAATTTCCGCAAACTCCTAGCCTTACTTCACCTGTAGAAACATGGTTGTGCTTGACAGACAAAACTAAAATTTCAGGCTGTTATTCTAAAATACTCTTGTTAACACCTCTTTGAGGTTTGATTTGCACTTAATCTAAACCACAAGAACAGTTATCTTTTTTATGTTTTAAAACACCAAATCAAGATATTGTGTCCAAATGCACCTATATGTCTTCTCAAAAATATAGCATTTCAGTCATCACAACAAAATAATAACAGTTCTATAAATCTTTTTTTTTTTTTTNCTTTTTTTTTTTTTTGTCTTAATCAAATCTTGCGTCTTCCGGTGCCTTCAGTTAAGTAACCAGTTTTCCAAAAACACTCTCGGCGTGTTGAGCATTTTTCTCTTCAAGTTTCAGGATCAGAGACTGTTCAAGAGCCTCCGGTTTCCCATCAGGCTTTGCAAACATCACTGTTTCCTTCCCACCGGCTGTAAGAGACAAAGTTCGCTCCCAGCTGACATAATCGGCAGATTGTTGTCACGGTGATGGCCAATAAGGTGGCTAATGCTGTCAAATATATGATCTTTTGTCCGTACCTTTGAAAGGAGAAGGAGATGTTGTTACTCTACTGGGCATTATAAGGATTTTAATTCTAATCAAAGATGATCAAACTATCTCTATATTCTTCATTCACTCATTTGCTGATCAATAATTGTCATCACTCACCGTGCCCTCAGGGTCCACCAGCAGTAGGTGTTTGGCCAGTCCATTGTGCATGCCTGTCAGTACGTAGGACCCAGGATTGGTAGTACTCTTACGAACCAGGAAGTCCCCATCTTCTTTCAGGAGTTTTTCAGCATCACGCCGGCTCATTTTGCTGTGGTACCATGTCTGGCCCTCCAGTTCTTCCTGTGCTCTGAAAGCCAATGAACAAACTAGAAGAGGGCTTGAGTTGTCCACCGATGCTGCCTTGTGGAGTCCACATGGCTGGGGTTGGGTCTGACCCTGGGACTGGGGATGAGACTGAGACTGGATGGCATCCTCAAAGGGCTCTAGTATATGTGAGGGCAGCAGCAAAATTATGGATTAAGAGAGGAAGGGCAACCACAGCACTTTAATCACCCTCATCTGGCTTTTTTGTGACTTTTGCAGCCAGAAATGACAGGATTTGCAGCTGCTTTTCAGAAAACTGATGCAGTTTGTGTGATTATTTTGTGTTGTTTTGTGAGAAATTGCAGTAATGTTTAAAAACCGGTGGAGTTTTTTTTTTTCAGGATGATACATAGCCTGGGAGTCAACTCAGATTATTTCTATTCTGATGTCATGCTATGCTGATGACACGCTGCTGTTCGTTTATGACTGCTTTGTCCATCCATCTACTTTCTGCAAGCACTTATTCCTATTGAAAGGCAAAGAAAGGGGGAGGGGTTATGAATAGGCTCAAACATATTGTGTTGTGTAGAGGAACAAAATGAAATATCACTGTTTATAGTTATATAACTACAGCACGTGGGGTATGATGTCACTTTATCCTGATAACATAAATTGTTCTTACATTTCATTTAGGAACAATTTACCTCAAAAATATACACAGAAAAAGCTTATATGTAATTAGTGTAATAGATTCTTCTTATTTAGTTAACACATCCGGATATAACTGATCTTCCTTGTATAATTGTGAAGTTAATGTTGGGGTTGAAAGGTGGAAAAAAATTGCACAGACATTAACACTGTCCTCCAATTGTCTTCATACTGACGTGATGTTATTATATTGCCAAACTGAAGGCAAAGAGAAACAAAAGCCAGGCCACCTCTGTAATTAACAGCTCTTATTAAAAAGTCATCTCACATTTTAATCTGAAAGAACGGCACAGATACATTCCTCCTCAGACTCCTGTGGGCTACACTTGGTTTGCTTAGAGTTTATTTTAAGTTTGACTCAATAAAAATGTGCTGAAAATTAACCACACACCACTGAGCCATATGAGACTTACTCATGTCAAACAGGTCCTTTTGTGGACTCTCTTTGGCCATGGCTGCCATGCCCTTTGTCACGTTTTCCGCCTCTGCCTGCAGCGCTGCGAGCACCTGGGCATCAATCTGCTGGGTGTTCACGTACGTGGGCATTTCTCCTGTTTTTGGCGCTTGGCTTTTACCTTCAGGCAGACCGCTTATGTCAAAAGATCCTAGAGACAATCAAAGCCAAACTGTTGAAAAATCAACAAAGCCATGTGTATTTGTGTACGAACAATGAACAACAATCAGATAGGAACTTCCTACCCTGTTGTATGAATATAGCCTTTCTCTCATCTCCCCAGCTCTCTCCAACACAGTGCCGCCCTTGGTAGTATGTTTGATCTACTGAGCCTGGACCCATCTGATGACACACAGATACACACAGGATATTAGTACCGCTATACATCTTTTTACTAAATGCCTTTTTCGCATCTAGTCCAGATGGTGATTAAAAAGCCATACAGCTTGTTTGAACATAAGGTATTTTGTTCAGTTTTTGAGTTCAGGTAACTCACCTGACATCCATCTGCTGCATTCTGATTGGTCAGACGGGTATCAATAAAGCCTCCAGGGGGCGGCATTTTGCCAGGGATGTTGTTGTAATAAGCATGTTCTGCTGACTCCTCCTCTTCCTCTGTCCATGGAAGCTCCTCCATGTTTAATACCCTGAGGAAATAATATGTTGTCATGGTTGCACTAAGACAGACATACTGAAAACACTGGATTGGCATTCTATCCATCTTTTCTGGCAGAATGTGTACTTTTCTGTGAGTGTGTGTGCATGCGTGCTTGTGTGTGTTTTATGTGTGTATCATGAAGACCTCACCTGTCGTGTGTGGAGGGCAGCTTGCTTGTAGGGCACTGTAAATACTGCTGGAAGCGCAGGTCAAAGGCCTGGCCGATGCTGCTGATGACATCCTGGGCCAAACCATCAGAACACTCCAAGATATGACAAGCTGATGAGAACCACAGCAACAAATTTAAAAAAAAAAAAAAAAATTTTGCATTTGAGATAACAGACAGTAAAATATGAGAAAAACAAATACCCACCTCTTCTGTTAACTGGATCCTTTGCTACATAGGCAACATAATCTGTTGTGTCCTATAACAAAACACAATGTAATAATGTTGTAATAATGTCCCACTGATATAATAAAAGTCCATAAATTTATTAGAAGTTGCCTACAATTCAAAGATAAGATAGACTATTGTCTATATTATCTTATCTCCTCCTATCTTATCTATTGTCTATTTTAACATAGTAATTATTAGTGTAATAATGTGTGCTTAATGCTTTAATGCACAGTAAATATGTGTACTGAATGCAAGCAAAATAAAATAAATTTTCAGCACTTTATTTATTTTCCATCAGATTAAAAAGAAACAACCAACATGCCTGAAAACACAATCCAATACTAAATAACAAGCAATAAATGTAATAAATTAAAATGTAATAAATTACAATAAAATGTGCTATTATACTGTGTATCCTGTATACCTAAAATACTACATAACGTTCAATGTTAAGTAAAATATTGAATCCATAATAACGATGATAATATTACATTACATTTAGAGAGTGCTTTTTTAAATATGCTTCACAAGAATGTAATAAGAGAGACAAGAACAAAAATAACCAATATTAGAACATAAAAAACCAACAACAATAAGACGAATGGGTTAAAAACACATGAAAAAATAAGGCTAAAAAATAAATATACTCTCTTAAAAAGTAAAAACTGCAGTATACAGAGTGGTAAAAACAACTTGATCAGGATGTATATACAGTTCAAGAAGTTAATACCAAGTGAGTTAAAATAGCAAACAGAGATGATCCAAAGGCACGAGATTCTGCACTCAATGCATTGCAAACTCTTTCCTAACATAAATCCATACAGTGATGTCTTTAAGTCAAGAAGTACCGGATATTACCGTACATTAGTGTTTATTATGTGGGGCAGTTTGGTTTTAATTATATAAAACGCAGATGCCTATGAATTATATATAAAGGCCACTGAGTTACTTACAGGGTCTCCGCCTGATGCAAAGGAGATGGACTGCATATGATGATTGGCTATGATCTGTCAGGAGGAAAGTTATACAGTACATATGAATTACACAGTGTTTACTCATATACACTCATACATACAGATATATATGCATACATTATAAAGACATATATAGTGTATGCAAATAATAGAATTCTTCTGACAGCTAGCTGCTTTTCTAAATGGCCATCTTCGTCATCTCTACATCACATGGGTAATGTGTCTGTTATTTTTGACTGGGAAGCGATCATTTCACCTCTGATGCAGACTGATGTGATGCTGTATAATCCACCTTTGTTTAGATGTTGTCATTGACCGGCTAACTTTGCCGCCTTGCAGATAAATTAGCTTCACTGGTGTACAAATTTGCCTTATTGGTTCGTTACAGCCAACGAGGGCAAAAACCAAGTGCTTGTTTGACTTTGCTTTGTGACTTTTCTCAGGCTAAATCAAAGTAGAGAGTAGAACCAGATGGACATGGGCTACGGTGGCCAAAAGTCCACTTTCTGAGGACATGGCAGAGATTTTGTGATTTGCCTACTGAAACAATGTCCTCTGCATGTCCTCTGCATTAGTATCACCAGCAAGTCAAGATTGAGAAATTTTGTTCTGTCCATAAACTTGTCATATCAGGGATTTATTTAATCTAATCCAGGTACAAGTCTGTGTTAAGTATATTTAAGGCTCACTTCTTAATATACAGCGCTGGCCAAAAGTATTGCACCCCCTATATTTTTGTGTAAACTTTTCTTTCTGAGTAAAAATACCACTCAAACACAACAAAATTATTTTTTTTCAGTGTGTTAGAGTAAGTACAACTGAAAAAAAGCCAATAGTTCTTAATAGTTTTAAGTAGGATGACACTTTTGACATATTGTTAAGATTTGAAGAAAAATACCAAAATTATTAGTAGAGATCAAACAGGAAGTTAAAACATCTTCTTTGTGGTAGGGTCACAGCAAATGGTTTTCACCTGCTGACTTGTAGAAATATTGTAGTCATACTCTGAAATCCAAAGAATATCTAAAGAATGGTTGAATATTCTGAATGACTCAGCTACTTGTAAAACATCAATAAATGAATTTTGTTGTGTTTGCAGTGGTACTTTGGTAAAGTTTAAAATACAGGGGAGCATGATACTGCTGGCCAGCGCTGTAAACTGGCATACAATATGTTGCACAGTTACAAATTTGGCCACCCTGGATATGGATTATAGGGCCATTGCTCTTTATACATCTCAGATAAGCTCAAACTTCATTGATCATCATGGGGAAATTAGGTCATTGCAGCAGCAACAGTAATAGGATTCAGCCACAAACCACAAATAGCCTGTAAGCAACCAAATATAAATATAAAAATCCTGTTTTGGTCGACTGTAAGTGGCATTGTGTGCTGACCCAGTAGATATTAATTAATTAATTAATTAATTAATTAATATCTACTGGGTAATATATAATTAATATCTAAT
Organism: Lucifuga dentata; assembly: GCA_014773175.1. NCBI lineage: Eukaryota > Metazoa > Chordata > Actinopteri > Ophidiiformes > Bythitidae > Lucifuga > Lucifuga dentata. The sequence continues at coordinate 120,072 of VXCM01000007.1, read as the reverse complement.
TAATATCTAATTAATTAATATTAATATTAATTAATTAATTAGATAGTATTCACGTGCAGTTACTCACAATGACAGAGCCTCTATTAACCTCCTAAAGCCTGGCAATTATATACTTTATAAAAAGAACCTGAATACCTTTCACCATCAAACTGAGTAAAATTGAAGGTAAACAGTTCAGGGTCATTTAATGGACTTTAGATAAATTTAATGGTTCTTTCACATTAGTGAATGCATGAATAATCATGTAAACCATCCACAAAAGGCATCAAAAATCCCTTAATTTCTAGAGAAGTTCTGAATAAATACCGAAAAATTCATGATAGTAACCCTTGATTTTTTTTTAAGCTATCATTTTTAATTTCTTTTAAAAGCCCCTTTATTCTAGATGTCTTGTGCATCATTTTATAAAGATTTCTCCCCAGAATGCATCCTGACATATTTGGTATGTTTGGAAACTTTGGATTCTCCACTATTATTTATAATACAAAATGACAGAATTACAAAATCAGGATCATTTAATGGATATTTGTGGATATTTATGAATAAATACCCCAAAATTTCAAAACTTCATTACAGTAACCCTTACTATTTTTTAAGCCATCAGTGGTTTGACCAATGTTTGTGAAGATGGAATCACATTGTGCTTTAATTTTCTTCATCTAATAGTCATATTTATTTTTAATCATCATTATGTGGCCTATTGAGTTCTGTAATCCTTTACCTGTTTGCAATCGGGGGTCATAAGGTTGAGGCTACTGGTGGAGATATTTAGGTTGATGGACATCCCAGCAAACTGCAGGTTGCTTTTTCCGAGGATGCTGGACAGAGCTTTGGAAGTAGGCTGGGATGATGAGAGGAGATGGAGAAACAGAAATTCACCATGAGGCACAGATACAGAAGAAATCCTCATTCATTACATTATTATATTATGTTTGATTATAGGATTCTGAGTTGTTGGTTAAAAGAGGAGGCAAAGAGGCCAGATGAAATGAACCAAATCCATTCAGAATTCTCAACATCCAGCTGATGCCATCATTGAGCTTTTGTCCCATCGCCAAAACTACATCTTATATCTTACTTCTACTCGGCAATGATTTTGTATTATATACTCTTCCCTGACATTTGAACAAGCACTAGAAAGCAGAGTAATGCTTCATTTCACACCCCACATTACATGCACATACACAGAGACACACTCATGCATGCACGCACACACACGCACACATGTTCAGCCACCTGATCACAGATATTGTGCACTACATGAGTCACTAAGCACTGTGCGCAGTATGCAATGCATCGTGGGCCGGAGCTACGCCCACACACATACAGTCCCCATACCTCTTCCTCTCTTTCCTCTCCATCTCCTCAGCCTCTGTAAGTACAATCTTTCTCTGTCATCGTTTTTTTCATCTCTCTCTCTCTCTCTCTCTCTCTCTCTCTCCCTCCCTCCCTCCCCCTCTCTGTTTTCCCTCTCTCTTTCGAGGAAGGAAAGATGAGAGAGAAAGAATGTCCTTATACAAGCAAAGCTATATATAGAATGTGTAAGGGTCAATGAATATCTAATGCTGTCCCTCTCCTCTTACCTCTTTTTCTGTCTACCCTACCTTTCAGCAACATCCATTGTCTCAGCTCTCTCAGTAAGGACATTATTTTTATCTTTCTATCCATCCATCCATCCATCCATCCATCCATCCATCCATCCCTTCTTCTCTCTGCTTCTACTCTACCTTTCTTTTCCGTAGAGCTCCCTTGGTCCCTGGAACAGCCTCACACACCAGGCTGATGGCTTCCCTAGGAGAGGGAGATGAAGCCAAAGACAATCACAGCATCGCCATATATTCAACAGTTATGCTGGTATTAAGTTAGGCTGATTCGCCGGATATTTATAATAAGCCTGAACTCTACAGGTTGTTACAAAGAGGACGAAATCTTCTTGGCCAAAAAAGATCTGAGACAGGATTGTATTCAATATATGATGCAGAGTGTTTCATGTGGTTCCATAGGGAATATTATAATTGCACTGTACATCCAGCTTGCTGCACAATGAAATGTAAAAGTGCCTCTAAAACGCAAAGCAAATCATTTTTATGTAAACAAGAACAATATGTGGGTAAAGCAGGAGCTAAACATAGAGCTTCTTTGATGCAGAAAGGTCAAAGTAAATATTGGTTTCATTCCAGAAACAGAAATGTTTATTTCTGTATCCTTTCCGTGGATAAATCATGCGCAGCAGTGGGTTCTTTTAGAAAGTGAAAATCTGAAAATCAAATAATAGCGACGGCATGAGACAGAGCTCTCTCTTTGTCCGCTCTTTGTCTCTGCCTTTATTAGACAAAGAAACAGAAAGCGAGACAGTAACACTGTGACCTTAGCTTAGCATTAGTGATAACGCTGGACTTACTGCAGGAAGTCAAGCAGAAAAGTAGACATGACACAAACTGATCCATGTTGGCTTTTGCCTCACTGCACGCTGGTCAATAATTGCAAAAATACAGACTCCATGAAAACAAATGTCACATATGCAAAGAAATGCTATAGGGTGAAATATAATTTATTCTTTATAAAAATCTATAAGATCAAATGGCCATGTATATTGCCTTCTTAAAATAATATCTTTGGTTAGGTTGACATTCAGTGTAAATTAGTACGTTAATTTAAACAGGAAGTTGTTGTGTGACCTACCTTGTTATTTGCGATCTGGTAGTGAAATCCAGGGATCTCATTGATCGAAGGACTTCTATACAGCCCAGATACTGAAAAGCAAGAATTAAACATTTTGTATGAAATTCATACTCAATGCGATGCCAACAATGCATTCATATTTTCATCAGAGAACAGCACCAATTGCTGAAAAACACATTGACTTCATGATGTTAAGAGTTAAATTAAAAAAAAACAGTAACAATTACAGAATTTCCATATATCCTAATTGCTTTGATTCTCTGCAGAAATTTCCAGAGTCATCTGGTGTGGTACCGGGGGTGCTTAATGTACCACCTATTGTACACATGCCACTGTTTGAGAACCACTAAGCTATAACATCCCAAAAATATTAAATATAATCAGCTGCATTTCAAATATGTCCTGTGCAATCCACATCTATAATTATATCCTGTGCAGATATTTATTAATGTGGTCATTGTTATGTTATTCCTGATATTCTTTCTTTGACTGGGTCGCTATGTAGATTTCTGTGTGGAGATGCGGTATCATGTATAAACAGCAAATATTGTATAGCTACCAAATAATAACATAAAGTCAACCTTTAAAGTTAATAATAGCAACCACCTAGCTAGACTAGGTGGTTTCCGAGTTAAAAGGCTCAAGTGAAGTCATAAGTCAGAGTCGAGCTGCAAGTTTTTTTGATTATGTCAAGTCTCAAGTCAGCAAATTAATCAAGTCCAAGTTATCTCAGTCACATGACTCAAGTCAGCACCACTGGCTAAGTCACGCTCACTCACAAAGCTGATGCAAATTTGGAAATAAATCAATGTCTGAATATGATTTGAAATCTGCATCAATGGTGGCCACAGCCTCCTATCACAGCATGTCATCTTCAAAACCATCCACCTACTCACATTATAACACCTCTTCTGATTAATTTTGCACAGATTGGGAACATTCTGAGGTGCCAGCTTCCAGTCATTATAAGGATCTGATTCATAAACTCTTTAAAAAAAAAAACAAACAAACAAAAAAAAAAACCTTCTGACACAAAAGCTAACATCTCTATTTCAACTGCATTTCAAACAAATAAATAATATGCTGTCATTTGACACTTTTCCTGTTTCCTATTATTAGAACAATAAACTTGAAATTGGACAAAATTCAATGTCACAAAATCAGGTAGTGCTAAAATCATTAGAGGGCAACTTAAACCTTGAGCTTAAAATTAATCGTCAGTCTGAGATCGGTACCGAAGAGGCCATAAGTGATCCCAGCTGATGCCATAACTTCTGACTGATATTAATATAATACCTTCTGCACTATTAAATGTTTGATGTAAGCCATGTGCTATGACCTCCACAGTCACCAGATCTCAACCCAACTGGACAAATAATGGGAGATTTTGGACCAACATCAGAGTTCTAAAGACCTATACAATCAATGCCAACATGCACTTAAAGGACCACACTGATGATTCCGCATGTTTGAGTTCAATAAATACAACCCGCATGCACATTATATTGCTGTAAACCATTTTCCAAAACCTACGACTGGAGCGTAAATTTTTGAATTTTTATTCCTACTTTCCAGACAGCAACTGGTCTCAGTTCATTCTAGCACGCTACAAAAATCAACTTGTAGAGACTTGAAATAATCCATCACATTGAACAAAATGTCCATTAATTTTTTTTTTTTATACCCTGTATATACATACAGTTCTACACAGTCTGTACAGCATATGTCAGGTCAAAAAGATGGACAAGTGATTAATATTTAGGTTAAATGAAACAGCCCAATAAAATGTGATTTAATAAATATTGAACAACTCGATAAATCCAAATCTGATCTAAATATGGGTGATGATGCAAGGTTTGTACAATAATAGGCTACTTGGTTGACTTCAAGCCTAAATAAGAATAACAAAATATTGACAAACACTTTAACATCCTGGAAATGAAAACAAATATACTACCGTAATTATCAAAAATGCCACGAACATGTATGTGCTCATTTTTGCATTGATAACGCAGCCACCATGGTCTAAAAAAGTCAGTGTAAGCAGTGTCAATGTCAATCAATGTCCCTTTGGAGTAATGATGCATGATGTGTGAGGGGTGACCACATGACGCTAATTAAAAGTGCTGAGAGCAGAAAACCACATTGAACTCAATCCACATAGTGAGGACTCAAACCACAGGAAAAGCCAGGGGTGGGAGGCGTACATGCCAGCCCCATTTCCCCTCTCACAGTGTGGATGCTTTCAGCGGCATTGACTGGACAAATAAGCACTCTCTGCCTTAATGCAGTTAATGGAATGTCACGCTGGTCACAGATACTGTAGGCTTTGTTCAGGCAAGTTGTAGTAGGTGTCATATGATGGTGATCATACTGTGTTACTTGATTTGGTGGGTAACACGGTTGACCTGGCAGTGGTGTTCAGCATGCTAGCTTAAACCAAAAATAAAAGTTTGTTTGTTAGATTCAGGCAAATGAATGTATCACTACTTCGCTTTCACGTTTTCAATGAAATGGTTTGTTCCATTTTTTTTTTTTTAAATTCACTTCACACTCTGAGCAGCCTCGGCTCAGCATCATCACTCCTCATAGTGACTCACTGTTGGCTTGATGACATTCGCAGCTCTCGTACTTGTGCGCCAACTTGTGCTGCTTTAAACGATGTATGATGGCTGCTGATTGAAAACACACCAACATTAACGTGAGATCTGTGATGAGGGGAAAAACATGCGCAGTGTGTCCGCTTCCTGTTTCACCATTTCACTATCGCAAAGCCAAAACAGCCACGAAGCTCATAAAGATACACCATGTACAGAAATAACTCATCACCATGGTTACAGAAGCATAACGCTGTGGCTTCACATACACAAGACAGGCAGAAATACCACACAGTGTGAAATGTTTACAGCATGCTCAAAATGATGCCATCAGCCGCATGCTTTATTGCTGCTTCCTTTTTGCCGTCACAGGCTTTTTCTCTACTTTTCCCCCCCCCAACGCTAACCTTCTCTGTTTCCTGAATTATTCAATGGATATTTTCTGGTCNACTTTTCCCCCCCCCAACGCTAACCTTCTCTGTTTCCTGAATTATTCAATGGATATTTTCTGGTCCCTGCTCTTTCACTCAGCCTTCTGCTGTAGCCTCCCTACATACACCCACACAAGGGCATGCTGTGATGTAAAAGTAAAACTACATTATTCCCCCCACCCTAGCTGCTCAAGTCATTGAAAGAAAAGAAATAAGGGGTAGACTGACAAAAAAAAAGGTTAAAAAAAAGGAATAAGACAGCAATTGAAAGGAGACGGACAGAAAGACCACCAACCTTAACAATGTATGTCACTCCTGGACCAGAGATCTTCTCGCTTGAGTGTAGCCATCCTCTGGAGGGTTTGTTCACCAGTCCACCACCTCCTGCTGGATTCCAGTCCTCTCCACTGGGCTGGAGCTCATCTAGCCTGCTCTTCTTGCTCATACTGATGGCCGGTTCCAGCTGGGAGCAGGGGGCAGAAGGGGAAGTTGAGCAGCACAGAGAGCCGCCCACACCAGTGGGTGCTGCCGCTGCTGCTGTCGCCACGCTGGGACTTGAGCCACTGGAGCTGCCTGAGCCCGATCCCCCACCCCCCTGCAGCTTAGACACAGCCAGGTCCTTGACAGCGGAGGGCAGACCCTTGATACCCAGCAAGCTGCCCGAGTTGCTGAATTTCAGGCTGGACACCTTGTTGATGAGGGTGCAGAGGGTGGTGCCTCCATCTTCCAGGTGGTCAGAGCTGTGACTGGTGGTGGTGCTGGAAGCAGCGGTGGTGGAGGAGGGATGGACCTCAGTCGGGGGTGTGTAAGATGTCTCGGCAGCAGACTGGGGGGTGGCCGAGACCTTGGGGTTCATGGACAGGCCGTGGAGAAGCTCATCGACGGATGTTACTGACTCATTCCTGAAGCGGTTGTATTTGGTACGGTGAAGCATACCCTTCTCTCTCTTGCTCTCTCCTCCTCTCCACCAACCGACACACAGCCTGCCTCTTTCACAAGTGTGCTGGCAGACGTGGCTGAGCCGTGCTGATTACTCTCTCCTGTAACATAGCAGCAGTGGTACAGGCAGCAAACGCCTTTTAGTAATCACAGGCCACCTGACTGTAATTTTCTCTATAGAGGTTACAGTGGTGGTTGTGTTGAGTTGCTGCCGCTACTGTCACCAAAGTCCAGTCTGCTTTTAGTAAAATCCAGAGCTGCAGTCCAGTCTGTCAGAGAAAATTATGCAAACACAATCCGTGGAAACACAACATGGAAGCAGAGGAAGAAGAGGATGGAGAGAAAAGGGTCTCCTAAAGGCTGCCACTGTTGTGGTGCAGCTTGCTTGATTTCCAGTGGTTTTTCTGTTGCTGATGATGATTTCTCACTTCAAAAATCCAAAAAGCAAGAAAACAGAGAAGGATCTTTTTTGTCGATGATCATGGATACTGCGAGGGAAGAGCAAATACTCTACTGACTGCTGCCTGCCTGCCGGCTCAGAGCTAAAGCATGACTCACTGATCTGAGAAAACCTTCAACAAAAGGCTTGCTGAACACTGCAAATCACTTCCTGTTGGAGGGAAAAAACTCCCACTTACAGCACACTAGAACCAATCAGTTTTTTAATTTTTCAGTCTGAAATTTCCTCAAAATTATACAGACAGTTTTTAAGTGATTCTAGCGATTCTAGTTGTTCTTCTGCGAAAAAGAAATATAGACTGAGAGGTAGCTTAAATAACAAAAATAGTAAAATAGCTTAAATGCAGTTATACTTATTTACTGTCATGTACAATAAACTACTCAAAGCAGGAATCAGAGGATGATCAATATTTGAACTGATCAAAGCGTTAATAATTAATTTTGTGAAATGCTAGCAATCAACAGTATAAGTGTTCCTGTCAAAGTCTTTGAATTAATTAGAATTGTAAATTCTCTGTTTAGTATCATATATATCATTTTCCATGAAGGACATAAAAAATACGCTTGTGCAAATTAGTGAAAGAAATAACATACTGAAATTGCAGAAAGACTGAAACTGCATAACATCATTAATGCATTGTCCGTTTTAAATTATAATGGCTGCAGAATACGGGCAGGCATCACTGCTGAAATACAGTCCTTACCCTCAGTGATATCCTTTCAGAAATTGATGATTGGCCAAGACATGTTTGTTTTTCTGGAAAAACTTTTATAATTAGACTTTAATGCCAATGAGGCAACATGTGCCATTTTTCAAAGTAAAATAGTTTTGAGTCCATTTTTCTAATGTGCATCACCAAATTTCCATCAGCATTTATGCTACAATTTTTAAGATTTTTATAACCAGAAAGCAGATACAGTTTCAAACCCTGTTTAAACCATCCATAATTTTTCCTGATTCAACTGCAAGAATAACACAACTAAAATAAGAAAAACAAAAAAACAGCATGAACAACATGTTTCTCAGACAGATGAGTCAAAGAAACAACCAAAAGGATAATCAAAATAGCCCAAGAGTCTCCTTAAAACCAATGGCACTGAAGCATCTTTGTCTCCCCTGTAGCAGAAAGCACAACAACCAGACACCATTCATGTAAAATGTCCTCAGGAACATCTAGCAAAGCCGAAAGACTGACACTCATTCATAAGCAGCTTCCGCTCTCACTCTGCTGCAGATTTCGCACTGCAGTCCCTCCCAACATCTCTCTTTTCTGCCTGACAAACACAAAAAAGACAGCACGTCTGCTCTCTCCTCAGAAACAAAGGCACACACAAAAGCAGGGAAGAAAAGGCACGCCCTCGCAAATCAAAAGAGGAGCCAAAAAGACAAAGGAGAAAAAGAGCAGAGGACAAAAAAGCATGCAATATTTAGTCTTTTATGTGAATGAAATAGCAGGCTGGCATACCAATGTTTCTGTGAATGGAAGCAAGGCCTTTCTGCCTCTGCAAGGCAATCCCTAGGGATGGCATGGTCTTATCCAATGAGGAGCCAGCTGGATGACTCATTCAGGGGAGGCTTGCAGAATAGTGGAAGACACCATTCCAAACGCAGGTGTACATTTTGTCTTCTCTTCAACTGCTATGCAAAAATGATATATATACTCCATTAAATATGAGATTATGTTATGTGCAATTAATAAGATTATTGTTAGTGTGGTTAACAGAATATGAAACAAAAAAGTTAGAAATATCAGTAAAAAAAAAAGACCTCCCTCTGGTTTTGATTGTCACCACGATCAGGTTTTTTTTTTTTTTTTTTTTTTTCACACATTCATATCAACAGTAACCACCTACACATTTAATTTAGAATTTATATTTTATTTGTATGGAGACAGATAATATAAGTGCACTAGAACCATAAATGTGGTATGAGCTGACAAATATGGTTATAGATATATATGGCCAATATGAAAATACACAACTATGAAAATGTTTTTTGGGCATTGAAAAAACATTTGATATATTTTATAATGATTTTTTTTCATTTGTCGCAAGTACAGTTTGGGTACAAAATGTGCACAGCAGAAGTGAGACTGCATTCATTGTTGTTTGAAGTATTATCAAAGCTGTAGGCAAAGAAACACACAGATAGCCACATTTACAAATTAGGAAAAAAAAAAAAAGTTAAAGTTACGAACATATAACGTAATACAACATGAGATCAGCTTTGGGCAAACTTAAACCTCTTTAATCAAATATCTTTGATATTAATTTGACAAAAATGAGACAAATGTGATAGGGTGGCTCTTACTGATAAACATTCTGACAGTTATAATATGGGTATTATAAAATATGATTAATTGTTTTAATTAGATAAATGATTGACATTCATTTCCAATTTTATGAGATACATCAAGAGAGAAAGCAAGAATAGGCCGAGAGAGCATCCACTGAAGGCAGCAGACACTTCTCCACTTGACTACTGTTGCCAGGTTACCAAAAACATTATAAAAAGCAAGAGTTATTTCCAAACTAGCTACAAGCAAAATAACCAGTGTTACAGAAACGCCACTGATGACTTCTCAAATGTTTTTCTCTCAGTGCATTACATAAAATGGCAATAAAGTTAACGGGAAATTTTAAATCCAACCTCAAAAGCAAAAGCTCAACTTAAAGCTTGACTTAAAAAAAGAGTGACCACATTTGCAAAGTAAAATTTCATTGATATTCTCCAAGGCCATCTGAAATTCATCCACCACAGCCTGTACAAACGGTCACTAATGGCATAGTGGGATTGATCAGCATATTTTAAATGTTAGTTTAGCACCTCCTTTAGGCCATCAGTACCAGTCCTTATGTGAAGGTTATGAGTCACCATCACTATTTATGAATCAAATTAGATAAAAGTTATTGATCTGTGCCTGAGTTTAATCATAACCCTAAAACCGACCCCCACATGGTAAGAGTGAACAAACAAATCACAAAATGTCACATTATATTTAAAAAAAAATAAACTTCTATATCTTTATGTTCACACTGGAGGACAGTTCTAGACTGGATTTTTTTTTTTTTTTTTTTNTTTTTTTTTTTTTTTTTTTTAATTACATACAGAACATTGCTTAATAGGTTCCTGTTCGTGACCACATTTGATTAGCATTATTGCCTGTGATTATATAAGCTTGTCATGTTTCTCAAAAGCTGAATGAACCACAATAACATGAATGGTAAACAGTATTGACAGCCTACTCACAGAGAGCAGAGTGATGTAAGCGTTTCCTATGTGGACAATAAAATCCACAGCCTTGAGAGCTCATCTTCATAATCAAGAGCTTCATTTGAGCTTTCTATGAAAAGATCATTAAAATAGTGGAAGTGCAAGAGGATCGTGTATGTGTGTGTGTTAGACCCTGTCACCTAATACTGAATATACAAACTATGAATCATTACATTTTGTTTAGATGATTTAAAAAATGTATATATTTGCCGCTGTTAACATATTGTCACATGCAGATGTTGCATGAGTTTATCCAGTTGATACGGAGGCAACAAGGAGAATGTAAAATCATTTTTTTAAATAATTTTAAAAAAATTCTTATTATTATGCCTAGTAAGACTCATAAAAGTTGTGATAAAGAATCATGAATATTCCACTGAATTTCTGAATCCCTCTGAATTGTAAACTTATTTTTATGATACATTATGGGATAAATTAGCATTCTTCTGTTTATGAAATTAGTCCATTTTGTATTTTAGGTGTCTTTTAATTACATTACATAAAATAGAATCTGAGCAACAAAGATTCAAACTGGAAGCTTACTTGGTTATTCCAAGATTTTTATCTTGGACCACAAAGTGCAAGTGATTACGTGAACAAATTGATATTCTGTTCGTGATTAATAACTTTTTAAAAAAAATATTATTATTATTATTTTATTTTGCTTATATTTATTTATATTGTGACATCTTTATAATTATGTCATGTATCTGTTGTTGAATTGTTTTCTGTTATAATATTCAATGCGAGATTATTAATGAAGAGCGAGGAAAGACAGGCGACTTGATAACATCAGCGCGGTGGATTATGGGTATTGTAGTTTTTAAAGGCATTAAGGTTCAGCCGCCAAAATGAAATTGATCATCTTAAAGACTACAACCCCCACAAATACATCAATGACGTTCGATGGCAAGGGAAAAAAACCTCTAAAACTAATTTCGAAACATATTACTTGAGCTTAGCGTGCTCCTATTTTGTATATTATGATAAATAGAACTAAAACCTAATGTAAAGCATACATAGTTACATATAATCCCCAAACAACAAAATATATTAATTTATATGCCGTCAAATAGCAATGTATTTTGAAGGCGGAAGGAAGAAGAATTGTGGTCATGTGAGCCGAATCATCCAATCACAGTTCCCGTTCACTTTATATGCTGTGATCAAAATATGGGTTGTTGTCTGCGTTCAGTTTATTGTGAAAGTTTTGTGATTTACTACCTTTCATTCCAGAAAAACATGTCCCACAACCAAATACACTCCTCCGACAGGTACAACGACGACCACTACGAATACGTAAGATATTTATCATTTATGAACATGATGACTGCATACATAAAAACAGCTGATTAGGTGATAACATTCATCTTGTTTAATATTTATCCAACGTGGAATGCACAGAATATTATATTTTCCAATTCTAGTTTTCAACTTTTGGTTATAACATATGTTTTTATCTTTGCAGCCATTTGTGCATTAACGACATTTTAGCTATACACACACACACACACACACACACACACACACTGNATTTGTGCATTAACGACATTTTAGCTATACACACACACACACACACACACACACACACACTGACTCCTAAAATGACTCCACAACGTAAAATGTGAATAACATAACAGTTTAATGGTTTGTATTACTGTTTTTGTTCTTCCTTTCATTTTCTGAAACCGCTATTAATACTGAAAATGACAAAAATAATGCTTCAATTTGTACCACAATGTTCAATTTCCATCAGTATAAACATTACGTAAATAATAAATCATCCACACCATACACCATTTATGTTTTTGTCCCCCTGTGCTCTGTTTGGACACAAGAGGGCGCTACAGCTCCACCTGTGGTAGATTGCGCCATTTAAAAACCAGTGTCACTTGGTCATAACTTGGCCTATAAACATCAATTTCAGAATATTGCCTTAAAAGTAACTTTAAAGACTTTATATTAATTAAACGTCTGAACATACTGAATGCTGCCATTAAACATCAAGCATGTCGTTAAATTATTCTTAGTGATTCTACTGATCCTTAAACTCTGTATTCTGCAAGGTATCAGCCTCCCAAATGTGGCCTAAAATTTTTATATTTATAAGAAATTTTATTTCCAGCCCAGGATACTATTTTTCTCTCCGAAAATGCCATAACTGGCTCCCAAGGACAAATGCCTGCTGGAGATTGGTTAATAATTCAGAGGGTGGAAAGTGCTCCTGTGGAAAAACCTGATGTGTCATGATGGTAATCCAGATTAATACTTGTGGAGTAGTAACCTGTTTATAAATTATGAAACAAGTCTGTGAATATTTAAAATCAGTTGACACCCAGAGTTAGAATAACAAAGAACTCAAAGGTGTTAAAACCAAAGATAACGATAACGAAAATATCAACCAGTCAGTGTCAGCAAGAATTAAACCAAACTCCATTTATTTCTGTTTTATGAAGGCAAATACATAGTCACAGCTTTGATGTGGAGAAAAGCCTTTTGCAGACAGAAAACAGGTTACATTTCATGTCATTATGGAGGGATATAATAAAGTTTAAGGACATATTTAAGAGACAAAACCAAATCACAACCTCTTAAGTAAACTCGGGCTTGAATTCTCAGGAAGCAAAAAGACATGCCAAGTAAAAACTAAAGGCATCATAAAGTAAAAATTTCAAACGTTATGATAATGGATGAACACACAGTGAGGGAAAAAGTGCAAAATTCACAGTACAGTCAGGATTAAATCACACTACACAGACCGGAACTATCACAGTGCTCGTAATAGTGAACCCCGCTGCATGTTTTATTCTGTCACACCAGAAATGTTTCATTTCAGTAAGTAAAAATAGGATAAAGGCATATTTGGTATAACGGCAGCCCACATATCCTCAGAGTAAGGCAACCAGTGAGTGTCGTCTCCTTGTCAGAGTCCATCACCATCACTGCACCCAGATGAGCCCCTGCAGACGGCAGGGTGTTGTGAATCCTTTGCTTCACGGTCCATCACACTTCAATCTAAGACATGAGACATCATATTCCTTTGGTTTATGAGGGTTTCAGTGTCGTAACACCTGGTCCATCTGGTTTGAGGACATTCAAGGCCACATTCAGCCAGCACGAGTGAAGCTCCTGTCGTCTTCACAGAGCTCGATGGCCATCACAGCTTTCCTATGGAGAGCAAAACAGAGCTGCATCCATTCTGGTATTTCACGGCTCTGCACGCCCACACAGATCTCATCAATTATTCAGGCTGACTCGACCTCTTTTCACTTTATAGGTGGGTGAAGCTGAGGTCTCCAAACTCCCCCTAACCTAGCATCATAAAGGTGTAAATAATCATGTCCTAACAGATGCAACAAAGCTATCAAAAGAGTGAGAGAGATGTCAGTCCTGAGAAGAGATCTTATCAGCCAAAATAAGTGAAAACACCTGTGTGAGTGTTCAGGAAGTGTGCAGGGACTGCAATGTGTGCACAAGTAGGGAAGATTTCAGTTCAGCATAAAATATACATGAGAAAGAAATCTGGACAAAACTATTTGCTCTTCATCCTAAAGAGCATACGTTTTTTGGTCAAATTAATACTTCTTGCAGAAAATAAAGATCTTTGAGGGAAACTTTGTGATGTAAAACTTTATGTCGGAAACTTGATGTAAAACTTTGTCGGAAATTTTATGATGAAAACTTTGTCAGAAACTTTATGATGTAAAACTTTGTGTCGGAATTTTGTGATGCAAAACTTTGTCGGAAACTTTGTGACGTAAAGCTTTATGTCAGAAACTTAGTGATGTAAAACCTTATGTCGGAATGTTGTGATGCAAAACTTTATGTTGGAAACTTTGTGACATAAAGCTTGATGTCGGAAACTTTATGATGTAAAACTTTGTTGGAACCTTTATGACGTAAAGCTTTATGCCAGAAACTTTATGATGTAAAACTTTACGTCAGAACTGTAATGATGTAAAATTTTGTCAGAAACTTAATGATGTAAAACTTTGAGGGGAAACTTTATGATGTAAAACTTTGAGGGAAAATTTATGAGGGAAACTTTGATGTATATTCAAACTAAATTAGACTCAGACCAACTTGTAATTCCACACGTTCAGCCACAGGTCGTGGAAGAATCCTTTTATTCATTTTTCAAGTTTATATCAGATGCACTTGAATCATGACGTGGTTTAATCAGTAGAAAAATGTTTGTACAGTGCAGATCCTGATGCTTTTATGGATAATTTTGTGTGGTTTTGCTTCATTTTATTTAATTGAAATCACCTGCACGTCATTAGTGGCTGTCAGCTGATAACCAGCTACTCCACCAAAATAAATGTTTTAAATCAGGACCTTTACAATTATGAAACAACACTAATTTCAATATGACCGAGTGAAATGTGCACTTTTAACTAAATGGAAAAATTGAGAATTTATTACACAAATAAGTCTAGCAGTGAGCAGAAAAACGAGAAAGAAATGTATATATTAAATGCAACACAAATTGTGAGCAAATGTCACAGGACTTGTAATTCAATCTCTTAACTAAGTGTAGTTAACGATACTTTCAAAGCCTGACTTTAACAATTTCTGGATCATTTTTTGCAAATGTTTTGTTCAAACAGTGGAATATAGAATTCAGAACAGAACTGAGTTTGGCTTTGTGCATGTGATTTCTTGCCGTTGATCCAATAAATCTGGACTTTGCAAACTGGAAGAAGGAGTTCAGATCACATGGAAAAGCCAAATGTGTGACAGACTTTGTAAGATGACATTTTTACATAGCTGCTGCAGAGTAAATTCTGTGAAATCAGATGAAAACACACATGGAACATAGACCTACCCAGGACTTTTCCCATCTTTTTAGCAGCTGTTCATGTTCTGTGAGTGCACTTCTCCACTGGTTCAAGTCCCTGGATGGAATGCTCTCATCTGGCAAATAACAACAGCTTTTATGATGTGAGGCATCGCATCTATTTGGCTGCATAATAAGTCAGCTGCAACTCTGAGGCCTTTATATTAATCTTTCTCCAACTGTCACTCTACATGCATTACTGTAATCAAAAATCATCTAGTTTAAAAATACAGTTTCCTCCACTAATACTGGCAACCTTCCTGGTTATATAGATAGTATCTGATCATACTTTTGGAGACTTTCTGACCCCAGGACCAATTCTCCAGCTGTGACCCTTGGAGATTCTTTGGCACTTGAATCCTCCTCCTCCTCCTCCTCCTCCTCCTCCTCACTGTGGGGTCACTAGAGACACGNACTTGAATCCTCCTCCTCCTCCTCCTCCTCCTCCTCCTCACTGTGGGGTCACTAGAGACACGTCGTCTTCCAGGCTGATGTTTAACACCTCCTGTTGCTTTAAACTTATCGTCCTGATAGTGGGAATGAGCCTTTTCAAACATTTAGTTGTTTCTTTATAACTGTTTCCTGATTTGTGAAGCTCAATGACGTCTAAGCGCACATCGTTAGTGTGTTCTCAGATCTTTCCCTTTGTGATGGATGACTAAAGGAATTTGGCCCCAGTGAAACAGGAAGTCATGGCTGAGAACTTAAAGGACCATAACGGTCATTTTGCATGTTTGAGCCTAATATATTCAATTGTCATACACGAATGTTACTGACAGTCATTTCCCAAAGCATACTGCTGGAACAGTGATTTATTTTCCTACCTTCCAGACCGCCATTAGTTTCAGTTCATTCTGGCACACTATTAAAATCAACTTCTTGTTACTTGGAAATGTTCTTGGGATAGATAATCCATCATCGTGAACAAGATGCATATTCAGGTTTTTGTTTTTGTTTTTTCAAAGTTACAGAATTTTAGTGTTTAAATACAACAAAAAGCACAGAGTGAATGTATGTCTCCACTGGGGAATATAGTCCCAAAAGAAGACCTGCGTTTATCGAAAAATTTAAATGGCCATGACTTCATAAGGCTATTAGCAGAAGAAACATGGATTTTTAAGGTGGATATATTGCTTGAATATTTGATTTTGAAAGATTAAGAGATTTTGCAAAATATCAGGAAAGCTGAAATACGGTTTTATCCTTTGGGAAATGACGTCAAGAACATAACGTATGAAAATTGAACATATGAGGCTCAAACATACAAAATGGTTGGTATGGTCCTTTAAGTCTTCCTGATCACTTAGGGGAACTTAAAAACATAAAATATGAATGGGAATATACTTCAGTTACATTTTACTCAGATGACTGTTTCAGTATAAGAATTCCTTCTTTTTCCTTTCAGTTATTTGACTTCAATTAAAGGTTATACAGTATTTTTGTTCACATTTTGAATGAAAGATAATTTTTTTTCACAGCCCATTTTGCTTTTATTACCAGGGGTGCCAGTATTAGTGGAAGGCGCTGTATATAGATCAGATCAGATCAGATTAGATCTGATCTGATCTGATCTATATACAGCGGGGTTTAATACCAAATGTAAAATGCAATTTGATCATTTCCACACATGCAATCATACATTAACACCAGCTGAGTACCTCCAATAGTGAGGCGGAGGTCAACCTCAGCTATGTCATTTCCTGTGCTGGCCTCAGCAACACATTGGTAACGGGCGTCTTTGATCAGAGCTCCTTCTCTGAGCCAGCTGCTCACTAGCACCTCCCTCTGGTTCATTTGGCGCCGGTACTCCATTATAGGGGCGTCCAGAGTATGTCCATTTATTAGCCAGTGAATGTGGATGTCACTTGGACCTAAAGGACAGAATTGGACTTCATGTTGACCCCTGATGGTCAAGAACCTGCAAAAGACACTGATGCTCCATAGATTCATGTATATGAAATGGGAATACTTGCCTTTTGTCAGTCCTTTTGTTGTGTTGATTGATCAATTGATATGTGTAGTGTATCATGTCTGATCATATGTTCATTAAACTTTGACATGTTAGTGATGAAGCCAATTTATTGATCTGTACAATAACATAACCAATTCAGGCTGAAAAATTGTCTAAATTTCATCAAATCAAATTTGCATAGAACAATAATAACCCTGCCACTGAGTTGTGGGCTACTTCGTTAATTCTAGCCTTATTTTCAACACTAGCCTAGTCTAACCCATCCTAATCCATAATCTCATGAGTCCATGGTGTTTGTGCAACAAGTCAAAAAGTGAACAAACCAGTTTTGAAAACATTTGAAATGAAGATTTATTAGCCTCCCTACCAACAGCCATAGACCCAAAATATCCCCTAGATTTATGTACATCTTCAAAAGTATTTTTTCCAAATATACAAATATATTTACACTCGTTTACAGGCAAAAGTTGTCCCAGATGGAAGTACTGAAACCAGATAACACAGTGGACTTACTGTAATTCCGTAAGAATGATTTTGTTCCAAGATTCTCAATCATACACGTTTCAGGACAATAATATATACAAAACTGTATCATTTACATGGAATTATTAACTGTGAGACAATCAGGTCAAATGACAGAATCTCAGCGTTTGTTTTTCACATTCACTCAGTTTGGCCCCTTATACAGGTGGATTCTTACAAGACACAATGGAGATGAACAAATCTCCACCAGTGAGACACCTTAAAACAAAATGACGAACTGGTTCTGAACACACACACACACACACACACACTCCAGGTTAGTTTACCTCGGCGGGCTGGTTTGCACATGGAGATGCGGCAGAAATGTTGACATGCAACGTGTAGAAAGAAGAGAGAAGAAGAAGTGGGGTTAAAACAGAGAGAGGGAGGAGGGTTGGTTTTAGGGTGAGAGCTGAGTCGATGTCACAGGCACCACTCACCCAACGCCAGGCAGAAGAGCAGGAAGGCCTCCTGGGCGTGAACCCCCCAGGCCTGGTCCTTCAGCAGGGGAGGTAGCAGCCGCACCTCTGCCTCCTGGGCCTCCACAATGTAAGGCTTGGAGGATGAGGAGGATGTGGAAGAGGAAGAGGAGGAGGAGGAGGAGGAGGAGGAGGAAGAAGGGAAAGCAGAGGGAGTGCTACTTCCAGATGAAGACGGGGAAGATGAAGTGTCGACGGGAAAGGAGGCTGTGAGGGAGGGAGTGATGAGAAAAGAGAGAGCGTTGAGGAAAAGAGATAAAGGAGGGGTGACATGCAAACCAGACAAAAGGGAACTAAAGAATGAAGACTGGGATCTAAAAAAAAAAAAGAACTGAAATGAGGAAGATCACAACTACAAATCTTATGAATAAAATTATATTACCACAGCTGGAACTGATCTTAAATAATAAAAAATGTAAAGGCTTAATTTAATAAAAAAAAAAAAAAAAANAAAAAAAAAAAAAAAAAATCCACAAAATAACCAGATTGATTCCAGGGTGTACATATCCATGGTTTCTAACAGGCCACTAGGGGGCGATGGCTAGTAGAGGTTAATACACAGCATCAGCATTGACCTTTGAATCAACAGGAACGCAGGAATCACGGGGAGCAAAAAATATAAAAACGTAACAGTGTCAGTGTTTTCTATCATGCAAACTATCACGTAGCCTCTGCTTTTCTCCTTTTCTGTTATCTAAACCTCCTAGTTGCCTCCCCCACTGTGTGAGATCATGACTCACACATCACATGCTGAATGTGGCAACACCAAGACAAAGCAGACAACAACACGCAAAACCTTCCCTGAGAAATAACTAGAACTTTGAAGCAGGTACCCTTGTCAAATGGCCTCTAACATTGCTTAGGAAAAACAAGACAAAAGAAACCTTTAGAGAGTTATTTTCCACCCATGCTGTACAAAAAAGTAGCATGACTCCAATCTGGAAAACATCACAGTAACTTACCAATTTGGTAAATAATGTTTCCAATTTGGAATTTAAGAAATAGCTTTTCTTGCTGGGCTAAGCTGAGAGGGTGCAGCTTTCATGAATACAGTTTCGGCTTGATTATCGCAGGCCTTTAATCAGACAGAAGGAATTTCTGGAAGCAAGAAGGACATCTGACTAAAGCCTTCTAATATCTTCTGACACTGTACTTTTATGTAGAGGACATCGCTTCAGCTTGTATGTCGGGGAAAGACACAGCAAGAGGGTGACCACTGAGAGACTTGTCACAGGAAAGTGGTTTTTAGCTAACAGCAAGGTTCATCTGCGTCTGCAAACTGGATCGGCTGAGATGCACAGTCCACATCAAAGGGTTTCTCCTGGGATGGACTTTCATCCCCAAAACTGAGAGAGGCAATCCTACCATTGCCACACTCCGGTTCTGTCTCATACCCTGTGTCGCGTAGTGCCCGCAGTGGATTTTGGGTGATTTGGCTGCCATTTTGTGTCAAGTGCTCTGTCAGGTCCAGTTTCTCCGTTACAGGCTGTTCCATTAGGCCCGCCTCACAGGCCCGGTACTCAGGCTGATGGGGGCTCTTGTGGTTGCCCAACAGGGCGGCTCGCAGCCGCAGGCAGGGAGCTGGAAGGTACTGCATGTAGCAGTTGTAGGCTAGTGCAGCCAGGGAGAGGAGGAAGAACAGGAGGAAGAGGAGGAGAAGGGCAGTACTGTTGTTGTGCTGCAAATACGCAGCTGCTGGAACTCTGTTTTCAGGGCGAGGTGCATTGGAGCTCGCGGGAAGGTGCTGCTTGGGTGGGAGCTTGATTGTGCTGCTGGGGGGTGGGGTTAGTGATGAGTCAATTTGGGGTGGGGTGGTGAAGAGGCCCGGAGTTAGTGGAGCTCTGTCTGTCTTACCATTACCTTCAGCGATTCGGATGCTGGATGTCTCCTGGCTGTCCAGACCAGAGCCGAGGGTTGGTGTTGCATGGCCTGCTGGGTATGCGGGTCTGGGCGGGAGATCCAGAGTCAGGAAGTATCCAGCCAGGAGGCGGGTGAAGTTCTTCCTGGCAGCAGGGACCCATTCCAGTGACCAGCATTCATAGTGACCCTGGTCCTCTGGCGCCACGCTGTAAATAAGGAGACCATTTTCCCTGATGAGGTGGAATCGAGAGGCTTCAGTGAGCTGCGAGCCGTTGAATTTCCACATCACCTGGGCAAGGTTCGAGCGGACCAGGCATGGCAGCTCAGAAGAGCTTCCTGGTTTTACTGTCACTTTCTGATAGTCCTGCAGAGAACGACCTGAAACTACAGGGCGAAACAGAAATGGAGAAAAATCGTGGGTAACTATCTTACACATACAGACAATACTGACGAAATCAAACGTCGCAACATTTTAACTTTTGTGTAACATTTTGTACCTGCAGGACACTTGTCTGCATCGCCATCCAGGCTCTGGATTAGCCTCCTGAAAAAAGAAAAAAATAAAATAAACATATTAGACTCCAGTAGCTGTTAACAGTAAACATGTGAAGGAGGCTGAAAATTACCCGTGTCTTTTGCTAGGAGTATCGAAGATATTGACACAGGCAGCAGTCTGAGGGTCCCAGGCGCAGTGGGGGTCTCGTGCCAGGACACACTCAGTGCAGGACAGATACTTGCCACAGAAAGCTGTGGGTGACTGGACAACACCCAAGTCTGAACCGGCATAGAGGGACCGAGTCTGGGGAGACGTTAAAAAAACGCATAAATGTGTTTTAGAAGCGTACATGCACCATAAGCTCACATAGAGGCACACATGCTAATGTGAAGAGAAACGTGCATTCTAACTAGAAGAACTGGTGGTTTTGCTTTAGAACAATTATGTTGTTTTGTTCCTGGAAACTTCCTGTATTGGTCTTTATTTGACAATGAAGATTATGGAGACATAATACCCATATGTGATTACAAATTACTACAGTACAGTCACTGACCTGAGAGGACAGCAGCAAGTTCTTGATGGGCTCAGAAGTCTTTAGGAGCTGGATCTCCTCCACAATGTGCACTTCTCCATCAAACACCACCGACTTGTGCAGGACTCCTTTATCTGAAAGTGGAAATGGTCAAAAGCAATCAGAAACCATTTTTCTTTTTTAGAATTAAGCTTATTAGTGCAGATATACAGTATTTTTATGAATGTTCTGAGACAATTAAAGTGATCAATATTCACAATGATTTTGACTGATGTGGACTGGTTATGTTCTAGTATGGATATACAGTATGATACAACAGCTCTTGTGTCGTAAATTGTCATCTATGACTTTTGGCAACCAGATGTGGGCTTTAAAGAATTAATAATTACAAAAATGTGGAAAAACTGTGAAATTATTTTAAATGACAACAGCCCAGCAGCATTGGATATTGAAAGCTGGTAGTATAACCAATATTTAGAATTAAAACTTGGATTAAAAGCTGGAAGACTAAACTGAATGCTCAAGTCATGAAACAGCATAAATACCTGCACTTTTTCACTTACCTGTTCCAGTGAAGATTACATCGTAGATTTTCTTATCGAGTGCGTGGACCCTTTCCACCACAATCTGAGTGTAGTTGACATCTTTGGTGATGAGGCGAGGCCCGTTTCCGATGGGCAAGACAGGATCCTCCAGCAGGGGGTGGTCTTTGACAAACTGCAGGGTCTTGTCCGGCAGGTGGAGAGAGCTGCTGATGTTCTGCTGCCTCAGGAGGTTGTTCATGCACTGGGGGAGGAGAAAGGAAGTAGATGTATTATCAAGGAGACAGTAAATTAAACATTTTATTGTAATTTACATTCACATACAATGCATATTAAATAAAAGATAAATGAGGAGGCAGACATTTTATTCTGTCAATGAAAAAACCACAAAGGACCGGTTTCCTGGACACAAAATTAAATTAGTCCTGGGCTAAAATCAATGAGGATTTTAATTCAAATTTCAGTTTAATCCTAAACTTTGCGTAATCCGGACTATCACACAAAGTTTACACAAAACTGAGATGAAGGTGTTTACCGCTCCAGGACGTGGGGAAGGAGTGATGCCATTATAGCGGACCCATTTGGTGTGGGACTGCTCCACTGTGGCTTTCTGCATGTACTTGCCCTTGGAAAAGACGTCTTCCACAGTCGTCATGTTGTAAGCGCACACTGCTGACAAACCCACGTTACTCCTTAGGGGACGAAGAGGATCATAGAGTGAGAAAAGCAAGAAAGAGAAGGGAAGATGAACAGAAAAGGGCACTTTTGGGGGAACTGTTGGATGTTCGGGTGCATGCACTCTACATTTGAAAGCATAAACTAGCCAAAGTGCATTTAAGGGCCTATATTATATTACAATATCCCACTTAATGATTTTTCCTGCATCATATTTTGACTGAACCACTGACCACTGGGAGGTAAAGACCCCGTAGATGACTGTCTCTCTCCAGTCTGCCGCCTTCAGGATGAAAACGTCATGTACTACGTTGAAGACAAAGTTGAGCTCAGGCATGGAGCACACGAGCTTGGCCTTCAGGAAAGACGTCCATTTCTTCTGCAGAGTGCGCTGCCCCCCAAGGTCACCCTGTAGATACAGGAGGGATTTTCATCAGTACAGCAGACAGACTGAAGACAACAGAGGTGAGAAAAGGGGAGGAGAGAAGACAAAGTGATAAAGGGGAATAATGCTGGTATGTACAGATGGCTCGTGACGTGTGCTCACCTTACAGACGCGTGCCACCCTGGGAATGAGCAGCTTGCCAAAAAATTCGTATTCTACTGACACCTCGGTGAAGAAGTAGTAGATTTTGTCATCCTCGCCATCTGCTTTGTTTCTGCCCTCCCTGATCACATCAGCAAAAACAAAGCTGGGCTCTGCAAGGAAAATGCAGTTAAAAGAGAGTACTGGTAAAAGGATATCTAGAGCTTTTAAATGGCATTGATGGAGAGGAAGATGATTTTTCATCCCATCAGCCCATCATACCAAAGACACTCATTTGTTAAAAGTATTGTTCCAACTCACCATTGAGCCATGATGTGGAGTACTCTGTCCTCAGTAGAGACTGGGATGGAGAATATCTGGAAATAATTGGTTCACTGCCTAAAAAGTTATAAGCTGTCCCTGAGTATAGCTCTCCATCTGACAGAAAAGCAGGGAAATAGAATGGAAAAACAGCAATTTATTGTCCAGCCAGTCCATTTTATAGCTTTTCTGCTCAAAAGCCTCCATAAAAACATATTATTATTAGGGATTAGTCTGCATTTTGCTGCAGGGCAGTCAACCAAAACAGCTCTTTGCTAAAGTGGATAAACTCCGCTGCCTCAACTCACCAACCATGATGGTCGTAAAGCTTTGCGAGGGGTCAAATGAGCACTTTCCCCTGCCATCTTCGGCTCGACCCGCCAAAGAAAAATCAGAGAGGTACTGTAAGACAGACACAGGTTGCCATGTTAAAATTGGCCAACACATATTTCTTTGTAGAGCGCGTTGGTCCCAATTAAAGGAAACGAGCCTACCAAATGGTCACACTGAGGCTGAAAGGCATGCGTTCCACAGACGTAAAGTCGCTCATCATCTAGGAGTTGGAGCACACGTATGTAGTTTGGACAGTCCTTCTGCAGATCAATATGCAATAAACAAACATTAATTCTAGTCTGTCCAAACCATACAAAAGGAACAATATGCAGCTTGAACTGGAATAAGAACAATGAAAAAAAAATGTATTATTGGAGAATTTAAAAGCTAACCTCTTTAGATTTTCCTTTAAGTGTGCACATCATCATGGGAATTTCTGCAACTTGCCACTGAACCTTAAAACAGGCACAAAAAAAAAATGGATGAAAACTCAGAAAAATATTTCCTTTTTCCTGTTCAAGTTATTTTGAAGTCTCCACACATATTTCCATACCTTATTGTTCCTCACTGTCACGTTCTTCTTGCTGAGTTCAAAGATGGCCTCCCTGGCTCCGACATACAGCGCATCCCTTTCCTCACTCAGCAGTAATGTGGAGTAGTTAAAGATCCCAGGCTCTGAAAACTCCATCAGATCTAAATCTGAGCACAAAACCGGTGGGTCATGTTACTTACATCCCGGAAACAAACTAAATCTGCTGTCCTTTATGAAGGAAAATTCATGCCGCTACATTGGAACATGCATGGAAACATGTTTCTGACTCTGTAGTTACTCCACTTTAGGGCATCATGTGAATATATTTGTAGTTCTACTGTTTGTTGTGATTGATGGCAAACCTATTGGAGAGTTTGTGTTAGGCAGACTGGTCCTGCCAGGTGCATGTGGGTTCAGGTTGCTGGTGTCTGGGCATAAACACCACAAAGAGGAAAGCAAACACCCACACTGACTGACTGAACGACTGACTGAGACAGTGACTGCAGAGACTTTGTGAAATGGGGAGCTGGTCTTCACTGAGCTACTTAGTTACCGGAGCTATTTATGTAAATGGCAGTATGCAAACGGAGCTTCCGCTCAACAGTAAAGAGGCATAACTTTAGAGCCTGTGGTGAGACTGAAGAGACAGAGGGCTGCTTCTTAAAATAGATTTAGAAAGCAGGTGTAACCAAGAAAACACATTGTGAACAAAAGACTCGACATATTATGCCGTCTGAAATGTATCACTCTGTATAGTGTAACAGGTTCAACGCCATAATTTAACCTCTAACATCTAAATGATTATCTCAGGAATCTGCAAAGTCAGATCTTGCATTCTTTGTCAGAGGAGTTGAGCTTGTTCAGGTTGTTGGTGTTCGGGTGCACGTGGACAAAGTAACACACAGAAAGGCACATGCCATCACATGGGATTCGCCTCTCAGCAAACATCCCAGATTTTGTAACTCCACACAGAAAAGTAGTGGAGGTTTGTAACTGGCAGTTTATATGCAACCTCTCAATGGCAGATCATCAAGACTACCAGATAACAATTCCTAGCATGAAATTTCACAAAATCTTTGAGAAGCAGCACTGTGCCAAAAAAGCCAAAAGTCAAAACTCCCTTCCCAAAGTAGTTAATATTACAATAACATCAATACTCACCATTACCAGCAAATGTTTGGTATTTTTACTTATTGAAAAACTTCAATGAATTATCAAAACTGCAATCAACTAACAAAGTATTCATCAATCATCATCACTAGTGATTAATTGCACATTTATAGGCTCCACATTAAGCCTTACCTTGGTGTTTCCAGGAGGTGCGAGGCACAGCGTGGGGTCCATGGGTGGAGACCTCTAGGAGCAGCCCCAGAAACACTCCCAGCACTCCAAATCCCATGTTAGACTCTGATAACTTTGGAACTGTGAAGTTTCCTCTGCAAAACACACACAGATATAAGGTAAAGCACCCAGTTTGTGCACACACACACACACACACACACACACACACACACACACACACACAATATAGAAATGAGCACGTTCTCCACACGCTGACCTGATCATGCAGCACAGAAATGAGTCAGCAAATCCACTTCCTCCTCATACTGAAAGCTGACAGAGCTGTTTTATCAATTAGAGGGTTAGAGGTTCCATGAGCATTCTGGAACCAAGAGTGCACTTAAAAACTAAACCTCTATGATGACATTTTACACCGATACTGTGTGTGGTAGTCTTTGGTGGGTCGTATTCTTTCTCTTTATGAGTCAACACACACAAAGGCTGTAAGACAAATGACTGTTTCTGAAACCTCCCCCTTTTCCATCACCTGTGTTCCTCAAATGTGGGCTCAAATAACAAGGCAATGGACGCGGGGTTCCACCTGAATGAGAACTCAGAGCGGAGGAGTGATGAGGAGAGAAGGAGGGATGCAGCATACGATGAGATCCTGAACTAATCAGACTGAAACTGATAGAAAACCAAAGACACTTTTTACTGACAGAACACACACATCTTGTAGGACTCTGGCATACAAATTAACATGTGATTACAGGCTTTTAAGAATGAGACGTGTACTGCAAATGTACTTGTGCGTATGTGTGTGTATGAAAAAAAAAAGGTGAGGTGAGATAACTGTTTCTTATTCTTTTGTGTGTTACATAATAATGGAACACCTCGGGCTTAGGAAAATCCCCTTTTTATTGAAACTCACTATTCTGTGAAGTTCTACTGTTGCGACAGTAATGGACGTATCTGTTTCCTCAGATGGTGATGACGACAATGATGCTGGTGATAGTGATGATGATGATGATGATGATGTTGCTGCGGTATTCCTGCTAGGCATCTGGTCTTATCTAATGCGGGTGCTGTTTTCCATTTACTAGTTTGTAGATTGCTGTGAACTTTCCAGCTTTTAACAGCTCTCTCATGACAAACGCATGTCAGGATGTGCCTGATAAGGATGCCATTACGTTCCTCTGTGCTGCTTACCTTATCTAGAGACACGTCAATATTACTGATTGGGTGCTGTGTCTTTTGTCTGACCATTCTGTCGACTAGCTTGTCACGTCAGAGTTGCCATAATGATATAGTCAGATAAAGTAAAAACACAAGTGGAATGCCATGGTTTTTTATGTCTTTATGTAAAGTTTGACTGGTGGTAAGAAGTTGCCTCTCCTGATACAAAAACGACATACTATAAAACAGGACAAAATGTCACATTTCATACAATAAATCTGTTGGATTTGGTATACTAGTGTTCAAAAATTGGAATCATCCAGAAATTTTCCTGGAGTCATCTTTTCACTGTTGCACGACATTTTTATTTGCCGTATACTATTTAAGGAAGCAGTTAACTGAGGACCTGTAAGGCATCTGTTTCTCAAGCAACAGACTCTGATGTTCTTTTCCTCAGGAGCAGTTGTGGATCTGGACCTTCTGCTTCTTTTCTTGTCCTGTTAGATCCAGCTTGCCCATTTTTTTCAGGAGTGGTGGACAATTTTGTATGAAATCTGCATTATTACTGCATTATTAATGTCTTAGCTATATATTTACCTCAATTTAATAACACTATGGTAAATAAAGGTATACATTTCTATACAAAACATGAACATTTCTGGGTGATTTCAAACTTTTGAAAGATAGTATGTGGGTGTGTCTATATATAATAAGTAGGACTTGTACATACTTTTATGCCAAAAAGCTGTGCATCTATTTAGAGATACGAATTTCATCAACCAATATCTCTAAAATAGAGGACTCCGTTTACTTTAATAATTTTGTTTCTTAAATGTAAATATTTTTGGGGAAATAAAATAAATCATGTTTCAAGTTTTTCAAGCAAGTAATTGCCTATTTTAGGTTAACAGAAAAAAGGGCAAAAAAAAAAAACAACAACAAAAACAAAACACCAGCTTAAAGTTTAAAGCTTGTGGTTTTGAATGTTAAATTCAATCTCTAAATCTCTTCTCAATCCTACTTGTAATACATATACATTTGTTAAATTTACTAAAATGTAGGGCACACAAAATGTCATTTTAATGATCAGCCAAATTCATTTTGACATGGATTTATTACTTTTTTTTTTACTCTGTAAATATTGGCATTTAAATGGTTTAACTGCCATAATTTAATTGTAGGGCTCAAGTGCTTCCTTTCTCTCAATCATGTGAAAGCAGTAGTGTTGGGAGCAGGGAGGTGGTCGGCACAGTTCCAGCTTTGTACTCTCTTATCGCTTTACCCCGATGTTTATGAAGTCCGCTTTTACAATACCGCAGATGGCACGACCCCAGATTTGTGATGAAGTCATGTGATGCTTGAATGTGTAAACATAAATGTGTTGGAGTGACAAACAGGAAATATGTTAGTCTGGATGGTCAGATAGTTGCGTTTCCTTCTAAGAAGGAAAACTGATCCGGTAGAAGCAGGTTATTCTGGTTTTTCACATCAGTCAGAAGAAGTATCTGCAGCACACATTCACAAAATGGGTGGGTCAATCAGGCAAAGGAGGTTATACGTGGTTATCAGGTGTCTTGTAAGATGAGGATTGAGATAACTGAGCTTTTCACTCACAGGGGCTAACTGACAGTTTCACCAAGTCTTCATAAAGTATAAGCTACTAAAATCAAAGACTGTGATCACTCAAACCTTATAATTGAGTGATGGTGTTAAAAGAAAGATCACATCTCTCAAGGAAAAAAATATATATAGAAATTGACCAACCAGGAAATAAGCAAAAGCATAAAATATTCATGTGTTACTTCTTCATCTGGTCATTTGTCCTCATTTTACTTCAAATTAAACTGCACACCAAATTCCTCAATTCATCACTGTCAACTGCGGTTTAATGACCCAGTAACCCCATTGTGACAAGCTCAACCCAAATATAGGTTAGTAATTAGTCACCCAAAGGGAAAGACGTATCATATGGTGCAACATGTATTGACAATCAATGAGAGCCACCGCAGCAAGAGACAAAAATGGGGACAAGCTAATTGATTATTGATTGGGTTGCGAATGAGAACAAATAGCCCTGGAGGTATGTTTTTGAGGATTTCCACCAACCAAATCTGGAACTGGTGGAATTCCATCTCGGCTTCAGCCTGAGCCATGGACTCTACTCTACTGAAGGGGGGGTCAAATACACAAGGACCTATTGTTTATTGAAGACGAGGGCAGCCTCCACTCCAATGCCCTCCCCCACTCGCCAATCCCATCCACACCATCACTGTTAACAATGGACAGAGAGAGAGAGAGAGAGAGAGAGAGAGAGAATGAAGGAGAGAGGATAGAGAATGAAAGAAAGAGGCATTGCTTCTTTCTGTCTTCCAGCTCTTTTCTCATCTTGCCAATCTAAATGTCAGGACATCTTAGCTGTGAGGCAAGTCAGTATTTCAAAGATCAAATTGCCCCATGAGATCTAGATCCAAAAGAGCAAAGTAAAGCTAATCCATGTACAGGCTGACAGCTGAAAAGATGAGTGTTGAAGACAGACAGAGAAGGAAAGGGAGTAAAGGCAATCCAAATCCCAGATGGACGAAAATTCTCTTTTTTTTTCTCTTCTGTTTCATCTTCTGAGAAGTCCTGTAGGGGCACACTGCATAAATAAAAGCTTCAAACTAGACTCATCCTGCTCCTGATGCCCTCTATCAATCTCACTACACCAATCCCCATTGAGGGCAAGTATTTAAAAAAGCTTCAAACCCTTTTGAGAGTCAGTGTTACAGTAGCAGAAAGGGCATACTGGCAGCTACCCTATGGTGCTGAGAGATTTAGAGGAGAGGACATACTGGCCTCAGATATTTAAGACGGTTACCATGCTGGCAGGTCTCTTTGAGCCCTTTGTGCTCCCCTCTCAGCTCCTTTGGCTGGGCAGGGAGGTTGACACCTGCTTGGGGCCTTGGGGTTCCCAACACTGCGCTGCTAACCGGGCACAGATATTGGCAGGATGCCCACTGAGGACAGAGAGGACGGGGAGGGGGAAACTGGAGATCTATCTGTGTTTGAAAGCTCTGAATGTGTATTTGTGTATGTGAGAGAGAGAGAGAGAGAGAAAGAGAAAATCCAGTTTATCTACAAAGCACTTTTTAAAATCTTTGTGTAATACAATAATTTTGTGCTAATCATCGAATTTGCAGTTGACCATAATAAAACACCATGTAACCAGATGCTACCATGGGGTGGAGGTTTTGGGACCATATAATGGTTGATTATACTGTTTATCTCAGCCCACATGGTTTGCTAATTAAGCATAACTGCAAAGAGTGGTGAATTCTTCTACCAACTGCTGCTTTTGAGCAAAAGAATAGTTTGTTTCTTAATCAGAAAGTCAATGGTAAAATCAGACAAATCTGCTAAAAAATACAAAGTTGAGAAAGAAATTTGCAGAAAGCAAAATCTTTAGATTATCACTGAGCTTATGGGAAATATCAAATGGAGGACGAGATGGTAGTTGCAGTTTGTAATTTTCCAAAGTTGTAAGTTTCAACTTCATTAATGTTCATTAAAGAAAATATTCAAGTGGAAAATAAGAAACAGAATCAAATTTTTGAAAATGCTTATTGACAATTAGTCTGAGCATGAGTTGTCATATTGTGCACTCCATACAGACACGCTTAGAATCAGTACATGTAGCAAACATAAGTGAACATGTCCATTGGTTATTTTTAGGTAACAACCACAGACTGCAAATAGACTCCAGCATTGCATGTCATGCAAATAAAGCATGACAAATTTCACTTTACATGTTAGCTGAAAGCATGCTGACAACTATAAAGGTCAATTGATTTTGTTTGGTGACCTTTGATAACTGGTGGCCAGACAATTATAACAATATTGGCAGAGGTCGACATTGGTTTAATAAAATAAGAGATACAGAGAGAAGGAGCTCAGTCAAAAATGTCAGAATCTCAAAAAAGAAAAAAGTATCACACTGGACTCACATGAAAGAATCCGATAATCAAGAATCATTTTATGTGCATGCTATACTCAGGTCTCTTTCTGTACCACATTAAAGCAAAAATGCAGAGTAAAACGTGTCCATGGATGGAATTAATAGGATTCTCTCATTGCTTAATCTGAGTATGAGGGGAAGTACATCAGGTGAGGAAATGCAAGCAGAGATGGCTTACTCTGATTGTAAGACAATGGGTCATTGTCTTACAATCTGATAATCTAGGTCTGATACTTGGAGTACACCAATGTTGATTATGGTGTTTACGTGACATTTGAAAAGCTTGATTTATTGCCTCAATCAGAGTAGAACTAAGTGCGTGTAAACATATCTGATGAAATGGTTGGAGACTTGTCACGAAACAGTTTTTAGAGTTTACTTCACCGCTGATCATTTCATTTCCAATGTGGAGAATAACAGAGCTGTGTGTCCTGTGAGATGATGAGGCTTGTAGAGTGTGGTGGAGGATGATGGGAGCGAGTTGGACATTCAGTGCCTGCCAACAACTCCAACCCCTCACTGGTTCTCTTTTCCATGTACTCACTGATCATCAGCATCAATGCACAGAGATGCTCTTCTTCCCTTTGCTGCAGCACGCCAAGAGGCTGCTACTCTGTGTTTTTCTGCTCTGTCTGTTGCTGTAACACCAACAGTATTACCACACAAACAGTGTCATGGAAATGTGCTTAAAATGGGACAGAATGTCTCTTTGGGCAGTTTAATATGACATTTTCATGCTGTGGGGCACTCAAGCTTTGCTCTACGTTGTTCATTATCCTCCCTACTGTTTTCTCACCTCCAGTTAAATTCTGATACTTAACTTTCCATTCAGCACTGAAAAGGAATGACTTTTCATTTGTAGAATGACATGTACATCTCATTCTCATACATTAGATGAAACAATTACTGTACTGTATTGCTCAAATGGCACAATGCTTTTCATACAATTCATTTGTCCTGTATCATCTGTTGGCTCAGACAGTTTGTCTCTCCACTCTCACTTTCTCCAGAACTTCAAGCTTCTTTCTCTTGCAACAAGCTTGGGCTTCCTCTTGTATATGCTGGGGCTACTTGGAGTCCGATTATATGAGAATGTATGTGAAAGGGGACAGAATATCTTCATTTGAAACAAAATACTGAGACCATAGAAACTGACACACTGATGGGACAGATGTCTCCACCTATGACATTTACAGATCAATGGAGTTTGGCTATAGATGTGACAGAGACCAGAGCATGTCTGCCCACTGTCAGCATCAAATCTCAGACAAAGAGCAAAGAGCCTATCTTAAAATATCAACAGCTGTATTAGAGTTTTGGTTTGTGGTTTCCCCTTTTGCTAGTTACATCTGCATCTTAGCATAGACAGTTACTGAAGATCATTTTGAAGTTTCATGCAGCTGATCTACACTTTATGGTTGCCTGGCCCAGACTAAGCTACTAACACAACATACACAACTTCTATCTGGTTATCGAGACTATATTTCAAGCAGTCTACGTCGTGGGCAGCATCGCAGCAGCAGAAACATTAAGCCCCATAATCCCTATGTTCTTTTTCCCTCTCATATTTAATCACCGTTTTGTATCTTCAGTGGCTGAAAAAAATCTGGATGAACCAAAGGAAAACAGTTAAACCTGCAACTGTGGTCAAGGTCCAAACCACATTGGGTTCATTGAAGATAGATGTGAGTCTGAAATGCAAAGCCACCGTGTCAAAGCCACACAGTGTTCACATAAAATTATCTAAATCCCAGTGAACAGCTGTGTAATCTCCACTGCACGGCTGCTTATATAAATGAAGTTCTCAAAAAACTACTTAGCAACAGATGATAAAAAACACTGACGACTATCCTCGATGAGCACACTGGATACTAAACAACAGCCAGCTCATGGATTAACAACGCAATTGGTTATAATTAAAACATTAATTCACATCATCTACATTTTAAGGTTGAGAGATCTGACTAACAGACAGAGATGATGCTCATTTCTGATGCATAACAGGCTAGAAACAAACTATATATGATTATAATGAGAAAACACAGGTAGAATTAAAATGCAGGTAAACTATCAATGACAAACCAAATGTCTAAATTTGAGGAAAAGAGTAAGAGCTTGTATGAAGGCAACACTATACAGAGGATGTAAAATGGAAGCCCTCCTATATAATTACTAGTTGTGGGCCCCTGCTGAGCTAGCATGTCAACCTAAAGTGGCCACAGCAAAGGCAAATGAGGGGTCAGGTCCAGTAAAGGGTATATTTAGTCTGCCGATGGAAAGCTTTTTAAAAACAACACACCCTTCCCTGAGTCACATGGCCCTGAAAGCTCTGAAAAAACAGTCCTATAAACATATGAACAAGTGAAGTAAGCTAGCTAGAGGAAGTAGGATTGCTGTGTGGTGTTCCCCTTGCGAGTGCAGAGTATGGCTCTGTAGTCCAACATTAAAACATAATCACTGCATGTGTTTTCTTCTAATTAGAGGGACAAGTGGAGGAGTTTTACTATTGACATCAGCAATGGCAAAACTACCAACAAAGGAGCTTCAGTCTTGATGGTCACCTAGAAAAGAAACAACCAGCGAAGCTTCGCCTGTGGAATTACAGCTTTAAAATGGCTCCTTATGTTACTATCCACATGCACAGTGTTTTCACAGAGCAAAGTCAGCCATCACTACAACATGTCCTTCATTGATTTGCAGAAGTAGCTGCTGACAAATTAAAATGACCCGTCTCCTCAACAATAACAATAACTAAGATGCAAATATCCTACATTACCAATAATACATAATATAGTGCTGAGCCTTATCTCTCGGGATGAATATTGATAATCCATATAGGCTGGCGTTCACATGGCAGCCACCATTTAAAGTACAGCAGTAAACCTTTCACTTAATGCAGTTTCCTTGAGGCTGCTGTGATGCCAGCCAGACCTTGGAGCGTATATTGTGGGACTATTTTAAGAAGCTGCCAAAGCCCAGCTGAAGGCCTTGTGGTCTGCAGTTGGTCAATGGTAGTCACATTGGTAGTCATTTTTTAAACAGTAACAGCTAAGGGCAGGTGATTTCAGCTTCCAGCCTGGAATAAATCTATGAGTCTGGGATTATAATCAACAGATGCAAATATAACAACATCTAAATCATACTACACTTCAGTCTGAGTAACACTGGTTGTACAGACTGTTTTGGTGCGGGGGTGAAAGAATAAAGTGAAATAAACAACACATTGGTTTTCCCACCAGTCAAGGACATTTGAGGAGGCTGTAAATGCCACTAAAAACATGGCTATATATTCTCACTGTGCAAGTGTGTCTTTAAAGGGGATTCTTTTCTCTTCTGCTTCTTTCTCAGAGCAGTTTTCAGCAGGCGCTGATTTCATGGTGGTGATTTTTGGCCAGCAGAAACAAAACCCCTTTGGGGCGCTGCGTGAAATCTCGTCCCATCACCCACTGGCTGCCACAACACTTCCAGTTCCTCCTGCTGAACTTGGCATACCCGGAGATAAAACACTAATTTCACTGTTACTTCACTGCACAGTGAGGAATAAATACCACAAAGCCTACAACTTGAAATAATCACGCACATTTCTCGTGATCTGAAGGACATGTTTAGTGCATGCCACAACTGTAACACTTCTGTCATCAAAAAGTATGAAGGCATTAAGATCATTAGGTCACTTAAATTATAGCAAAAACATGGAAAAAATCAGTTTCACATCAAAAAACAGTAATCCCTCATTTGGAACTGAAAGAAAAAGATGCCAAAGTTACACAAATAAATGTTACACAAATAAATCATTGAGAGACAGGTGTTGGCATCAGTTGCAAAGCAAAGGCACAAAGCAAAAGCCACTGAAGCAGGCAGCAGCATAACAAAGGTGAGAGGACTTGATATAAGCTAAAAACAAAGAAAACCATAACCAAAAATAAAATTCAACACAAGCAAATGACTGGAAGGAAAGGAAATATTGCCAAAATTTGGTGTTTCCTTCACAAGTACCAAAGCCAAGCAGAATCAAAAGTTGGACTGCCCAGGTGTGGTCATGCAAAGGGAGATAAAAGGAAGTAAAGTCCCAAGGTGTTTAAGGTGGGGGGTTGGAGAAGCATGCGGCGTTCGTGTTGAAGCAGGCAGCAGCTCAGTATCGGTGTGAGGAGCAAAAGGGGAGGGAGGGACGGGAGTAGAGTTTCTGACCTGTGGCTCCTCAACAAGATGCGACGCTCTTCCTCTGGAGAGATTTATAAAATCCTCAAGCTAGGGAGGGGAGAACACAGACAGATCAGACATGACAGTTATGCAGTGTGTGTGAGATGAGCGAGAGGGAGCTGTGTGTGTTTGTGTGTGTCAAGACCATGGTTAGACAGGTATGAGGGCAAAAGTGAAATCACGTTGCATAACAAAAAATATTTTAACTCTCTCTCATATGCTGTGCTGACTTTTTATAACCAAGGACAAATGCACGGTGGGGCAGCCAAATGATAAACATTTTCTTGTGCAAATGCCACAAGGCGCCTGAGGTGTGCAGCTGCTTTCTTCATCTCCATCTAACTGTGAATGTGGAGCCACGTGTCTGTGGACTGGCCAGATGTGAGTCTTGCCAAGCTGAAAGTGAAAGCACTCTGGATGCTTTACATCTGTTCCATGTTGGCTAATCCATGAATTCCAGCCATGGGATGGGTCAGCTTTGTTTTCTGAGAGCAGGTTGCATAATTTAAAAGATAACCAATTTTATCGCGGCGCGTGGAGAACATTTGTATTGCTTGTCAAAAGGACTTTTACTGGTTTTATTAGTTTTTTTCACACATAATTATAAAATACAAGGAAGAAACAAAAGAACGGGTGAGGGTGTGGTAAAAACCTGAAATGGCTTATATGAAAACCACACCCGGAAGACATACAAAAGATAAAATACAAGCATATAAAATCATAAATACATTTAAATTATCATAAATCAAACAATAGCACATATATAATAAGTATGTAATTACAGTTAGAAAATAAAAAACAGAGACAGCTTTTCATTTTGTTGATTAATTTTAGTTAAGAAATATCTGATGTAATTTTCCATGCAGCAGGGGTCAGACCACTTGTGAACATCAATATTCTGCCTTTAAAACTCTACAATGTTGATAATTCATCACGACAGGTTGTGTAACAAAACAAAGTAAAGTTCAGCAAATAGAATCTGCATCAGGCACAAAATAAGATTTTATATTTCAGCAGTGAGAGAAAGTAGAAATCTTTTTTTGCTGCTGTTATAACAGATGGTTGAGCCTCCATTCACGACACTTTCCAGTCTGTTCCCTTAGACTGCTTCCCTGAGCAAAATGAAAACCCTTCCAACACGGCTGAATACATTCTCCCTGCACAAGAACACAGGCTTTATTCTCACTGTCCTTTACAATTCAAATAACCCTGATTCAGCAGAAAGTACAGGATCACCTGTTTGCTTCCAGTTTGAGTTTAGTTTGTGTTAAAAGTAATACGTGGAAAAATAACCAAGAATTGCATTGGATCGTAGCACAATTTCCAAATGTGATGGTGACTAAATTCTCAACTCTACAGACTTAATCTGTTGTCAGCGTGGATATTACTGTCTATCTTCCAGACAACTGAATTTGGGTCATCCAAATCAACCCAGACAGATTCATCAGCATATGCTCCCCATTCTGTGCTGTATAAAAGAATAATGAGTTTGTGTTTGACAGAGATGAGCCTAGAAAAATATACGTTCAAATGATCGCATCTGTGACTGTGACTTTCCTCAGGTTTCAGATTTATTCAAGACTGCTTGTTGACCATGGGCACTTTGCTGATTTGGTTACACATTGGTTTTCTGTGGTCAGTATAGATTTTAGCTGACCATAAGTAATAGCACATTACTTCAGTTTCATGGTCCTGTGGTCTGTGAGATCGTTTCTTAAGATTAAGGTCAGGAGGCATGCTTGTTGGCTGCAGCCTTTAATACAGTAAAACACAGACAGTGCAGCCCTTCAGCACAGACAATGCATCACTCTGTGTCTTTGTCTCTCCCACTCTTCAAAAAACATGTTTATAAGAACACGCATGCACGATGCAACAAGTTCCTGGCTCCTGCCTCCTCTGACAGCATCAATAGACTCAGGGAGAAGATGTCAGCTGCGTGAGATTGATGAGCCGTAGGCCAAAGGTTGCATCCCCCTCGACATCCTTAGGAAGCACTTTGACTTGGCTTCCCTGGGCTCCCACAAAACCCTGTGACAGCTGATACACAGTCCTTACTAAACAACCACAAACACCAATGACATCACACCTTCAGATGTCTCAATTCACAATGTCCATAGTTGGTGTCGAGGCTGGGTACGAGTCCGGTGATGCCCCAAGCCCCGCCCCTGGTGACATAGTGGTCTGGAGAGGGGAAAGAGAGGAAGTGGCAATGTCACGGGGTCCGAGTCTGTTAATTGATGAGTGGTCTTGAATGAGGATGGCCTTTTCAAGACTCTTCAAGCCAGAACAAATTTATTAATAGGCCGTACTTCAGTAGCTCGGCCAGTGGTAAACATACTGACAGGAAGGCCATACAGCTCACTCCACCATGACACCTGATTTCCCTCTGTGTTGATAAAAGTCTCAGCCCGAGCTCGCTGCAGTGTTTTATAGTCACAACTCTACAACTCAACGCTGCTCAGCTTAATGCAGGTATTTTGACAAAGTCCTTATTAGGGCTCTTAAATTTGACAATTATCTGTCAGAAAACACAGACAAATCCTCCATTTCTCAGTGGAAATTGTATTTCCCCACCCGCATCCATGTCCACAGAAGAGAGCACAATAAAAGCTTTAGATCGCAACACATGATGAGCAGCGAGGCTAAGCAAAAATGCCAAATGTGCAACCAAATTATGTCTTGTCAGTTTCAAGTTTAGTCTTTTTTTTCATGATCTTTCAAACTAAATCTGAAGTTTGTTTGGAATTTGTGCATCTTTGATTAAAAACACAGGCAGACTTTTTTCTAAAGCACGAGTT
The DNA here is from genome assembly GCA_014773175.1 of Lucifuga dentata. Taxonomy (NCBI): domain Eukaryota; kingdom Metazoa; phylum Chordata; class Actinopteri; order Ophidiiformes; family Bythitidae; genus Lucifuga; species Lucifuga dentata. Next base: position 82,611 of record VXCM01000007.1, on the reverse strand, counting down.
TCTGTTCACATGTGCAGTAAAGATTACAAACTTTGACCCTGATTGGATTCGACTGATTGGATTCAAAATTCCAAGAGACTTACAACCCTACTCCAAACTGATCCTTATATTCATATGTCGGGTCCCTTTACTCTCAAGGGTGCTAGATCATACCAAACATTTGAGTATATTTTCACTAAGCTGCATTGAGACTTGCAGTTCTCGCCTTTGACCTGCTACTGTCAGTGTCTGTGGATCCTCGATCCCCTGAGAATGACATGAATACACAACACATGGGCCACTCATCTCTCTGACAGTGTGGTCATTCCAGTAAGATCCCACTGCCCACCCTCCCACTCCCCAACCACATACACAGCATTCTCATCTGTGCAGCCATCCTTAACGTCCATCTATAAACACATGAACTCTGACAGGGCTTGTCAGTGAGCACCGCCACCAATGGGGGAGGGAAGGAAGAGGAGAGGGACAGAGGACGAAACAGAAATCAGGCTTGGGTATGAGAGAGGTTATTTGAGAGTGCAAATCGACAGTGTGGCTAAGAGGAAGAGAGAAGACCAAGAGAGAAAAACTGAGAAAAACCTTACTGAAACAAAGAATGGAAAAACATTAAGAAATATGATAGTATGTCTTATGGGGAAGTTGAAGGCTGAGTGAACAACAGAAAACAGAACAGGAAGAAGGAATCAGGATGCAGGTGAAACTGACAGAAGAGAGCTGTCCAAAACTACTTAGCATCTCCTCAGACATTTATTATTTGTTTAAGTTTGATTTAAAGTGTAATGTGGGTCAATGGCTGCACTTGCAGGGAAACGCCTTCTGGCCTCGCTTCATCAGTGACGTAACACAATGAAGCCCTGGCTCAATCTTTTTGAAAGACTGACAGAAAAACTAGGTGAAAGTGCTATTTATTGAAACTCTGGTGGGAAGGTGCATCAGCTCTGTAATTTTGTACACAGACTTTCACACGCTCACAAAGCAGTGTGTGAAGAGGATTATGCAGGCTTGAATTTCAACAGAGAATCCCTGTTTCCAAGTATTGCAGAGCAAATCCAGCAAATTAACAGTTCTTTTTTTTTTTTTTTTTTTTTTTTTTTGCAGGTTATACGGAGAGGTTTAAGAACATTTGCAATTGTGTAGTTGGCTTGTGTGGAACATACGGGTCCAAAGATCATTTACCAACTAGATGTAAGCAGTGTGCACTTGAGGGCCATAGGTGTTTTGTTGAAAAATGTAACAAAATCCTAGTTTGGAAGAATATAAATGTTAACTATTCTACTTGTTTCAGATGTGCCGGCCAACTTGTATCTGGGAATACCAATTGGAATGCACATATCAACAGGAATGCATGCAGATATCCCGTTATGTGTAAATGTTTGCTCATGAGTGAGCTAGAGAAAAAGGGGGTATTCGTGCGTGTGTGTGTGTGTGTCCGTGTCCAAATTAGAGAGAAAATAAGTAGCCCTCTTCTTCTGCCTTTGTATGAATCTTAAGTAGTTCCATGTTGAGGGAGGCTTTGTTCGCTGTCACTGTCGGGGGGGCACGTCCTCCATCTTTACCCCTCACTTCCTTTTGGCATAACATTTATCAATCTTCCTTGATGAATAATCATTCTACAACATGGACTAGCATCTAGCACACATTAAACTAATGCCCTCCCCCTCTTTCTCCCTTCCTAGTTGCTTGGATACCTTTGATCCGATGGGACAGCTAGTCAACAACATCATCACTTACTTACAGACTCCCAACCTTCACAGCACTTTGATTCATCCCACATGTACCAACAGAGACTTCCTGAAAAAAGTATTGATTGCTAGTTTTCAAAAGTTTCCAAGAACATCGTTTTCCTGCTTGTCCTTTACGTTGCAGCCAAGTTTCTTAAAACTTCAAGCTGAACGTCTGGCTCTGCAAAGATTACTATGCATCCTAAAGTGAATGGCTCAAGTGGTAAAACCTTCTAATTTGCAAAAGAAATTCCTCTCTGGGTAAATATACTGTAGCATTATCCAGCTCTGCTAACCAACTAGATGCATCAGATTTTACGGTGATATTACACAGTTTGCTGGTCTTAGCCTGGGGAATGATCCAATGGCATTTTTACCATCAAGCCTGTTGAACAATATCCATCTGAGTGACTCACCAGACCATGCATCGTGTCTGTCAGGAAGTCTCTCTCTCACTCTCATGTCTCACTCTCTCAGAGAGGTTGAACAGGTGCATCAGTAGAGCAGAGAGACAAGGAGGACGAGAACGGTGTAGTTCATTTTATGAATCTATGATGTAATAAGTACACTGAAAACAGCTGAAAAAAAAACTGTCTCTTTGGTGTTTGTATGCAAAACTGAACTGAACTTTTTTTTTTACTCAAGTTTCTAGTTTCCATAACACAAGCATTCCAAAACACAGCTACAAATATAGGCCTGGCCCTGTTTGGCCTTTGCCATGTTTCCACTAGCCCTTTGAGCTGACTGGCTTGACAGATTATTTTGCTTACTGCACCCAAATTCTCCATCCTCTACAGATCAATTCCAGCAAACACTGGAAAGAGAGAGACAAAGAAAACAAAAGAGACAAAAAAAGAGAAGAGAGATAGGAGCATAGAGAACTGTGTCAAATGAAAAGGCGGAGGGGAAGAGATGAGGGAGCTACAAAAAAAGAGAGAAAAACAGGAGAAGACAGAAGGAGTAAAAAAGACTTGATAAAATGGCAATGGCTCAAAACCACCTAAATGACTGTGTTTTGTCAGGAAAACAAAGGCGAACTAGCAGCAGCAGAAACATACCAGCAGAGTGAACGAGAATGCAAATCAGCCCTGATGCAAATGTCACACGTCTTCAGTCCGTCTTTTTACCAACCCCCCCCCCCANCCCCCCCCCCCAACAGCACGCTTTCCTCTGTGCTATCAAACCCCAGCTCTCCTGCACTTCTGTACCAAGACAGACCCACATCAACTCACATAATCTTGCACAGAGAGAAAGACGTGTAATCGCAAGAGGCCCGGAGACGCTGTGACTGCATCATCTTCTTACCTCACGCTAAACAAAAGGAGCTCTTTACACAACTACACATACAAGAAACAAACACTTACTTGTCTGTCATGGCGTCAGCCAGCGAATGTTGGTACATTAAAACTTCTTCTCACTTTTATTCACACAAACGGGTTGAGGCTGCGGTCCAAGACTGAAGTCACAACACCGATCTAAGAGAGACAGAGAGAAAAGCAATGCAAATTAATTTAGACCAAATCATTCAATCATGCATAAAGGGACTAGATTTAACTCAGACAAACTCTGATTTAACATAATCATGGTTAATAGTTAAAATACTGCAATGGAGATCTAGTTAGTTAAAAATTAATATTATAAAGTGTGTATTCTCTCTTCTGAGGAGTAAATAAATACTAATATAAAATAAAGGTCTGTGTAAATCATTTTAATGTGATGATTATTTGGTCTTACAGAAAATCACAAAAGCCAACTGAACAGGCCGTTGCTCAGACTGGATCTCGGGCTAACTTTTCAGACATGCTTCACTTGCTCACAATTAGCCGAGCAAGGCAGGACTGGTCTCTTCGAATTTCTAGGGATACTGTTACCATAGTTACCAAAGCAGCCGACCAGCCAGCCAGCCTAGCATAAATGGAGTGCAGAAAGAAATCCTGCAAGTAGCGAGCAGACAGTAGGAATCCAGTCACAGATGAAGAATGCATTGTGTGAGGAAGGAGCTATGCTGACAGTTTTGCATCAGTGTGGCTGGTTGCTGTCCAACATCGCAGCATGCGTAATCAATCAGTTAATGCTAAGGTCATAAAAACCCAAATGCCATTAATCAAGAAAACATTTTATAGAAATCTAAAAATGCATGTCCACTGGGGATGTAGATAGTTTGGCTGTGGCCCAGCATCAGCAGAACGTGACATTAGCACTTTAGCTTATCTTTCTGTGTATGATTATGATAGTAACACATGAAGATTAACACAGATCATGACCTGCCAGAATGGGATTTCGCTTTCATAAGTAGATAATTTAGATGTGCAGTCATTCCACCATAATACACCTGAAGCAGAAAAGAATAATCCAAAACCAATTAACTGAAGGTGCCTTAATGGTTTAATCAGGCTACAATCAGACAGACAGATGGAGTGAAGGTTGGAGATCGACCCCACCCAATTCAATACAAGCAGCTGCAGACAGACAGCCACTCTCCTTGGAGCCAGCCATCGGCAGTCTGTCTGTGTCAGGGGAATGGCTCACTGGACTCATGTGCCTACTTTTTCCAGATTTCCTGCTATCTTTTAATACAAAAATACCCCTGCATATTGAGCTTTGTAGCTTTTAAATTCTCTTTCTGGCACTCCAGTTCATTTGCTTACCTACCGTCCCTGTTTGTCTTTAACCTGATGCTTGGCTTGCCATTCTCTTCTGTCTTCCTATCTAATGCATTCAGCTTTTGTCCGTGTGTCCATCTGTCCCCTCTTCACTGCAAGAACAGGCATTAGCTTTGTACACCCAAGTAATCAATTTAGCTCCATTCCCTCTGGTCTCCCTCAGCCATTTTTTTTTTTTTTTTTNTTTTTTTTTTTTTTTTATAGGGCTGTGTTCACTGAGGAAAACAACCGACATCACAGCTGGCTTGAAAGAGACATTATGGACAAGTTCCAAATCTGAATGAGGCTAATAACAGCAACTAACAATATCCTGTTCAGACGTATCCACCACTTCTTATCTAAACAGTCATCAGAGCAACTTCCAAATGGCATTGCCTTACATAATTGAATAGTTGAACTATTCTGCAAATATATTCATATTCCTCTGATTCTGTGCACTGTTGTGATGGCACAGGTACCAGTTTCCTATCCTCCTCAAGCCAACTTATACTGGCTCAACACTGGCCAAGATATTAAATCCAGTAAACAATAATTAAGTGACATCACAGTCAAACTGTACTTACAGGGGTTTGTAGGTAGTGGTTAAAAAACACACATGAATGGCAGTAGATAGAGGCTTCTATCAGCCAACAGCTGGAGACAGAGCCTTGCTTAAAGGCAGGAGCGCTGCGTTCTTTGAAGCGATGCCACAGCACTTGAAAAGACATATTACCTCGCTTTGATCTACCTGAGCCGAGCTCTCCCAAACAATTCAAGCAAGCATCCTTCAGTGCCCAGCGAAGGAACAACTGGTATGGCAAAAGAAAATCCAAATGTCCACGCAGGGAGGACTGCTGCATCCCCCCAAGAGGGAGATGCACAAACTCCAGCCAGGGCACGATAAACTCTTACCCCATGTTACTGTAAACAAAAGAGGAGACGCTGAGCAGTTTTTTGTTCTCTTCCTCTAACATTTCAAATCCTAAAACAGCCACCAAGCAAAATTAGAGGTAATGTTTCTGTAGGCGTGAAGCAACTACAGCAATGAACTGCATAGGTATTTCCCTGAATAAGGCAGAGTGAAGTCCCACTCACTTGTGAGATTCTGCTACCCACTTAAACACTGAATAATTTACCATCCAGATGAGGTTTGGGTAAAAAATAGCTTGCACAATGCAGCAGCCTCTCTCCACTACACAGTGTTAAGTTGTTATAGTTTGATTGTCAAAGCAAAGGAGCTTGTGGTGACATTATGAGGTGTCAGCAGTCCACACACAAGCTGTTTGAGATAAAAATCTTACCATAATCTGAGCAGGAAGATCCTCCAGGTTCAGACAGAAGAATGACATTTTAAAAGCTCTTCAAACCCAGCTCATTCGCACTGTCATTGCTGGCAGAGTCACATTGGTTTGCATAACAGATTAAAAAAAAAAAAAAANAAAAAAAAAAAAAAAAGAAAAAAAAAGGAGCATATGATTTTCCAGCACGACCACTCTGTCACCTCCTTCCTCTCTTCTCACCGGTCATGCTCCCTCTTCCTCACACTCTTTCCTTTTGGTCTCCTTCTGCCTCTCTTATCTTGCACAATCCACACTTAAAACAGCACTGGAGGCAGGGAAAATGGTGGCCAGACAGTGCTTGTATTATTAAATCCCCGTTTTGCTTTTAAGAATGTCAGTTTGCAGACTGCTCACATCTCCGTTTCCATGGGAGAAAACGTGGGATGCACAACAAAAAAGGGAAGGACTGCCTTTCCACTGTCACAGCAGTCAACCGCTGCTTACCAGTGGAGACCGACTGCTCTGAGGATTGCGCCTCTGGAAAGCATCATACACACAATTGCTGAGGAGGGGGGAGGGGGANGGGGGGAGGGGTTGAGGTTAGGATTGTGTATGTGTATCTGTAAAGAGTGTGTCTATTGTTATTGGGACGTTTCGCTCTCTTTTAAGCAGTGAATGGAGAATGCAGGTCCAGCTGCTGCCCTTTCTCAGCACTGTATTTAGCCCCAGGTGATACTGGCATGTGCATGTGTGCGTGTGTGTGTGCATGATTATCTGTGAATGAAAGCACACACACACTAGTTAACTGAAAAAGCAGTTTGAATCCTCAGGCGATTTCATTGATGGTGGGATTTGAGTGCTTCATCTATCTTGCTGTGCAAACACTCAAACTGTAAACAACAACTAGCTGACAAGAAAACTGAAAGATAGGCTCAAAAGAAAAATCTCTCATGTGCGTTAACTTCCCTCTGCAACGATACCACTTATAAATAAATGATATTAGTGTTTCACAGATTAAACCACTACACTGGTTATTACTGTCACTACTCATCTGTGTGTTTTTGTTTGTCTTTGTGTTGTTGTTCAGGTGTTTAGCCCTCCTTGATAGAAATTGTTTGTTAGTGTTAAATAAAACGTGATAGGTTGGTCAAGGAGGGCCAGTGAAGGTCACACACTCACACACATTCACTTATGCACTATATATTATGTCTGTTGCTAGATTAAATTGCATATATATAAAAAATGGTTGTGCCAATCTTGGCATATACCACAACTATATATGCAGGCAGAAAAAATAAATAAATAAATAAATAAATGATACTGCAACCATAAACGTTGAACGTTGTAATAACATAAAAAAAAATGGAACATCTTTTCCATTCAGGTGTCAGACAGCACTAACCCACACCATATATGACGTACTTTATGCAGGATAAAGGTTAGCTCCATTTACTTCATGCTCTCAGCCATGCAGCAAGCTTTGCAAAACATCAAGTACGTTGTGCATCTGGCAGCTTCCTGCAGCCTATTCAGCCTGCCAGAATCCTAAAGCCTCAGCAACTAACAACAACTCTGTATGTAGTAAACAAGTTGGTACAGTTGTAAGGTGAGTGTTTGACCAACGGTGAGAAATGAAGACGAGTAGAGGTGAGCGATACAGCCCAAAAGGATCATACCAGTGATTTTGCATGTTTAATCCCAACAAATACTACCCACACTATCATTGCGTTACCAACAACCCTTTTCCAAAACATACAACCGTATTTTAGTTTTCCTGTTATTTTTCATAATGTAAAAAAATTGGATATTGAAACATTTTCAGTTTTGTGAGTTTAGCGATAGTTTGGTTATTATTGTCAAAAGCTGCAATAACAGATCCATTACTTGTGTTATTGTAAGCATTTGCTGTCATGTCAGCAGATTATTTTCCTGCAGCTATGCACTGTAATAAATATGCAGTTTATGTGTAAAAAGTTATCAAATTTTTATAACATGGATATTACCAACTCTTCACATCAGGTGAGAATATTTTCCCTAAAAATGCCCATTGTAATTGCTTTTTAAACTGAGTTCTGTTAGAAAAAACTCACAAAGAACAACTTGCTTTGTTTGAAGTTGGCTACAGTTTAGGTTCAGATTATTTATATATTTCCACTTACCTAATTGACTCCTGTTCATTTTAGTCTTTTTGCACCAGTTATCACATACCCACTGACCCTCTCAATGTCTAAACACTTCATGAATCACTTGGCAAATCAAGTCATGTTGCTTTGAAATATACAGTAAAGTTCAAAGTCTGACTTCTCCGATTCATTTTGTCAACTGACTGTGAAAGGGATATTGTAGAACCAATGGAATATTTACAATGCTAACTTTCTTTTGCCAGTAATAATCTGAATATTTATACCTTATGTCAAACTGGAAAAAAAAACAACCCATAAGGCTTCCTGTAAATAAAACATTCCTTAATGGTCTGTTAGTAATAAAAAGAAAGTCTGCACACTGCAAGGCTCCCCTTTAACTCATATTAGTTCTGATGTTTCAAATGTCAGTTTGTTTAAAGCAGTCATACTCAGATCACCGTAACTACATCAGCTTCTTGAAATAAACTGGAGAGCCTTGCAGCCTCTGGACTGTTCATTTGTTGTAAAAAACAAAACAAAAACAAAAACAAAAAAAAAAAAACNAAAAAAAAAAAAACACAAAAACTTGGTTAACATCCAGTATTTATCAGTTTTAAACCCTCTGTGAAAATCATTTCATGATGCAACAATTTTGCAGAGACATCTATGGCATGCAGCTATTATATATAATAACACACAGACATCCTTAAAGTGCCTACACATGTCTGTGTCTGCTGCCGACATGGAGACAGATGCCGCTCTCTGCCAGTAGGAAATTATTCCAGCCTGGGGGTGTTGGGAGTAACAGGGTGTGGCAGCAGAGGGGGCGTGTGTGTTTCAAAAAAGGGGTGGGGGTCATCCCAGATGTCTGATTCATTGTAACAGATTAAGCACAGCACACCTCGACATCAGAGCACCCTAGGCTGGTCTCTGACCTCGACCCCCGCAAGTCCTACAGGCCCAAAACAATGAGGTCGCTGTAATTCATGTATCAAACTACTTCACCTTACCTGCTAACCTGCCACCCTTTAGTCTGCATTACATATACTTTGAACTAAACTAAGAGAATCTGCTGACTTAATAGACAGAGGAGTCTAGGTGATTAGGAGACAATGAAAGAGTCGTGTGTGAGCATGTGTGTGTGTGTGTGTCACTCAAGGACATAGCACCTTTTACAGTGACGTCCACAGCAGGAGATAAAGTGCTACTCCCAAACACTCTCAAGCATTTTGCGGATATTTAGAGCCCATTCTGCCAGTTTAGCTGGCTGACAATCAAACTTGCAAGGAAAAGAGTGTGGTGGTCTGTGAAGAACCCCCCCCCCCCCCCCCNCCCCCCCCCCCCGATGCTGATGAATAGTCACCCTCAGGTCCATTAGGCTTTATTCAATTACCTGACAGTCACTTGCTGCATGTGAGAAACTTGATGTCTTTAAAATTGGGTGAGGTAGCTGAATAATTGCATTTGGATCCAAGCAATAACGTACAAACACGGCATGTGTGCTAAGTGATGTCCTATATGCAACACTGGATTCGCTCCAGCGAGAACCAATTTCAATGCTCCAACTTTTTACAAGAGAGAGACAACTTTAACAAACAGCCAGACCTTGGGTATGAGACCAAAACAAATCCAAGTAAATAAAAATAAGTGCCATTTCTGCACAAAGCTCCTTTTCAGCCATGAAGTTCCTGATTGAATTCCAGCTTCCTGCCCACTTTAAATTGATTATTGATTTAAAAAAAAAACAGGCCTGTAAAGAGAAACTTGCGTGCTTATGGATGACTATCATTAGCAAACCAGAGCTTCTCATGTAATTCAATTTAGCACGTGAATCCTGTGCCTCCGATGAACCATAGACCTATATGTGTATGAGACAAAAACAACTTGACATACTCAATAAAGTTCAAATGAATCAGCTAAAAACAGACTAATTAGATTTCCTAAAATGCGAAGTCCTAGGAAAGTCCCATAAATGTAGATAAATAAATTCAATAAAATGGAAAGCAGTAAGGGGAAGTGGCATCTAACCAGCATTAAAACTTATTTATGTTGGATCCACAAAACATATTAAAAAAATATGTAGTTCTTTAAGATGATGGACACAGAGTATGAAAGAGATTTATGTATACTACTTATGGGTGTACGTGATCTGAATACAAGTCTTCATCATTTGTTTTAACCTACTGGGACCACCAGGTTAATCACACAAAATAAGAGCTAACTTTTCAACAGCAATTCAACACAAACAAACCTCTAACCTGAGGCAAAGTCAAAGTGACAGACAGAAATCCCTAAACTGCTCAGCAGCATGCAGCCACTGGTTTAATGATTTGTCTGCTGCTGGTGAATGATCACACAGCAATATCCTGCTCTGGCCACCTCTCCAGCCTCCCTCAAGGGCTTGGCTGACATTTTTCTGGCTCGCCTGGGTCCTACTGCAGTGCCAACCAGCCATCATATTGACAAGATCCGGGTAACTACCCCATGCCTTATCTGACCCAGCCAAGGACCTGTGGAATCAAACTTGATGAGGCAGAAGAATTACTTATTGAGGTCAAGAGGCAAGAGATGTACGGATTGAAAGGGCAAGTCACAGCCCATGCATTTGGTCGAACACTGAGAGAAGCAGGAGGGGCGGGGTGGCTAATGTCAATAACAAAACTGGAAAATAGATTTTGACAACACAACAGTTCTAGTTAGTGAAATGCTGAATAGCTGGCATGGTCCAAAATTCCATCCTGCTTATGAAAAGTAAACTAAACCTCTATTTAATGTGGCAGGGCGTGTCTTTACTCTTGAATACAGCATTCCATCATCTATGAGCCTGAAATATTCCAGAGCATGTGACATATGCAGTGCTGTCATCTTACAAAGTCTCACAAGTATCTCAAACAAATCCTGACATCAGTATACACTAAAACATCCCTCAAGACAGCTCTGTGATCCAATCTGTCAGGTGAAGAAGGTCAAAGGGGAAATAGGATGATGAGAAATGATAGTTTGAATATGACAATACAGAGAACCCAAAGAGACTTGGGACTTAAGTCAGGCCAGAGGGCAAACAGTGTGACAGGAAGAATCTCCATAACTTCTTATTACTCCGTCCAGTCCACACAGGCCAGACCAAAAGACCAGACATGCATGCAGGTGAAAGGTTTATGACCATGCACTGATGAGCTCCAGCTGCCCTTTTCTCTGGGCACAATATGCCTCCTAGATGCAGCTAGACAACTACTGAAACATACTGAAACATATATGAGCTCCATGAGAAAAGATTGAAGCTGCAAGTCTCCTGCTACAGTGATGAAAAAGCATGCTGCAAGCATTCATCCCATTTAGCTGCTCAATTCACCAAACAGCCCCCATATAAACTGTGGTTAGGTGGATATGTGCTGCCAATAAGTCTTTCTTTTGTTGCTGCGTGAAAGAGCACTCCTGATTTATGCATGCCAAGGGCAGAAACCCCTGAATGACCTCTGAGTGCTAGAGTGGCATTTGTAAAGTGCGGGGCGGTGGGTGTTTAATCTTTAAAAAGATTTGTATGTCCACAACTGTTGGACACGCAATATTATATTCTGGAGTTATTTTCGCACCCAAGGACAGTGGCAACGTGGAACGTGAACGCACCAATCTTCTTGTCGACCACCAGCTGCACCCGTTAAGTTTTTTTTTTTTTTTTTTTTTTGGCTTTGGAACGCGCAGAAGAGTAAATTAAAAGTTTTGTGCATCGTCAAAGCCATAAAAAATGAACTAATTTGTGGCTTTTATTTTTCTTTCTTTTACTTTTTTTTTCTTTTTTTCTAGATGGGCTTCCAGGCTACAGAGCAACAAGTGCAGCTGAGTCTGAAGTCCGCGACAGCACGCGCGAGTACGACCACGGCGCAGCCTGCTCTAGTCTGACCTGTAGCGTATTTTAACAGAAAACACAGGTCCAGGCTTTACCCGCCTAACTAACAGAAATTAAACTTTTCACTGAGCATAAAGCCAATAAAAGTTTAGATACTCACTATGTGGAAATTATTCTCTTTGTCCCGGTGTGTGCAGAGATGAGAGTCGGTGCTGCAGCGTGACAAAGTTCGGTGTGTCGCCTTCAGCTCAGCATGGCGGCCAGAGCCAGAGACTGCAGGATTCAAACCTCTCCGGGCTGAGATAGCAACACACAGGGGGAGGGGGGGG
>VXCM01000007.1:0-70506 GCA_014773175.1 Lucifuga dentata | reverse complement strand
GGGGAGGGGTGAAAAGCAAGTAAAGTATCTTCACGGTGAAAAGGTAACGTTCGCTTCATTGTTTTATTACTTTCTTCTTTTACTTTAGTAGAATTTAGATAGAATGCTAATAAAGTTAGCCGCTTAAATTCATGGTGTGTGAACTGTGAAATTACCTAGTTACAAAGATTTTGAACCATCCAGCAATATGCAGCAATATTTTGGATATTAGCATCTAACCAAATGCTTTTTTTAAATAACAAACTTGCAGTAAAAGTAGTCACTAAGATTTTGTTTAAACAATTACAATTAATAACAAAAACATGCCAGGAATATGAAAATAAAGCTAGATCTAAAAGGAGAGGGAATCTTGTACTTACATAGATCAGGTGCACAGAAAAATAAGACTTAAGTATGCTAATAAATGTGTTAGTAGGCAACTATAGCTTGTTTTGGAGTTCTGCCACCTAGCGGACAAAACGAATAAGAATTTTAAAAAGTTTTGTGCAGTATGGAGCCACATTAGGCTCTTAATAGACTGCGATTTTGTCACAGGTGAAAATTAAAGGACCATATCATCTATTTTGCATGTTTGAGCCTAATATATTCAATTTTCATGCATTTTACGTTACTGACAATCATTTCCCAAAGCATAAAACTGTATTTCAGCTTTCCTGATATTTTGCAAANTACGTTACTGACAATCATTTCCCAAAGCATAAAACTGTATTTCAGCTTTCCTGATATTTTGCAAAACTCAGTCTTTCAAAATCAAATATTCAAGCAATACACCCACCTTGAAAATCAATATTTCAATAGTTATGTAATCTTATGAAGTCACTGTCGCTAAAAATTTTCGATAAACACAGGTTTTCTTTTGGGACTATATCCTGTGGAGACAAACATTCACTCCGCGCTTTTTGTGCTTAAACGCTAAAATTATGTAACTTCTAAAAAAAAAACCAAAAAAAAAAAAAAAANTTACCTATCCCAAGAACGTTTCAAGTATCAACAAGTTGATTTTAATAGCCAGAATGAACTGAAACCAGTGGTGGTCTGGAAGGTAGGAAATTCTTTTTAAACTCAATGTTCCAGTAGTATGCTTTGGGAAATGATTGTCAGTAACCTTACTTGTATGAAAATTGAATATATTAGGCTCAAACATGCAAAATGGGTGGTATGGTCCTTTAACGATCATCAGATAATCGTGATGAAATCTTTGGCTGCCTGAAACAGATTGAGATTTTATTACACCCAGTGTGACATGCAATTAACTTAAAAGACTGCTGTTATGGTGCAGTTTGCCTGCACAAGACCTCTGGTGGTTTAGATACGTGTAATAAAATAATTTGTTCCCTCAGTTTTGTAATTGATTCCCTATATTTAGTTGAATTTTTTTGAAGGAATAACGTAAACTGAGGGTGAATCAAAAGAACAATCATTTTCTCACTAGCACTGGTTGGTGTCTGGTCTGTAGTGCAGTAAGAAAAAGGCATTTATTTGTTGTGTAATAGATAGCTACTAAATAATGACTACACTGCACACACTATAGAGTAATATGTTCTTTTATTATACTTTCATGGTCACGTTTCTTTGCATTTCAACCTGAAGAATCATTCATCTTAAACCTTGGCTGAGGGGACTTTGTGTGGTCAGTGGGTTTTAAAAGGTCAGTGTTGGGGGTCAAAGGTTATGCAACATTTTGCCAATGGAGAAGTGAATCAAAAACTCAGTGGAGGACAGACAGGCTGACCTTTGTCTCTGAGCCGGACAGAGGAGGAGGGAGTGAAGCTTTCCATGGCAGGAAGAATATAATGCCATCTTTGAGTGAAAGTTAGTTTGCTGAAGGGAAAGATAGAACAGTGTTGCAGTCTGTGTCTGTCAGGTGGGTTAACTGAATAATAACTGTTGTTCAAAAATTAACCAATATGGTCATCTATCTTTAAAAGACTCCAATAACAAATAACTTCCTTTTGCTTTAGAAATGAAGGAATGAGGCTCTACCAAACCACAGTCTGTAATCCGTAGGTTTATGTAATATGGCAAAACTCCCAGTCATCATCAGCTATACTTCAAATTGTTTATTTTCATATCAGCCCCTGGTGATCTGAGAGCTTAGAGTTGATGGCTGGCTGCAGTTAAAAGAGGATGGTAAGTGCTGCCTGAAATGAATACGAAAAGCAGCTGGGTTTATCTTCACTCACTCTCTGACATGTGCTGCTAAGAGAAAACAGGTGACTGAGGAATGCGTGCTGAAACCCCAATGTAATACTGGAGCTCAGATGATTTGTTGCTGCTCAGGGTGATCTGCATTTTAAGGATATTTATTTATTTAATTAAAATATTTAGATCTTATAGCGTTTTTATGTCCTTGTCTGTCTGTAGGTACTTATTGGTTATTTTATTTTATTTTATTTTTTTACTGTTGTTCTGGATAATGGCAGTTAAATGTCAAAAATGTAAATTAAAGCAAAGGCAGATAGACACACAATCTGTGGCATAAAAGCATTTCACCCTACCACAGCTTCATTTTCCTGTTGCTCTGGATAAGGACATCTGATAAATGCCCAAACTGAAAAAATACAAAGGGATGGAGAGTTAGAAACACAATGAACAAGAAAGTAATATAGATGTAGATTTCCAGTGTAAGTCTATGATCTCCATGGCTAAGCCCCACTCTTGAGATACACCAGTTGGATATATTTAGAGCCCATAGTTGTCAGTGTATCCATGTTACAAGGCAGACCACAATTATTCACAACAGTGGACAGGCCAGTTGCTGGCCTGAGATCAGTCAAAGCAGAATGCATTTGTGTCGAATGGTACAGCACAGGATTAACACCACTAGAGTCAGAGGTCAGCGCCAGTGGTTCGCACACTTTAAAATTATATACACTAAACTCAGGAGCTTTGATAGAAAATCATTCTGTAATAGCTTAATGTGGAATAGAGCTGGCAAAAAAGAATATACATCTACGCAGCAGCTGATAAAAATACTCAAGGAGTTCTGAAGGAGTGACTCATGCTACGTTCATATTATGAGCTAAGGTGGCCCAAATCTGACTTTTTGACTACATGTAACTCAGATTTGATTTTGTTTTCTTAGCAGTGTGGACAAAGCAAATCAGATTTTTTTTTCTTTGAATCAGTTTGAGTCACTTGCACATGTGGTCCTAGATCTGATTCATGTCTGCTCTTTGGAAATGTGACTACTATGAGAATTCAGACCGGAATTGTGGAACCTGCAAGAACTGTCCATTCACAAGTGAACCTAAAATATTATAAATCATACTTTTTATGCTTTTTGTTTTAGCATGACAGTAAACACACTGTGATTTTTGGATGTTCAGTTTGGTCAAAACAGATTTTCATTTAAAATTGTATTTTATTCTAGAATTTAATTTTTTTTTGTTTATTTTATTATTTTTTAAAATATTTTTTCAGTTTGTTTTATTATTGTTTGTTTTGAGTTTCACACGTTTTTGTTTGTTTTGCTATAGATAATTTTTCACCTTGTTTTGTACATCATGTTATATCCCAATTTCAGAGATCTTTTGGCAATTTATGAAAAAGCAGCGCCATCTAGTGGAAATTACTGAACATGTCATGCTTATGCTTGATGTACCAATTTCCTGCGCGCACCCAACTTCATCCTGCGTGTGCACACAAACTATGGAGTAATGTTATCCTTGAATATGAGCATCAAATCAACAGATAACACATTTCTGCTTTTCCAGAATTATGCAAATTAACAATCCAAAAGTCAATTGAATATCAATTTCCAAATAAATCCCAAACTGCATATACTGGTAATTTATTCTAACTATATGCTTTATTTTTTTCTTCAAAAAGCTATATTTTATAAATAATCATTAACGACATTGTGTGTTGCATTTCGGGTTATATCCACACAAGCTTTAACACTGTATTTACCTATAACACTTCAGGAACCTGGATATACAACTGCAGCTAGCTTTAGCATTAGCTGCAAAATAAAGCCCAAAGTCCTGTGGGACGGTTTACCGCTCCAGATCCAATCAGACTCTCTGGTGCTGTCACGTGGGGGCATAAGGCCAATGGGAAACAGCGGATTGAACGTTTTGCCGCACCCTGGTGGGATGATGGTGGATGGGCGGATCACCGCAGGGACCAGACGCGCAGATAAACCACCGTGGAAGCACCAGGGTCGTGGATAAAAATAGTGAAAATCGCTAGGCGCTTTACGCCGATCGCAATTCATATTTGATCACTAAATCAAAGAGCGGGTAAGCACTGAAACTGTCTTTGTCTTAGATGCAATGTGATTTCACTATTTCCGGTTCTATTTCTTTTAACGGCATAGTCTTTCTCCTTGTAGTGTTTCAGTGTGGTTTCACTGTTTGGCTGCTGGGTTGTCTTTGATCATGGACTCTGCAGAGGCATATTTTTTTCTCTGTACACTACTACAGCGTTACTTTACTCTGCAGTATTTGGGTTTAATGGATCCACCTCCGATCAGGAAGTACTGTGTGGAACAACAACAGCAGCAGCTCAGGGCCACACATTCTGCACGGGGTGTTGTGATCAAGAACCGTAAGCCTGAGTAGGCCTGGAGTTTATGCTGCATTATTTCAAATACCCACAGCTCTAGTGATTATGAAGTGCTTATGTCGGTATTTTATGATGGATCTGTACCTGGTACCTGGTAGTTCTGTTTTTGGTTAAGGTGTGTAAAACCAGCATACAACATAACTGGTGTTTTTAATACACAACCAACAGTTAGGTGTTTAAAACCTAACTGGCGCATTTAAAACAAATCTAACCAGTTAGAGTGTGTTTAAAACACCAGGGAGTTTGGGCTGTGTGCCATTGTAAAGGTGTGGTGATGGAGAGGTTTCCTGTCTGATTGCACTGTCCTGCATAATACAGTTAGGTTTATGGTATTGAAGTAGAAAGCAGAGATTGCTTATTATTTGCCATTTTAGAGGAGAACTCACCATAAAAATATTCACATCAGACATGTCTGTGCTTCCTTGTTAAATTGTATTAAGTTTGTAAAAAAAAAAAAAAGTTTAGTGTCAGAGTAACTTTGTGATGCTGTATAACACTGCACCAGTAAGAGATGGAGTAATACAGAGCAGTATTGGTGATGTGACATAATGGTGAGTGGAGAACACTGTTTCTGGACCTAACTTATATTCGTCTTTCACATATATTGACAGAAGCACAAGTTTCCAGTGCATTTATTGATACTAATAACATATCTTTACTATATTGGCATTTTCAGAATTATTTGCTCAAAAGCAAAGTAATCATGCAGCAATGTTATTTTTTCCTTTCTATGTAAAAGAACGACATTATTTCCTCAAACCCCTAAATATGTCTTATTCCTTTAAGAAACAAAGCTTTGCAGTAGTAAAAGGATGTACATGAGAGTGATAATGGCCCAGTGAAATATGTTAATTTTGAATTATAGGTATTTCTAATGATAAAAGTGACAATATTTTAGCTAGAACTACTGATGCTTTTTCAAGATATACATGCAGAAAAGTAGTAACATTGATATAATGACCTCAGCAAGTAGAGGTTGTGTTCATTTTACTTTACTAAAACTTAAGATCAGGAAAAGATGACATTCAAGTTACATCATAATCATAGGATGTTTGACTAACAAAAATCTCAAATTGTGTTTAGTCTTACATCACAATGCAATGTTATATCAATGTATCATGCACCTTTCATAACACTGTCAGCAACAGAGGATTGATAGGTGGGTGTGGTAACCAGGAGTGCGTGTGTTAAAATTGTTTGACATGACTTATGTGTCTGAGCATTTGTTTTTAGGCCCAAAATGTGAAACACAGCCATTAATTTTTTGCTGTCTGGTTTCTTTCTCAATGTCCACTGTGAAGTCCCTTCCCCCTCCTACTATATGAGGATTAATAGCCTGAAAGCCAAACTGCTAAGATGTGTGTGTGTGTGTGTGTGTGTGTGTGTGTGTGTGTGTGTGTGTGTGTGTGTGTGTGTGTGATGGTAACTCCCTGGATTCAGAGATTCTGTTAGAATGAGTGGAACACCCAAAGGTCATTTAGCTCTGACACATGACATGCATACATGCATGCATACACACACACACACACACACACACACACACACACACACATACTAGATACAGAGCTCTGTGTTTGTTTTACTCCCCACACCCACACTCTTGTCTGCGGTGGAGCAGAAAATGTGTTCCTCATTTCATTTTTTGTTCATCTCTCTCTCTCTCTCTCTATTTCACTTTTCCTTCCTTCTTCTGCATATGTGATCACTTAATGGACATTTTAAAATTAGAGACATGAAAATAGTCATTTTTGAACTTTCATTCACACCAGAGATCACAGCGTTTGACTCCATCCTGTAGTCAGCTACAGACCACGTAACGCCAAAAAATACGACACACACTTCTGTCAATGAACATACACGAACATCCACAGGTACAGCAAAGTTCTACACAGAAATGACAGGGCAGAGTGTGACACCAGGAACTGACAGCGAGGGGTGGGTTATTTCAGAGAGCTATCTCCCACCCTCCTCTCTCATATGACGTGACAAGCAGATAAACTCTGAGCCACTGTTTTCATGCTGACACAACAACGCCTCATCTGAACTCAACAGCCAGTGGCAGATAACGCCTTTCCCACACTGCATGTTTCACAAAGCAAGTTGTTGAGCAACTTTTCTCATCTGATCTCCAAATCAAACTGTTTCATGTCTTTGCTATGCCTTTATCTTCTTAGGGCGAGCTGGAAGAGATAATATAAGTTCCAAAGAAATGATGGTATTATAATTTGCTAGAACGAGTCTTTCATATCTATAATGTCCGCATTTCCCCTGTAGACGTCTTTTCAGTTGGCATTGTAGTTCTTCTTTGCCATATGCCACTGGACTCCACTAAGCGTAGAGAGTTAGCATAATTTAACTCGGAACAAAAACCTACGCTCCGTGCTGTGTAATGTAATTACATAGTAGAAAATAGGCAGAGAAGCTACATGTTGATGCAGTGAGTAAGGGGATGACACTGTGATTACTCTCAAAAAGCAAACAAACAGTCGTGGCATGGTATAGATCATTTTTATGATCCATTTGAAGAAATTCCAACTGCTTTGGCATGAAATTACAATATTATATAGTCACTGATTTAGACATTTGAGCGATGGGGGCTCTGTGGATGAGAGATGATAACATTCTGCACAGACATGCCACAATAAACAACCTGGGATCTGAATATTCGTAATTTTGCTTTAGAAACTGGATGCTTTGGAGTTGTGGGTAGTTAAATAGTGTCAGTAACACTGCACAGCTGGAGTGATTCGACCGTTCCTCCTTTCCTCCAGTTGTACTGTCTTCTTATAGCTACTTTGTCATTTCAACGTTGCTCTGCATCAGATACTATGATAATAATGTCAACTTGTGACTGATTAACTGAATTCTTCATTTTCATTTTAAGGGCATGTGAAAAGATACATTGCTGCAATTTGTATTTGTAAATGAAAAAATATTATGAAAAGAGTGTTAGTAGAAATAACTGTCACTTTTAGCCAATTAAATAACATAAAGAAGCTAATATATATGTTTATATTTCAGGCAGTACAGTTTGCAAACACATATTTGCTGAGTGATATTACTATTAGGCCTAGTTTTCCTTCATGCATCTTTCTCTAAGTGATGTGGTTTTGTGTTGCGGAGGAGAAAGGTCAGTTAACCTAACACACACATATTGTTGCCTAGTAATTTTGCTGAATGTCCATTGTCAGCCTGCATTGTAAATTACACTGACTTCTCTGTTTCAGCTAATCACTGTCCAGTGCACAAGTGCACGGGAGTGAGGCTATGCTAAAGTGATGCCTAATGCATTCCTAGCAGTCATTTGGTTCATGCACAGTAGTACACACACACATACACACACACACTCACCAACAGTTGCTAGTGGATTCTTAGTATACAGTAATGACAGGCATCCAGCTCGGAGATATAACAAGCCTTGTGTGATGCCCCTCTTGTATGTCTGAAAACTGCTTGAAATACAGAAAACTGCATGCACACACATGCTGAGAGTGTTATACAAAAGATCTATGAGAGTTCAAGGCCATCGTTTGTGTTTTTGTTTCACACCATAATGCTCTTTTTACCGGTGATTGGCAGGCATATTTTTGGAGCGAGCTGAATGGATCTTTTCTCAGATTGCCTTTGGTTTGGTGAGAGATTAGTCATGTTGGAACTTCTCTAGTGTGAGCTTTCGTCAGCTGAAAGAGAATTATAATAAAGTAGAAATATGCAGTGTGTGTGTAAGGCTGGCTCTGTGAGGTTTACAAAGACTCTGAAGGAGAGCAAAGAGGCTGCTGCTGCTTTTCATATTGTTTCTCCACCTTTTCCTGTATCCAACATTGCCTCATTGCAGCCTCTACTAGGATTGTGGAGAATGGAAACAGCTGTGTTGTCTGATGTCATCAAGAGTTCAAAATGTCAGTTTATCTCAAACTTTATATGGAAACTCTATCCTCGGTTTAATGTAACAGAATCCTATTTGGCACCTAGTTGCGGCAGGACCATGAGGACCAAGAAAAGTGTACAAAGAAGAACAAGAACACAATGTTTTTACCAAATGTCTTGGTGGAAACCTCCTCACGAAGCGATTGCCTTTTTTTGTTTTCCGCAGCTTAAATTAATGATTGATACATTAGTTTTTAGACCTTTAGTTTATTTGCTGTAGTCCAAATCAGGGACTAAATTATTACAATGCTGCATTTATCGCTTGGTTTGGTTCAGTTCACTCAGGAAAAAAGTGAGAACATTTGCTCTGCTCATTGGTCAGAAGTATCTGGGAACAGAAGAAAGTCAAAAAGAATAACTAAATAACATCAACCAAAGATGGAACTGGGATACATTCCTAGTCATTTAGGCAATATTTCAAGAAAGCTATGGCAGCAGAATGCTGAATTTGCCTTCAAGACAATGTCCAGAAAACCACTTCTTCCTGTACGTTGCTTTGTGAATGTGCATAAAAATGTTTTATGTTTGCCAACATGACCTTATCTTTATCTCATGACAAGATGCAGTTGTCAATTCAACATATATGGGATATCTAGAAATCTGCGGACACATCCCATCCGTGGCTCCAGATTCGAATCTTTGAGATATTTTGGGTCTAATCTGAAATGCGTAACACGTGAGTTTGACAGTGTGTGGCTTGTGACACTGACTGGTTTGCAGCGCGATGTGGGTCTACAGTTGTTCTTACATAACAGTAATCTATAAAGACTGTCCTGTGTTTCCATGGTAATGTTTGGTTTCCATGGCGATTGCACTCAACGGGAGCTGAAGCTCGCTGAGCCCATGCACCCACATATCTGAGGAGGGATGAGTGAGGCGGGGGTGTTTTTGATTGTGAGATGACAACGTTCTGCTCAGAGAAAACCTGTTGAGCCTGCAGGCATGGTCATTCCTACAATGACCATAAGAAATAAACAACGCTGGGCTCTGAATATTAGTTTTAGCAGTTTTAGTTGCACAAATAAGATGCATTTGAGTTGTGCATGATAGAATGGTGTTTATTTGTTGCAAGACAACGCAACAGAATTTAATCAAACAAATGCTATTGGAGGAAATGTGGAAGTAGCCTAACATAGTCTTTAATCTCTCCTACCTGTATTTATGACATGCACAGTGAAGAAAACAGGAGAATATTTTGTTGCTCTTCCCTTTTTCCTCACTTAATAGTGACCATCAGTCTGCATTTTCAGGTGTTAGCAGCAGATCTTGTGGTTTCGTGCACAGTGGTCGGCCTGAACCCATTGGCAGTCTGGAGAGGATCCTTCTACACAGCAGCTCAGTTCATTTCCACCCGTGCTTTAATGCCAGCAGATGGAGGGATTGTGTGTGAGCAAGTAAAGCGTGAGATAAAAGCCAAAGTTATTCAGAGTTTTAATACTGGTTGTTTTGTTGTCACTTCTCAGGGATTTCTTAAACTCCACTCTGAAAAAAAAAACAAAAAAACTGGTTGATAGGGAGAGATATGTTAATATTAATCTGTCTGGGTTTCATCACTTGTTTGCAGTTGTCTCAGTGTTTGCGGACGTGTTTCTTTTGCTCTGTCACTGTTTTTTTACCACCAGCAATCTTCACAAACACAATGAGACAGTGAGTCAGATGAAGGGAATGAGATTGACTGGCAGTCAAGAGCCGTTAAGACCTTTTCCTGATGAACCAGCTCTATAAATGCTGGGCATCTCTGTAGTGTTACAATGAAGCTAAACCTCATCTGCTCAGGCTCCAACTCTTTCTGTATGGATCAGAAGTTAAATCAAGCTTTTCTTCATAGCATGTACATTTTTTTTATATATATATATATATACATGGCAATCTTGCATATTTTGTGTATTCCATTATAGTTGCTGGATTTCAAGCAATCCTCTGAACATCACATTTTTTTTTTTTCTTTTTTCAAAGAGCGGAGATATGATTGTGTTAATAACAGGCCAGAGTAGATCTCTCTCGTTCTGCCTAATGGTGCATTTGGCAGCAGGATTAATTGCTGAAGCCTTTTGATCAGCCTACTGTTTCATCTTCTGTTTTAATTACAGTAGCGATGATTAAAGAAGAACAACAGAGATGAAAGACCGGTCTTGAATTTCTTTACACATATGCAATGTGTAAGAATTTGGTTTTAATATTTGTCTTAACAGTGATAGCAATAGCAGATAATGCTACGTTTTAACTTAGGAATTGTATACCAAACCTACATTGAATAAGCATGTCTTGCTCATGGACACATTGTCACCACATGTCTGTGGGTGGACACACATTGACTGTCGGGATTTAAGCTGACATTGATATGCATGTTGTCTTTAATAAGTAGACAATCCTACAGTGTTTTACTGTTGTAATCATTTTTTAAACACTTTTCTATGAATATTGTTCTGAAGAGAAAATTGATGGTGGAAAAATGGTGGTTTTAAAGTTTTCAAACAGCTTAAAAACTAACAAAAGCATCCAGAAACAGAGCGAGGGTCTGTTAGTTCTCAGTGTGATACTGGATGCTTTCAGTCTGCGCTGTAGTTGTCATGGTAGTTTTGGCAGAACATTTATATCGATGCAGACTAATGGTCTGCATCGTCTGCCAGAGCAACCTGCCATTCACCGTGCACTATTACACATATACACAAGCATTTCCCTGTCCTCTTTGGCCGTCTGTGGTGTTCAGATTCAGATCTTGTGTAGTTTGTGCTGGCTAATATTATGATAGACAACAAGGCATATTTATTTATCCTCACATGCACCCAGGCATTTGGATGGATGTGGATCTGTTGGAAATCTTTCTGTTCGCTTTCCCCCTAATTTCCCATATAGAATTATATCAAACACACATTTTGTAAAGATCTGGGAAACGATGAATATTTCTTGATGAGGTTTGTTCTCTATAATTGTCATGTTTTTAGCTGATTTGCATAGAGAATCTGCAGCCATATTTCTAGTTTTCCTTTTCCAAACCTTGACAGTTGGCTGGTGTGTTGTGATTCCAGGAAACAGATTGAGGAAATCAATGAAAAGCTCTCTGACCATGACAGGAAGTAGATGTGGTGTGGTCTGTGATTGGCTTTCAGGTCTAAGCTGTGCTCATCCTTGTTTACCCTCAGTTCACCTCTCTGTCATTGTGTTAGTGTGTCCTGTTGTCTTCTATCTAATATTTATCTCTTTCTCATCTCGCAATTATATGAAATTCGTCTGGATTATGAGAAACCAACTTTTTATAATTTAAGTTTAAAGTATAACATTGCGTAGTTTAATGACAAACTGGACCTTTAGAAAATAACCCCAAATCTCCCAACTGTCCCCATTGTAGGAGGCCAGCCCAGGATGAACGGTGACTCAGGTGCTGGGGTGGTGACAGCCCCCCCCGCTTCCACGGCCCCCCACAAGGAACGGTACTTTGACCGGGTGGATGAGAGCAGCCCGGAGTACCAGAGGGAGAGGAACATGGCTCCCGACCTCCGGCAGGACTTCAACATGATGGAGCAGAGGAAGCGGGTCTCCATGATTCTACAGAGCCCAGTTAGTGGGAATGACACACAAAATAAAATATGCAAAAACACAGTCCTTACAAGCTTGTGTGTGTGTGTTTTTGTGAATGTTTTGCATGTTTTTTTTCCCTCAATGTCTTTGTGTCTCTGTGTCCATCACCGGCAGGCGTTCTGTGAGGAGCTGGAGACAATGATCCAGGACCAGCTGAAGAAGGGGAAGACGCCCACAAGCCTGTTGGCTCTTCAGCAGATCGCCGACTTCATGACCACCAGCATGCCCTCCATGTATCCCGCTGCACCGCAAGGAGGCATGGCAGCGCTCAGCATGAGTAAGCAGAGAAGAGAATCAGTGTGTTTGTGCATGTGTATGACTTTTTGACCTCAGCCCTGCAGTGTGTGTGTGTGTGTGTGTGTGTGTGTGTGTGCGTGCGCGCGTGCTTGGCATTAGCAATGCAGTGAATGCCAGAATTGATTCCTGGACAAAAGAGTCTAGTTAGATTTTAGACAGTCCAACTTCTTGTTATGACCTGTAAATGAGACATCTCTGCTTCTGTCTGACTACATCTTCTCCTCTCAGGTTTGGGAATGGTGACTCCAGTGAACGACCTGCGTGGATCAGACTCTATTTCCTATGACAAAGGCGAGAAGCTGCTTCGATGCAAGCTGGCTGCTTTCTATCGGATCACAGATTTGTTTGGCTGGGGTCAGCTCATCTACAACCACCTCACAGTAAGATGGCCTTCGCTATTTAGCATACAGCAAAGACACAATGGTAGAATTAGCACAAATATACATATAAAGATGTAATTCACAATGAACTGTGCACAGTGTATGACGCTTTGGGATTCATACGAAGTGTATAATTATAACGGGAACAGTAACAGTGGCTATATGTGGGTGGATGAAGATTCAACTCATATATGCATAATGATACAGGCTTTTATGAGCTTTAAGTAAAAGCTTTTGTGCCTACCAACAGTCACTATTAACTAACTATGGTAACTAATTACCATATATACTTGAGTATAAGTTGAGTTTTTCTTTTTTTTTTACCAAATTTCACAACACAAATCGGGCGGTTGGCTTATACACAAGTAATTCAAATCGGATCCCAGAGAACGAAATTTCCAGGGGTGGAAATGCTACCCATTACCACTACCCATGTAAAATAGTTTAAATCATATCTTCGAATGATGTATTTCCTGACTAAACATCTTGTTCAGCACATTTTGCGGTGGCCAGTAAGCCGTGTTCCGTCAGTCACGGTAATCAGCTGCTGAAATAAAGTACCTGTAAGTGGATTATTTTCAGAAAATCACAGGAATACTATGACCATACCCAGAAAAACGGGTAATTTGCTAAACAAATAAATTGATAGAACAACATCAGGGGGTCGGCTGAGGGAAATCCAAAACTCCGTATCGAGGAATGTCCAGCACATAGACAGGCCCGCATCGACTCAGGTACAGGATAATTACTGAAAACATAATGGGTGAGATTTTTAACAAAAACATAAATAAATAAATACACAGCTAAATATGCTAAATAAGCGCTGTGGTAATTATAGCTCATTTGTAAAGTTTTCCTTACCTTCATCAATGCAATTCAAACGAGGAAGAGGAGTCCAGAAAACTTAATGTTAGCTAATGTCACTTATGGTAATCAGTGGTTTACCGGTACCAGTAGTGGATTATTTTCAGAAAATCACAGGAATACTATGACAATTCTCAGAAAAAAAACAAGTAATTTGCTAAACAAATAAATTGATGGAACAACATCAGGGGGTCAGCGTATGTACGGGTTTCTTTAAAAATCTAAATTTGCAGGTCAAAATCGGCTTATAGTCAAGATCAGCTTATAGTTGAGTATATACGGTAATTAGTGAAACCGACTTTGAGCTAATTTCCAAGTAATAATCTAATGTACCTGTTTCTGATCCCATAGGTCAGGGTGAGCTCGGATCAGGACCGCTTCTTAATTGTCCCATTTGGGCTCCTGTACAGTGAAGTCACCGCTTCCAGTCTGGTGAGAATCTGTCAGCTGCTTGTCTTTTCTTCAGTTTTCTTCCTCCCTTTCTAGCAGAAATGGCATCACACCCTTGTCCTTTTCTTCTCGCTTTATCCTATTTTCAAAACATACATACACAGAAATATATAATAAAAACTGCATAACGAGCAACCTTGCGAGCAACCTTTTTTTCTTTCTCCTCCCTCCAGGTTAAGATAAACTTTGAAGGTGATATAGTGGACCGGGGCAGCACCAACCTGGGGGTCAACAAGGCCGGTTTCACTCTCCACTCTGCCATCTACGCTTCACGGCCTGAAATCAAGTGTATTGTACATGTACATACAGTTGCAGGTGCTGCGGTAAGGGACAGAAGATAAACCTCCACATTACAAACAAATTATATTATAGTCCTTTGCCATATGTTGTTTGTTTGGTTGCAGGTGTCAACCATGAAGTGTGGGTTGTTGCCTATCTCACCTGAAGCGCTGGCCCTGGGTGAGGTGACCTACCATGACTACCAAGGCATCTTGCTGGATAATGAAGAAAGCGAGCTCATACAGAAGAACCTGGGGCCGACCAGCAAGGTAACAGAAAAGCGTGTGCATGTTTGTGAACATGCACACGCCTCATTTTACAATTTAAAAATTTGGAAACAGTGGGAGTGTCTGATGTCTTCTCTGTGATTTCTCATGCAGTTTTCTTTGTCTTGTGTCCCAGGTGTTTATTCTCAGAAACCATGGCTTGGTGGCTCTTGGTGAAACAGTGGAGGAAACTTTCTATTACCTTTACAACCTGGTCACTGCCTGCGAGATCCAGGTAGGATGCAAACATACTACAAATCCTTAAAATCCCAATCCATAAATTTGTCTTTAGGCATTTTTTTTCCACCCCTTCATCACAGTATGGTTGATATTACACGGTTCTCATTCCATCAGAAGCTTTCACTATGGGATCAGCTTTGAAAACCAGCTTGTGCTCGTGATAAGCTGAGAATTCAGGTGCCCAGAATCTGTCGGAATAAGAACCGTAGACATTTATTTGTAGAAACACTTGAAGATTATGATCTAACAGTCATGATGTAGACACTATCTGTTGTCATGTAGCTTTCCGATATTTGCCACCATGTTCATCTACATCAATCATAACAATTGTCTTTGTCTCTTGTCTCTCCATATCTCTATGTACGTTCATCTTTCTTCATGTTGATGTCTGTGTGTGTTTTGTGGGATTTTTGTGTCATGTCCATGTTTTTTTTTTTTTTTNTCCCCCCTTCATTTCTTCCAGGTGCGAACACTGGCCAGTGCAGGAGGGCCTGATAATCTGGTGATGCTGGACCCTGCAAAATACAAGTCACGCCCAAAAGTCCCTGAACCAGCTAATGATGGGACTACACACCCCAAGTGGCAAATTGGGGAGCAGGAGTTTGAGACTCTCATGAGAATGCTGGACAACCTGGTAGGAGCCGCAGCTTAGTGTTAAAATTGTCTAGATTGTAGGTGCTCTCATTACTTTCCTAAACAGAAAACAGTGTGGACTTTAAATGCTGATAAATATTTATTGAATTCAACATCCACTTAATCTGTCATTGTTTGCTTCCCAGGGCTACAGGACGGGCTATCCTTACCGCTGCCCGGCATTGCGAGACAAAGCTAAAAAGTACAGTGACGTGGAGATTCCTCCAGCCATCCACGGTGGTTACTCTTACGGGGAGGACAGTGACTCAGGTGCTCGCTCCCCGCTGAAACACAGCTTCCAGCGTGGCCAGCGTGACAAGACCCGCTTGGTCAATGCCGGCAGCCGGCCCGATGAGCCCTACGAGGACGGGCCTGATGGCAGCAGCCCCAAGTCGAAGCCTAAGGTGTGGACGAACATAACACACGATCACGTCAAACCCTTGCTGCAGTCTCTCTCGTCCGGTGTCTGCGTGCCAAGCTGTATAACCAACTGCTTGGTCTGTGCCTACCTTATTGTTAATAGTATAGACTTTTACAGCTACCGTGGTGGTGGAAACGGGTAGGTGGTCTGCATCCTGAGGTGCTGGGACAGTGTGAGGCAGTCTTCCTTTTAACACCACCCTTACCTTGATATATATACACTAGCATTTTAAAGGTTGGAATCACCTAGAAATTTTCATATTTCAGATAAGGACATTTATACTTTTATTCACCAAGGTGGCATTACATTGATTTAAATATATAATCAAGACATTAATAATGTTGCATTTGGCTATTACTGCTGGAAATGACTGACTTTTAATTAATTATTGAGAAACAGACACCTTACAGGTCCTCAGTTGGCTGCTTCTTTAGGTAGTACACACTGACTAACAATATTATCTGCAACAGTGAAAAGATGATTCCAGGATGCTGGTCAGTGCTGGCTATCTGAACTGTAAGTAAAAAGAAAAGATTAAAATGGGCAGAAGAACACAGACAGTGGATGGATTCTTTGTAGTTTCCAGTTTCAGATATGGCTTTTTCTTTTAAAATCAAGGCCAGCATCCTGGAGTCACCTTATCTCTGTTGCAGATGACACTGGTATTTGATGTGTACTATTTAAGGAAGCAGCCAACTGAGGATCTTTAAGGCCTGTTTCTCAAGCTATAGACTATGGTATGAAATCTTTGATGAAATCTTCAGCTTCTTGGCAATCTGATACATGAAACAACCTTCTTTTCACAAAACAAAAACTGACATATTTCTTGAGAAAGCTGTTTTGTTTTGGAATTTTTGAACCCAGAATTGAGCTTTAAGACAGTGTCAGTGACAATGTCAGTACTTGCAGCCCAAGTGAAGACAATTTACCTGTTTATTTGAACAGAATACTGGGTTTCAGATATGCTAACACAATTACAAAAGTATCTCTAATAACCAAATAACGTTTAAATATGATCAATTAAGGATGAGCTAAAAGACTTTATCATTAAGATACTGGAGAAATGGCTGCTGATAAGTAGAGCTTTGCAGTTTTATGCAAATAAATAATTATTAATCAGTCATTTCCAGCAATAGTCATTTGCTGTATTGTTAATGTCGGATATATATATTTACATCTATTTAAGGTTGCCTTGGTAAATAAAGTATGAGTTTATCAAAAATATTGGAAATTTCTGGGTGGTTCCAAACTTTAGAACATAGCTGAAATTATGCTTTGGAAATATGTTTTTAAATCACAGTACAATCCTACTTGTCACTATTTTTGGCTCTTTTTGGCTCACTCACTCTGTAATTTCAGATGTCCTATTAACCCACCTATCTAAGGCCACTCTATCTGCTCCGTGTTAATTACTGTGTAGCACAGCTGTAATTATTTCCTGACACTCTTTGCTCTTTTTCCCCATCTTTTCCGTCTGGTCTCCTAAGGCTTCAGGATGCCAGGCCAGCTGCCCTCAGCATGTCCCTTTGCATGACTGGTAGTGAAATGCATTGTTGGTGTTGATGTTTTTCCCAGAGGAGCGAGCAGCAGGGGTGTGGCATGAGCTCCGGAAGTGGGCAGGTGTATGTGGCAAGACACATTACCACACTACTGCTTTATGGACTCACAGCCCCCAAACACACACTCTTGGTTTTGTCTGTCTTTGCATCTTGAAGTTGTTGCTCAAATATATTTCAGCATAAGGGTAAATCAAAGAAAGTATAGAAGCATCAAGGCTTTATCAATCAAAAACTCACAAGTGTACTTGCTTTGTGAGCTGCTTATAAACCCTACTTTTTATTAGATGTCACATAATATTTTGTATCCCCATTTATATGAGAAAAATGGCATGTTTTTACAGAAAATAAACAATACCCAAGTTATATTTGACGCAATAAAGACATTGTATAAGATAAAAATAAGGTTATACAGGAGTTATGCAGCCTGCTTTTCTAACATTTATTTTTCTCAAACACTTGCAACTGCTCCGAATTGTATATTTCAGTTGCCTCTATTTCTTTCTCTACTTTTTGTTTTGGGTTTGATTCTGAAAATGGTTTTGAGCACCTCACGGTGTGCTCCTGCATGAGTGCAAACTAAGAAAAGACATGAAATTTGACTTGACTTTTGAATCAATTATCTCCTGTTGGGAAAGTAGGAAATGTTGTGTTGTGAGACTCTTTCTCAGTGAGTATATCGTGTTTACATGTTCATCCCATATTCAACCAACCCAACCCAACCCAGCTATTTCCATCCAGAAACCCTTTCTCATCGAGCCTTTAATCTGACACCTACCTGTCCAGCTTAAAAATCAGAAGGAATGAACTCATGAGCTTATGCCTTCCACTGCAATTTACGTGCTTAATTAAAGATTAAACAAAACATTCTGCATGAAAGCTGAAATTTTTATTTTTCTATAATCACCTGCTGCTCATTCAGTTCAGTTTGGTGCAAGAAATGAGAAATATATTGATTTATATTTGTTTTTCTTCAGTCAAGCTGAGCATTACCAGGTTTACAAAAACTGAAAAGTAAATTATAATAACTGGGATCTAGTGAGCTGTAACATTTCTTTTTCCGGGGTATTTCTTTGGAAGAGGAAAATGGCAATTTAACACAACAATGAAAGGTTTGAAACGTTACAGAATTGTCTCACTTTGGAGCGTTTTTGTCTCAACGTGGGCGAGTGTCTCCGAGTTTGTTTCTCTCTTATCTCTGTCGTCCTTGTTGTTGTTGTATTAGCCTGGAAATGACTTTGGTGATGCCAGCTCACCCCTCACTGCTACTCTCGCTTCGTAAGCCAGCCTCATCCTCTCACCCACTCGCCCNCTCCCCCCCTTCACCATTTTAAGCTTTTATATTCTGTGGTGTTTTAAGTTGATCTTTAGTGTGCTTATCAGTTTGGTTCTAGTTTTTGGTTTCTAATAGTATATCAATGATGATGAAAATTACTTATAGTTCTGTAAACAAACCATAGATTTTATATCTCTCTTATGCATAAAATCCACAGGGGTGCTATTTTCAGATTAAAATGTTAAAATATATATATATTTATTGTAAACCAATATGCATAGAAGTTTTGCAGCTCCTTTGAAGAAAAACAAAAGTGTTAGTGTTACAAAAGGTGTTATAACCTGCAAGCAGAATTTCAAACTGTCATTGCTGTATTTTTACCTGGTTAACACATATGTTAATATCTCTAAATATTCTCATAATGCTTCCTTGCTTTCAGCAGCATAATCCAGGGAATCTGAATCAAAGCGTTCAACATGAGCTGTTTTTTAAAAGAATAGTGCAATTTATGGAGGACAATTAAGATTTTGTTTTCTGAATACCAGCAGCAGCTGCTTGTGCATAAGTGAAATGACACAATATAAAAAAAAAATGAGACCTGCTTTGAGGATTTCATAACACATTTTCAAACATTTGTTCCCAGGAAAATATCATAGCTGGAACCTACTAGACAAAAGAAAAACATTAGATCAAACATGTAACGTATCTGGTTGTCAGTCTGTACTATTCACTGTGCAAATCAAACATACTAGATACTATTAGATGGCATCTTCCCACACTGTACCAGGACATACCATCTAATATCATCTAATATATTCTTTATAAGCTTATTTTTTAAAAGGCACATCATCATTGGTTCACTACCTTAAACCGTTTTTTACAGTCACCCAGCTTTATCCATTTCAGTTGACAAGCATGATTCTTGTATTGTGAAGCCTGCATAGTAATTTGTCTTATCTGTTTTTGCGCTTGGGTTTTCATGTCCTTCAGTATATCTGGTTTTAGTTGGTTTTTTAACACTTTATGTGATATTTACAGTGGACAAAGGAAGATGGACTTCGCCAGGCTGCTGCAGCCAATCAGTTCATCCCATTGAACACCAACCCAAAAGAAGTCCTGGAAATGAGGAATAAGGTATCAAAACTTTCATTCCTGTCCATAAGTGTCATTGCCTTTCAGGTGTACTTCTAGCTTAATAAATGTTACTATTATTTTTTCAGCTTTCATAAGGAGTTATCTCAGCTGGACATACTGTATGTTTGTCTCAAAATGTTCTTTTTTCATCTAGATCCGGGAGCAGAACCTGCAGGACATAAAGACAGCAGGGCCCCAGTCTCAGGTTCTATGTGCCGGCAGCATCGTGGAACGCACCTACACCCAGGTCAGTCTGAGCACCCAGCATACCCAAACCTCGCTGCTACCGCTTTCCTGACCTGGAGATGAATATGTGACTCATTCTAATGAGATGTGTTTAAATTTATTAAAGCTATGGTATAGCTCAAAAGATGTAAGACAAAGTGAGTTCTTGTTATCCCACTCCATGCCAGTAGGGGGCACAGAACGGCCATGAGTTGCCTGTTAAAGAGGCAGCAGTGAAGGAGCGCTACAGATGATGGAGAGAGGAGTTGACAGAATTTATGTTTTATTTAGGGGTAAAAAGAAGGCAAATAAGAAAAAGAAGGAGATGGTACATCTGTCATCTTAATCAGAGTAGGAAGGAAGATGGAGATTTTTTTTTCTGATTATTACCTCCGCCAAGGAGGTTATGTGATCACTGGCATTTGTTTGTCTGTTTGTTAGCAGGATATCTCCAAAAGTTATGGAGAGATTTGGATAAAATTTTGGGGACAGCTAGATAATGTTGAGAAGATTAAATTTTGAAGGTGATGTGGATCATCTTCTAGATCCAGGATCCAGAAGAAATTTTTTATTATCCTATAAAATTGGTGCTAATGAACTGACTTCAATGAAATTAGCATGGTGGCTCATTTTTAATGAATATTTGATTTGCTGACATGAAATGTGGGAAATTGATAAAAATGTTTGCCAGATACTTTTCAGGTGATAAATGCTGAGGCTTTCACAGTAGGGGGTAGGCACTTATTCACTGCAACTAAATTAAATAAACAGTTTAAAAAAAAGATATATTCTATCCAGGTCTGGAGTCATTCACCCCCTAAACCAAAATGCTGCATTATGTGATTATTGTGAGTGAAGTTGTCCTGGAAACAAAATATTACAATCATACTTTTCTATACCTGAAAGAAATGGGGTACCACTAAATCTTAATCCACTTTAATCTGATCTCACATCAGTTTCTAAAGGACAAACTTCACTAATGGCTACAGAGCAAAAAAAAAAAAAAAAAAANAAAAAAAAAAAAAAAAAAAAATGTCCTCCATGTTGTGTCCCAGAGCATGGGGCGACTGTGTAACTGTGACGTTATTCTTTGACCACAGAGACTGTCACTGTGGCAGGTGAGTAGAATGTGGGAGATGTAACCTCACACTGCTCCCACAACCTGCCAGCTCAGGTTGTGTCCATTTTCATTGACTTAAGTTTAGGCTGTTCTCTGTATCAACTAATGCAGCCTGCTCATTTTTGGTCTCGTGATGTTCAGCAAAATCCCCTGTACACATCAAATATACCGCTGTTTTCTGTGCATGCACTTATTTGAAGAAATATGGTGATATGTTTTTGTCACCATATTGTTTTGGCAAAAGTGTAAAAATGAGAAAAATCTGATTTCTTGTTCCCTTTTGAGTTCTTTGCATGGTTCACCCTCCTGAGAGCTTGATTTTCCCATGTTTAAGTTGAACTTTGAAAGCCACCTGGACATTTAATACAGAACTATGAAGAGCAGGACAGGTATACATAAATCGAAGTGCAAATTCTTTGAGATGGGTTATCAAAATTTTCATTCAGCATGTTGTCATATGAACCAAATGAGGCATTGAAGACTCGCTGTACGAACCACATAGCACCCCCTTGTGAGGGTAATTTGTCACTACAATGCATGGTTCTGACTGCTCCATCACTGCTATGCTTTTCACGGCTCCGCATCTCTTTCCATCGCCACGTGACTTTGCATGCATTTGTAATGTTTGTGTGTAGGCGTGTTTAGAAAGTTGTGTGTGTATGTGGATGGTAGAGGTGGAAAGTAACCAATCACAAGTACCCTCATTATTGTTATTAACTTCCTTTTTCATGTACTTGTACTTTTTCTAAAATCAGTAGCTCTAATTTCACTTCAGTATATTTTTTCAGAAATGGTTGTACTCAAGTATTTTTCAGAAAAGCAACTGCAAAGTTTAATAGTCTACAGTTATGCTGTTATGGTTCATCCAGGAGGATAATCCATTTAAATGAGTTTTGTGCATCTTTTCCCTCAAAAGAAATCTTAAAAAAGCTTTCTATTAAAATAATACTCTCCAAAGTCTTGGAAATTGCAGAGGAATTGGTTGATATGTTGTATTCATATTAAAAAGTTATGGTCAGGTTGCCACATTCATGCTGAACATTTAACTAAGTAACATTAGTCTTTTAAGGGCCATGCTAGCCGTTTTGCATGTTTGAGCCTAATATATTAAATTTTCATACACATAGCGTTACTGACAATCATTTCCCAAAGCATACTACTGGAACAGTGAGTTAATTTGTTTTTTCCTTCCTTCCAGACCGCCATTGGTTTCAGTTGATGGATTACGTATCCCAAGAACGTTAATTCTTGGGATAAGAAATCCATCATCACGAGCAACATGTGTATTCAGGGTTTGTTTTTTTTTTTGAAGTTTTATAATTTTATCGTTTAAGCGCAATAAAAAGCGTGGAGTGAATGTATGTCTCCACTGGGGAATATAGTCCCAAAAGGAGACCTGCGTTTATCGAAAAATTTAAATGATTGTGACTTCATAAGGTTGCATAACTATTAGCAGGCGAAACATCAATTTTTAAGGTGGGTGTGTCGCTTGATTATTTGATTTTGAAAAATATCAGGAAAGCTGAAATATGGCTTTACCTTTTGGGAAATGATTGTCAGTAATGTAACATGTATGAAAATTGAACACATTAGACTCAAACATGCAAAATGGGTGGTATGGTCCTTTAATGAGTAATTGAAGTCATACTTCAGTCAAGTAACAGCATTTCTACCCTGACTCTTTCCACCTGTGTGTGTGTGTGTGTGTGTGTGTGTGTTTGTGTGTGTACCTTTATAGTACTTGCGAGATTGCTAATTTGTATGTGTTAGTGTATAAGAGCTGGGTTGTGTCCCCCCCTCACTGGGTTTGCTATTGCAGGACGCCCCTCTGTCTGACTGTACAGACACTATTGATGGCCTCGATGTGTCCGAGGGGTCCTATAGTCCTGCTAAATCAATTAGAAAGGTACTTACTGCTTCAGTCAAAACTAACGTCTTACCCCGCCTCACATCACGCCCT
Organism: Lucifuga dentata; assembly: GCA_014773175.1. Lineage (NCBI taxonomy): Eukaryota > Metazoa > Chordata > Actinopteri > Ophidiiformes > Bythitidae > Lucifuga > Lucifuga dentata. The sequence goes on along the minus strand of VXCM01000007.1, from coordinate 47,330 downwards.
CTGGCCCTCCACATAGAGCATCTGAGATATGGATCTATATAGAAGAAGTATCTTTGAATGGGAATGTTAAGCCACTAATGTTTGTTTGGACATCTGACTCAGCCATCTCTATATCTCCATGCACTCTGTAGGCTGAGAACATGAGATTCATTTTATCCAGATATTAGATTATGTCATCACTTCAGATCCTTGAGGTTGAGGTTGATGATGGTATATCTCATGAATCTGTCTGCAGAGAGGATTTCACCATCTTGTCCAAATTCTCTTTTCAAGTTGAGATGGCATTAACGAGGGCAGATTTTAGATCAGTGATTGTGGTTTTTGGTGCAAGTCTTGAATACAAAAAAGTGACTGAAAGACTTAAGTGGAATTAAAATTGAGCTCGTGTTTTTTTTCTTCGCAAATCCAACTTCTTAATGGAATGTGTGTTTACTCTTTCCTGAAGAATAAGGTGTAAACTTTTTTCATTATGAAGTGTGTTTTCTGAATTTTGAAACCACATTTTAGCTCTTAATTGTGATCTGAAGTTCTAGTACATTTATGAATGATATATTGACTTATGATATAGAAGAGTTTGCTAATAAGGAATTGCTTTGGATCTGACAGTCCCAGCCAGGTTTTTAACTATAATGGACATTTAACACTGCAGCTATTTTTCTGTAAATTAAATATTCTATGTGTAGTCCATAGTAACTGTCGTCTCCTCTCTTTCTGGCTGTCCTCTGTGTGTCCTGAAGGGGGAGCTAGTGACGGCATCCAAGGCCATCATCGAAAAGGAGTACCAGCCCAAGGTTATCGTAAGCAAGCAAGGACCCAACCCTTTCACTAAGCTCACTGATCAGGAGCTGGAGGAGTACCGCAAGGAGGTGGAGCTGAAACAGAAAGGGCATGAAGGTAAAACTGATGAGTGTGACAATGGGAAGCAATCGTTATATGGCCAGTTCATGCAAAATAAAGTCTCAAAGTTAACACAGTCTAGAGTGTTTTGGTTGGCAAATAGCGGCTCATTTGCCAAATCTAATCCTACATCAAACCTGAAATGTTGTTTTTTAAGGTTACATCAAAACTTTAATGGTATTTTTTTCATTAGATATACAGTGACAATAAAAGTATGAAGGTTTGTGTAAATCCCATAGAGAATGCAAAGAGTTAATATAAGACAGGTTGGATTTCTTGTTTGTCTTTTGCATTTGAAAATCAGTCTGTATTATGTTTATAGCCTATGTGTTAGATGGTGGATAAACTGCTGTTATTTCTTCACACACACACTCACACTCGCATAGATCCCACCCCCTCAGTGGAGGGACAAGAAGATGATGTGGAGGGATCATCCTCCAACACACAATGTCCTGAGTCTGAAACAGTACCAAAGGTTCAGGACTCCACCCCCCAAAAGTCTGCAACCACCTCACAACCACATGAGGACTCACCCAGCTTAGAGAAGACCCCACCTACAGCCCCCACTACACTGCTGGACTCCAAGCAGGTCTCTTCTGAACTCGGCCCCTCCAGCAGGAATGACATTTTGCAGGAAGATGTAGAACCTGCAGAAAATCCTGCAGAAAGTTCTGCAGAAAATCCTGCAGATGAGGTGGTTTCAGCTCCAGATTCGCCCCATAAGGAGTTCCACTGCGCCGTGCTGCAAGCCCTGAGCAAGAAGCAGGCAATCATAGAGGCAGCTGAGGCAGGTCAGGCTTCAGGTACACTAGATGAAGCGGGATTGTGCTCAAATCTGCCTCCGCTTCTCTCCTCCCCTGCCCAGCCTGCACTGGGAGTCTGTGGGAATCCCTGCCTGCTGTGTCCTCTCCTTTTCTGGGGCTCTGGAGTCTGCTGACATTTGTTTTACCAAGTGCAAACTCCTTCCGTTCCCACAGCTCAACCTACAAGTCTTTGCTTGATTATTTTTCCCCAATCCCCTTTCTCTGATGTCTTATCCAAAGGCATCAGAGTTGGCACTTTGTTGCAGTTTGATTGGACAAGGGGCTGAGGAGAGAGGATGGGAGGAGGTGAATGGAAAAAAGTACAGGTTGGGATTTAAACCCACCCCACTCACTCCTCGAGTCTAAAAGTGCTTATTTGTTGTCCTAACCTCTGAGAAAGCTTTGTCTGAGCTCAGTCATCCAATCAGCTTAATCTTGTTTCATTGTCAAATATTGTTGTCTGTTTTCTCTTCCTTCTAATGTGTCCTGGACGTTGCTTTCCTGCTCCTGTTGTTTTGAGTGAATCTCACAAAACACTTATGGGAGTTTTGGTTCTTTTAGCTCTTTTGGGATGTTAAAGTTGATTTAGGGGGATTTGTCGTGAAGGGTTTGCAGTGGTTAGTAGTTTTTCTCCTGATGAAGGCTTCCTCCCTCGTGTGTGTGTGTGTGTGTGTGCGTGTGTGTGTGTGTATGTATATATATACTTGTTACCTGTGCTGCAATGTGGTTTTGACACCACATGATCTTCTGTGACAAAACAAAAGTTTTACTAAAGAAAAGTCATTACACATTCAAATGTCTCTCATTTTAACATCAATGTGAAGATGCATTAAATGTTACAATATTACAAGAGCAGCAGGAGTGTGTGATGACTTTATTTGTGCTCTCATTTTTGGTTGTCTATGTTGCTCAGTTGGGTGTACATCTTCAATATTTGCCTTTCGATCATTGAAAGATTTGGTCAGATAAATATAAATGACAATTCGTGAATCTTTGTGTGTATTTTTCTTGCTCATTTCCTTATTGTTTATTGTTGCTGATGTTCTTTCAGATCAAGAGCAGCTAGTACAGCCTGAGGAGCAGGAGGCTAAAGGCCAGAAACCCATCTCCACGCCACCCAGCACACCTGTCAGAGCAGAGGAAGGTAAGTTAGACTGACAGATCCTGGCCTGGCCTGGTCCTGCCTGGTTCAGCATGGGTCTCTCCAGTCTTTGGCTGGGTGCTTTGACCTCTCTCAGGGTCAACAAAGGGGAAAGTGGAGGCTCCTGCCTGTCTATCTGCCTGTCTGTCTTTGGGTCTAGTCACGTTGTGGTCTTTAATAAAACTACTCTAAGTGCTGTGCTGTGTTTTGTGTAATACAAGCCCAAGAGGTTTTGATATTTTTGATTTTTTTTTTTTTTTTTTTTTTGAGAGATGAAAAATGACAGGGACAATAATAATTTATGAAAGTATAATATAATTCATTTAATGTCAGGAAAATACTTAGAAACTTGTAGAGTCAGTAAAGTGACAAATTAAAATGGAGACACATTACAGTGGTTCTCAAACTGTGAAGTGCCCTCTGGTGGTACACCAGATGATTCTTGAAATTTCTGCAGAGAATCAAAACAATTGCAATATTTGGAAATTCTGTCATTGTCACGAATTATTCACAAATAAAATGAATTTAATTAAGACATTTTAAATAATTATTCTCTTTTAATTATTATATATATTATATTTAAGAATACATGTTGTACTCAGTTTGCTCATTAAGGGACATATACATGAGGTTTTTCTTTGATTTTCATGAGATACTAAGACTTGAGATATTAAGGGTTGCTCAAAAGGTTTGAGAACCACCATCATGTTCAGTATCCAAAAAATATTTCTAGATTCTCATTATCAAATTTTCTGTGGCCCCAGTGCAAATTTTTCTGTGATTTATTTTAATTTTCTTCCTCTTGGTCTTTATTACTATTGGATTACACCTATTTCAGCAGTCAGCAGGGTCTATATGTGAAAAATATCGAGTTTTATTCCAGTCGTACACTCTTCATGTACAAGCTGCAGTCAGCAAACAGTCAAGTTTAGCCAGCTTAAAGGACCATACTGGCAATTGTGCCTGTTTGAGCCTAATATATTAAATTTCCATACACGTAACGTTACTGACAGTCATTTCCCAAAGCATACTACCGGAAAAATGAATTAGATTTTTTTTTCCCTACCTTCCAGACCGCCATTGGTTTTGGTTTCAGTTCATTCTGGTACGCTATTAAAATCAACTTCTTGATATTTGAAACGTTCTTGGGATAGGTAATCCATCATCGTGAACAAGACATATATTCAGGGTTTTGTTTTTAGAAGTTTTTTAGAAGTTTTGTTAATTTTAGCGTGTAAGTGCAATAAAAAGCGTGGAGTGAATGTATGTCTCCACCGGGGAATATAGTCCCAAAAGAAGACCTGCGTTTATGGAAAAATTTAAAGGACCGTGACTTCATAAGGCTGTGTAACTATTAGCAGGAGAAACATGGATTTTTAAGGTGGGTGTATCGCTTGAATATTTGATTTTGAAAGATTAAGAGATTTTGCAAAATATCAGGAAAGCTGAAATACGGTTTTATCCTTTGGGAAAAGGTTATCAGTAACATAACATGTATGAAAATTTAATATATTAGCTCAAACATGCACGATCACTGGTATAATCCTATAAGGGAAGAAGGGGATCTTTCATTGCAGGTGTAATCTAATATCACAAATGTTGTTATATAACAAATGTCTCTGTACAGAGTCTCCTGTACCCCTTCACCTCTCCATTCACATCTTTTTGGGGTCAACTATGAATGGTTCCCTGCCATTCTTTTTTAATTTTTCTGGTGGTTTTCCTCTATTTCATGTTTTTATTTTCATTTTGATTTAACACAGTGCCTGTGGTTTGATCAGCGTAGACATTTGTTTCTACTTGTGCTTTTTCTTCTTTGTGGCTGCGTTTACAATCAGGAGAAGGAAATGCAAAAGAGTACCTGTTGCCATAGTAAGTATGTACTGTTCCACCTGCCTCACCACCTTCCCACTTACCTCCACCATGTCACCTCCATTCCTGTGTTTGGTCATTTACCCTTTCCTTGCATGGCTTCACTAGTAGAGCTGTTTGTGGTCTTAACTAACCCGTTTGCCGGGTTTTGGTCGTAACTCGGTTCTCTGACCTCGTCTGAAGCTCTTTCGTGGTGTTGATGGGGGTTATTTCAGTGCTCCTCCCTCTTAATTTGCCTTGATCCACAATTCCCCATTTTTGTCAACGTTATGGCTGCAGCAATGGCCAGATCATCAAAATGAAATGGTCAAATTCACCTCTAATCAGAAATCAGCTAACTTAAAACTGTTCTTGGTTGGATCATTGATGTCATGGATTGATTTCCCATGCATGTGAGGGAGAGTGAGGAGAAACCTGAAGTAAACCTTACAACCCATAAAACCTTTTCCGTTAAATAACCTCTTTTCTTCCCGGCAATAATTCACTCTCAAATTACGCAACTTACCTTGCACAAACACATATTTTGTCAATGTTTATGATCTGTAAATGTCCTGGAGAAATCAGGTAAAATGTGCTAAATGTTGTTTTTTTTTTACAGATGAGTCCTTTACCAGGTACACCAGTGCTTTATTTGAGTGTGGCCTTTGAACCAAAGTTGCTTTTTGGCTTTGCTGGGACTGTTGGCTGATGTTTAACTTGAGGGATGATGGCGTCTAAAGCTTGGCTGTGTGGTGTTCAATCTGCATTTATCTGTGTGTGTGTCTGGCCTCGTGTGTGTTCTGATGGACAGAAGAGTCACGTGAGCTTCGTTTGCAGCCTAGTTTGTGATTAAAACAAAGGCTAATGTGTCATGTTGGGCAACTTTTAACAATGAATGAAGAACGAAGTTAAAGTTGTGTCTGCACAGTGTGTGTTTGTACCTGAGCTTGACACGGTGGTGTGAGTACAGGTTTGGCTTTTGACTCCTACAGATCTACTAAAGCAGTCTGGATCTAGAACCTGAACATATTGGAGCTTAAATGTTATTATCGGGAGTATTTTTACAGAGTGGAATATGACATATGGAGGATAATTCATAAAACACAGTGCCAGATTTAATGTGTCGATAGCAACAAATAGCACCACACAACCACATTCCATCATTCATAAACGCCTGTTACCGGCATCCTTTAGCATTTGTCTTAAAAGAGGTGTTAAAGTATTTCCTTTTGTACATGTTGGGGAAGCGATTCATAAAGCATGAAGTAAATTAATTTATACATTTGAGATGCTTTAAAATGCCTCACATATGTTGGTGATCAGTAAATCGGATATAAAACCCAACTCACATCAGTTTGTTTAAATGGCAAGTTTTCATATGACCGCACGCATTCTAGTGGCTCTGCGTCTCTTCCTCAAGTGTCGACCTCTGCGCTCTCTCTCTCACTGTCTCACACATACACATACACCCCGTGCACCTGGACTCCTGGTAGTGTTTGCATCTCCTATCTCTCTTATCTTAGTTTCAGTCTCTTAAATTGCTGAGCTCCAAAGCAGAGAGTTTAGGTTTCCTTTGCTGATTTAACATGTCAAACTTCATTTTGACACCAAAAAGATTATAGACACTTTTAAAGCTGTACATCTTTATAGAGGTTATTTACTCCCAGCAACTGGATTTAATTTCAGTAAAACAATAATGTTATACTTATTGGTTTAGACTCACCGCTCTTTGATAGCTTCACCGGTTTTTAATGAATTTATCTCTACCCTCCTGGCTTGTGTTTCGTAACCTCGCCTGTGTGGTTTTCCTCTGGAAGCATTTTGCTCTATTTTCATTTGTGTTTGTTTGTACACAGGGTGCAAATGAACAAGAGAACTGCACTCATTAAGATTTCCCTGTTGAAATAAAGGTAAAACAAAACAAAAAAAAAAGCTCTCAGCTCAGTCCTCTCAGCACTGAGAATAGTTAGAAAAGAGAAGGACTAAAGCTTGATTATTAATAGCTAGCTGTGTCTTATTTTTGTTGCCTTTTGTCTTTCTATAAGGTACAGATAAGATAATGAGGGCTGAAGAGAAAGTGTGCATTTATACGAGAGAAAAAGTGCATCTTGGTTTGTTATTGGATGGAAAGTCCAAGTATAGGCATTTAGGTGCATTTATTGTCTTTAAGAGAATGTGTGTGTGTGTGTGTGTGTGTGCGTGAAAAGCTCTTTAATGGGATTTTTGCTTGAGGGAAGTGTTAAGCTTCTCTTAAACTAATGGGCATTTATTCTTTTTTTATTGCTCAAAGTCTGATTGAAGTAAATATCATAGATGTTCTGAACTAAAGAAGCCAAGTAAAGCCGTGTGAACACAGTGAGAAATGGATGACTTATCAGCAGAAATCCACATAGATTATCCAGTTTATCCAGTGATGTGTGTGTATTAGCCTCACTGTTATGTAAGCTCAGCAGCTCAGATCCACCAGTTTTATGTCTGAGGTCAGTAATTCTTCTCATCCTCCCTCCCCAGAGTCCTTACCGGAGCAAACCTCTAAGGACGAGAGCGACGCGGCCACCCTGAGACAGACCCTTCCTGATTTAACGCCCGATGACCCCTCTGACGCCCCGGCACTTCCTGCTGAAGACTCCGCCTCTGCCCCTCCTACTACAGACACAGCTGAGGGGGAGGAGCCTGCTGACGCTGGCGACCAGGAGGGTGACGAGTCTCCCAGCAAGTCTCCCTCCAAAAAGAAAAAGAAGTTCCGCACTCCTTCCTTTCTAAAGAAAAACAAAAAAAAGACAGAGTCCTAGATTGGTGAAGGTTGGATTGGTCCTCGAGGCCTCTTCATTTTTGCTTTTTGTCTACAATCACTTCACCCTTTGAGCAAGCCACACTTACACGCATTTATGCTTTTTGTTGTTTTGATATCTTTTGTCACTGGCTTATTAATCTATTTTTCCTCGTTAGTGTGTGCCAATTTTGTATACAGTGTAAAAAGGGTCGATTGCTTGAAGGTTTCAAAATATTAGTGGCTTTTAGTTGTGAGGGAGTGGTGCATTTTGTCTTGTTTGCTCCATCTGGCCTTTTATGCATGTCAACTACTACAAGCCCACACACTTAACGTGAGGTTCAGGGTTTATCACACTCATTTTTTTTTAAAGAGTATTACTAAACTGTTGTAACCACTAGAATGTATTGGGATTGTATCAAAATATGTCAAAGTGTCTTTAAAAACCAGGAATGCAGAAATAGAAGCTTGTATCCTCATTAACGGCAGGTAAATTCTCATAGTGAAAAGTATAAATTGTACTATAATTCTAATTTCATTTCCTAAAACTGCATTCATATAATTGCACATTATAGGTCAGGATAACTACAGTTCAATGCAATAGAATTTTTAGCTACAGTCCACATTCATTTGTCCATAACCAGATTCATCGATCACATCATCAATACTAAACTTAATTCAAATCTGAATGTTTGTCAACTTTTTCAACTCTTCTACCCACAATCATCTTCCATGGCCTTAACTTACAGGTATGCTGTATAGTGCTTTCGGTCAACATGAGACCTGCAGGGTTGTTTTAATATTGTACAAACCAGATCCATATTAAACAAAAACAGCCTTTGGTGCTGCAAACCTGCAGATAATCTGGTCTGGAGTTCACAACACAATAAAGTGTGTCTTCCTCGGAATGCACAAGCATCATGCTTGTTAATTATTTTCTAAGGGTTGATAGTTTATTTGCTACTGGGTGCAAATCTTTAGTGTGAAGGAATGTGTAAAAACAAGTTCTTATTTTAAGCTTTTAATTATTTGGCCTTGTTTTGGATTCATTTTCTGGTTTCTCTTTGTCTGGAAAGGCACAGACAGAAAGGGTTACATATTTCATTTTATTTTGAATTGTGTAATCTGTTTTTTTCCACTTTTTCCTGCACACGAGATTGTTCTTTGATGACTTGCTGTGAGAGAGCAACCTCCTCCTTTAATAAACCACTGGGAACTGCGACTATACATTGCTTTTAGGTGTCAGAATGTATCATAGAAGTAGTTACAGTTGTTAAAGAACATATTACGATTACAAAGGTGCATGACCAGTCATATATCAGAACCTCAGCTTGGATTTTCCTCTGAGCTAATTGACTTTCTCACTAAATACTTCTTGATTTGTAGTGAGGACACGTCAGACACTGGAGAAGCAAATCTTTTTTTCTGTCTTTGATGTGTGATTGCAGATGAGCTGTGTGTAAGGTTGCAGGGTTATTAATACCAAGGCCAACTCCATGCAATGCTTGCTGGCTTGTGTTTATTCATCCTGTTGTTGTGATGGGTCAGTAACCAAAAACTAATCCTAACCCAGAATTCACCTAATGGGAAGCCTCAGCTAAACTGAGCTGCCTGCACATTTAGAGCGTCTTCAGTGCTACATACAAGCAGAGAGACTAAATCCTGATGGACTGCATGTGTAGAGAGCTTTGAGTTTGTTTTCTTGTTTGAAAGACTGTAACTACCCCCTTTTATTTTAGCTATATTATTTTATATTTAGCTATATTGTGCTGATAACAGTACTAAGGTCTTTGGAGTCATGGTTTTTCATTTATGTCAACCAAACTTTTTTTTCATCTCACAGCTATGCTGATTTGTATTTGTCTACGCTACTTCCAGTTTAAATATGTCTCATCATTATATACATCTACAGACTTATACTTACACCTCTTTTTTTCATGGTGCTGTCTCTTTTTCAACCATGAATAAAATCACTACATTAAAAATCTGTTGTCTGTGATTGTAGTAATTTACTCAAACTATGATTTTACAGATAGTTTTGCCATATATGAGGCTCACTGGCCTAAAAAAAGTTTATGTTTTACCGCAGTCCTCCTGTCTCCGTACATGAAATGAGCTTGAATATTTTGAACAAAAAGCTTTAATCGTTACCTAAAAGAGAATAATGACTATTTCTTAATAAAAACCCATTTTATTAGTGAGTGGCCTGGCCACCCTGCCACTGTAACAGAATTTCCATTGTTTTCAATTGTTTTGATTCTCTTTAGAAATGTTCCGTCATCTAATAAACAGTTATGACGAGCTGAAACGATTAAACCGTCACATTCTCCTATTTATGTATGTTTACTTCCCCAAATACTACCATTGTATGTCAGCTAAAGATATTGGAGTAATAACAACTCTGACCACAGGAGGAGCTGCAGGAAACTCAAAGCGGAAGTTTTTCGCTTTGCACTTTAACACAAAATGCATGCTGGGTGAATGGACGCTCAGTAAAACAACGTGTGCAGTATAAGAATTAAGAGATATTTGTTAAATCTAATTTTGGCACAGTTTTATAGTATAGTGGTTTGTTCCGTCTGGATTTAATAACGTAAATCGCCGTCAAGTTTAAAAGGTAAGCACTTCCGGTTAGTGATACTGCTAGTTTGTTTACAGTCTGCTAATAGCTCGTATTTGAGCTAAGCTAACGTTAGCTAGTGCTAATGTAATGTTAGCTGAGATCTGGAGATTTTGTTTTTCATCTATACAACAACAATGTGAAAAAGCAACATATCAGCAGATGCTATATAAATAGGAATGTGAATTTAAATGAAATATTTTTATGAAATTTATAATTTCCACCGTCAGTAATATTAGCTGATATGTCTGTTTTGTTGCAGATGGGGAAGGCTCCTAAAAAGAGGAGCCTTGCTGACAAGGTCCGCAAAACCAAAACCTCCACTGAGATCAAAAACAACCCTTTCGAGGTGAAAATCAACAGGAAGAAATTTGACATTTTGGGGAGAAAGACAAAGCATGATGTGGGTCTACCAGGCGTGTCCCGATCCAAAGCCATCAACAAGGTAAGAGGAAAAACTCTTAATCAGTGCAAATGTGTACTTCATGTTCCCTCACGTTCTCTCATCTCCACCTTGCTGCCTTTAAGGTGTTTTAAGGTAAAAGTTTCAAATTAATATCAGGACAAAACTTGAATTCTTATGCATTTCTAGTCTTAGGTTATGAGTTTTTTGAACATGTTTATTTGAGATGCTTCTGCTGTTTATCAGAGAAGAGTGATTGATTGTTCAGTGATTCAGTCCAGATTGTGGCAGGGACACGCAGTTGAAATTGCAGGAATGCTTTTGTTTGTGTGTGTGTTTGCATGAGAATTAGTGGGAAAAAAATTATGCGCAATATCTGATCCATACTTTGATCCATAGAGAAAAGAGACCCTGCTGAAGGAGTACAAACAGAAACACAAATCTAGCAAATTCATCGATAGACGCTTTGGAGAGTATGACCCCAAGATTGCACCAGAAGACAAAATCCTACAGAGGTTTGCCTTGGAGAGACAGGTCAGTGAAGTAATGCAGCTGCATTAGGTAAATATAACCCACTTAAGTAGCGTTGTTTATATACATCTTTTCACATTCAGTTTAAAGTCAGTTTAATGCACTAAGCCTGTTTTATCTGATTATATCCCACCATCCCAAAGGATTTCTTAAAACCTCAATTGCATTTTTATTGCTGCTTAAACCTCTTCAACCCTCAGCCTCTTATAATTTTCCATTATTTATCAGCGTGTCCATGACAAGAAGGATGTGTACAACCTGAACGAGGAGGAGGAGCTAACTCATTATGGCCAGTCTTTGGCTGAAATTGAGAAATTCAGTTATACTGTGGACAGTGATGATGAGGCAGAGGAGAAAGGTCTACTGTCAGGTGAGTGTTGCTGGAGTGCAGAAGCCCAAGTTAGAGAAAGATTCCTCATGTATCCCTTATAACCCAAAATTACATTGGGTTAACTCGAGTCTCTTTCCTCTGAAAATCAATATAATATTGACAGTTGTTCTTTTAAATTACAGTACTTTAATTTGGGATGTTAGTGAATAAACAACATAAGATATGACCCTTCAGATATGTAGTATTGGCTAAGAGTATTTCCCTCTCTTATGTAGCTGAGCTGACAGCATCTCACTTTGGAGGAGGTGGGGGCCTCCTCAGAAAGAAAACATCAGGGGAGCAGCAGGAGGAGGAAGGAACACATAAAGCCAAGTCCAGGCAGGAGCTCATTGAAGAGCTCATCCAGAAGTCCAAGCAGGAGAAGGTGAGCCAGTAACACACTTCCTGTTGAAGGAAATACTTCATAGTCTGACTGTGCGTGCTGACATTTTTACTTTATGTTTTACTTTTAGGTTTTGACTTTTTTTATGACGGTGATGATGTTGTTTGTAGTGCAGATTATTAACGTTACAGTAATTTTTGTTCTCAGCGGGAACGACAGGTGCAGAGAGAAGAAGCACAGGAGCTGACGGAGAAGCTGGACCAGGATTGGAAGAGCATCCAGACCTTGATGGTGAAAAAGACGGCCAAAGCTGACAGCATAGACAAGCAGGAGGAGAAACCCAAGGTATTATCTGTGAAGGGAAATCAATTAAATGATCAAATGCTGATCATAACCAATAATGGAGCAAAAACTATCCTGAGTTATTGGACATTGATAGTACCTAATTCCAACACACCAGCATTCAAAGATAATTTGAAACAAGGTTTGCTTTCTTTCATCAGTGACAGAGACTTATGCCTCTCTGTTTTCTATCCAGTTGGACGAGTATGACATGATGGTCAGGGAGCTCGGGTTTGAGATGAAGGCACAACCCTCAGAGAAGATGAAAACCCCAGAGGAGCTCGCCAGGGAAGAGAAGGAGAAGCTGCAGAAATTAGAGGTGTAGTAACACTTTCACAGCGCCGAGCTTGGCCTCGTCTTGTTTGCAGTTTTATTTTTTGTCTTTGTTATGTTACCTTGTAGTTATTTTCTTTAGGCTGATCGTGTGAGGAGGATGATGGGAGATGTAGAAGGGGACGATGTACAGACTCGGGCCCACACGTCCGCTGATGATCTCAACGACGGCTTCATCCTAGATAAAGAGGACAAAAAGACCTTGGCTTATCAGGTAAGAGACAACGCAACGTGATGAATTTCTTCCTATAATATATTTTATATAGTTTTACGTGTTGACGCAGAATGTGTTTCATGGCTGTTACTTTTGTATCTCTAGGATGGAAAATGGAACATTACAGAAGGATCAGAGGAAGAGAATGAGGAGGAGGATGAAGAGGGAGAAGGTGACCATGAAGAAGAATCAGAGGAGGATGATGAAGATGGAGATCAAGATAAAGAGGAGGGAGAAGAAGAAGAAGAGGAAGAGGAGGGTGGCAGTGAGGAAGAAGACGGTCACTCGGACCTGGACTCTGAGCAAGAGAGCGAGACAGAGGAGAAAGCAGAGGAAGATGAAAAGTCGAATGCCAAACCAAAGAAGAGTCTGAGCAAAGAAGAGATGAAGGCCCATCAGGATGCAGCTAAAGCGGAGCTCCCGTACACATTTACAGGTAAATTCTCTCGTATGCAGAGGTAAAGACTTCATTATAATTAGAGTTAAGAGATCCGTGTTAATAGAATATGATTTCAAAATCACAAACATGGTGAGTGACCTGTGTGCCGCTACATATTACACTTTATTTTAGGAGATGGCACTAAAAATGTAATAGTAATGAACCATACATTAATAATACCCCCACGCTACACATGTATATAAGCATAATGAAACACTGAGAAAGATTATTATACAGGATTTAAAGGACCATACCATCCATTTTGCATGTTTGAGCCTAATATATTTTTCCTACATTCCAGACCACCATTGGTTTCAGTTCATTCTGGTATGCTATTAAAATCAACTTGTNTTCCTACATTCCAGACCACCATTGGTTTCAGTTCATTCTGGTATGCTATTAAAATCAACTTGTTGATCCTTGAAATGTTCTTGAGATAGGTAATCCATCATCGCAAACAAGACAAGATAATTCAGGGTTTTTTCGAAGTTCCGTAATTTCAGCGTTTAAGCGCAATAAAAAGTGTGGGGTGAATGTACGTCTCCACTAGGGAATATAGTCCCAAAAGAAGACCAGCATTTATCGCAAAATTTGAACGACCGTGACTTCATAAAGCTGTGTAACTATTAGCAGGTGAAACATTGATTTTTGAAGGTGGGTGTATCGCTTGAATATTTGATTTTGAAAGGTTAAGAGATTTTGCAAAATATCAGGAAAGCTGAAATACGGTTTTATCCTTTGGGAAGTGGTTATCAGTAACTTTACATGTATGAAAATTGAATATATTAGGCTCAAACATGCAAAATGGCTGGTATGGTCCTTTAAAAAAAATGACTATATAAAGTAAAGTTGATCAGTTTGTTTTACTCTTTATTTTTTGTTTTTTTTTTCTTGTAGCTCCTGAGAGCTACAGTGACCTGAAGGATCTGCTCCATGGTCACGCCCCAGACAACCAGCGCCTCATTGTGGCCAGGATGCAGAAATGCAGCCATCCTAGTCTGGCTGTAGGGAACAAGCTGAAACTGCAGGTATGATATGAAACAGGCTGTTTATGTGTTTATCAGAGCTGAAGGATGGAAGTGAAAGATATGTGTTGTGATAACATGTTATCTGTGTTTATCTCAGAAACTCTTTGGCTTTCTGTTGGAGTACGTAGGAGAACTGGCCACCAGGAGTCCACCTGAACTCACCACCATAGATAAACTCATTCCGTGAGTTCTAATATTTTCTTTCTTTCACAAGTCTGAATGCAAGCTTTTTGCCTCTTGACTTGCATATTTAGTTGTCATAGTCAACCTGCCTTGACTGTATTTTTCTTCTTTCTCTGTTAGAGAGTTGTATACTCTGTGTCAGTTGTTTCCAGACGCAGCCTGTAAAGCCATGCAGAGCACCATCGGAGATGCTGCTCATAGCATGGAGGAGGTGCTAGAGGTCAAAGGTCATGCTGCTTTCCCACCACTAGACATGGTATGGACTGTTTGCGATGAATAACGTAAATTAGACCTTTTTTTTAAGATTAAAAAAATGGTCAGTTGATGATGAGAAGGTGTGCTCCTGATAAATTCACTTTGCCTGATATTATAAATTACATGTGTGTTTGCGTGTTATCAGCTTATCTACCTGAAGGTGACAGGCTTGCTGTTCCCTACCTCAGACTTCAGACATCCAGTTACCACTCCAGCCCTGCTTTACATCAGCCAGGCTCTCACCAAGGTACACACACACACACACACTTTTGTGCTTTGTGTTCATGTGTGTGCCTCTGTCGTTCATACTGTTTTGTTCTATCCTGACTTTGCCTCCATGCCTTCCTGATTACCTCTGGGTGTGTGCATGAGTGTGTTTAGCATTATAACTTCTAATTTCACCTGCCCTCCCATTCTGCCTGAATTCAGTCCTTATCCTTTTTTGTGTGTCTGTATCTTTGTGTGGGTGCGTGTTTCATGTGCTCACAGTGCCCCGTGAGGTCGTTGCAGGATGTGACGTCAGGCTTGGTGCTGTGCTGTCTGGCAGTGGAGTACATCTCCTTTTCAAAGCGCTTCCTTCCTGAACTCATCAACTTCCTGACAGGAACATTGTACCTGGCCGTGCAAGACAAGACATCTCTAGGTAGCTGCACACACTCGTGTCTCACTACAGACAGCACACAGGTTCACACACTTAAATGCATGTGAATTTGCTTTGTGCAGCAGGATAAGAAGCAGCAAAGACACCTAGAAGATTACATCACTCTGACATTAGACGCTTTTGGGTGCTGACCAATCACAGGAGACGAGGAAATGACACTTTAAATTTTGCACCTACATGACACAGCTCATTTTGGACTTTCAGAGTTTCATTTTTGTTGCAGGTTACTCTGTGGTGCCGCCCTTTAGGCCATCAGGGAAGTACAGTGATTTGCTGGTGTTGTCAGACTTGGAGTCCTACAAGAGCTGGAGCAAGAAAAGCCTCTTTCTGTCTGCTACCCAACACCTGGAACTGAAATCTGACCTGCAGAGAGACCACCACAGGTAGGAGTGGTGGAGAAGTTCACCTGCAGAGAAAAAGGGTCTGTCGGTTATGATGTTTAGGTAGTCGGGGAACAAGTCGAGGAATCCATACATATCTGCCAGTCAGTCATTTATTTAAAAGCCTCTGCAGTAGTGTCTAGTAAGTTTTAAAGGGTTCCGGTTAAATTTAAATTATAAGACAAAACCAGTTCTCCAGATCTTTTATTTACCTCTGAAGATGTAGGTGACCCTTTGAAAAATAATGTTCAGAAACAACAAATCTCAGAATGTGTTCATCAACCAACTGTAGCTACACATAAGCAGGTACACAGGTATGGTAAAAAGATGAGCTTATTTTCGTTTTATATATAAACTAAAGACAAAATGGAGACTTGCAAACATGCTCACATACATATCTGGTTTATGGAGGCTTGACGAGAAGAAATTACCAGAAAATTCCCACTGTTAGAATACTGTGCTAATCGGTTACTTGAGTTGCAAACTTAAAAAAGTTTCATATCTGGCACTTCTGATAAAGGATTGAAGCATGGTGATGATGCATGATCCTCCACTCCTCTACATAAATTGAAAACTGAGATAAACCACCATATTAACTGTGTTTACCTGTACAGACTGTTTGGCTCAGTATTGATCGATCCTCTGCTGTGATTCTGACGAGTGGCCAGCACGCTTTCACACAGCAGCTGGTGTGTGTGGGCACAAAGCGAAGCCAACACAACTCGCTGCAAACAGGCTTCAGCAAACCATGATTGTGTACCAGTTGGTATTATAATAAATTTCCATTTCTACTAAATTAAAACAATATGCATAATGTGCCCCCAAACACTCAGCCATGCTTGATTTAATAGCTATAAATCTAAAAAGTAGCTCAATTTAGTAAATATTTTAGTCTGTAATCATTGAGATGAAAGTTATACTCATATAATTCATTTCTTTCAAGCAACATTCATTTAATTTTGGTTTCTTGACTGAGGATCCATCCAATTTATACACTAAGAACACAGCACCTCATATGACTCCCACTCCTCACCCAGGGTGCTCAGTCAGACTCTTAATTACCAGAACGTGTGTGAAGAGTCTCGTAGCCATGGTAATAATTACACAGTGATAACAGCAGAACTCAGGTAAAGGGGACAGTTAACGTCTGCTGCATGAGCCTGTGCGAACCCCAGACATTTTCAGACTTTACAGTGTTGTATTTAGTCTTGGTTTTGTTTGGTTTCATACTGAAAATGTTTCAAGTACATTTAAATATATCAACAAAAGCCATTTGGGAATGCTGGCTTTGCTCATTGGTCAGAAATTTCTGGGGGTGGGGGCAACACAATCAAAACAGGAATAGATAAATAACATGGAACAACAGCAATGTTGGCAAATGTTCCGAGTCTTAGTCATAACTGAAGCCGTACCAAGAGGAGGCGTGAACCCTAGTGTGATTGAACTGGACTCTGTTTGAAAATGCCCTTAAATACATTTAGATGCATATTTAAATTTTGATTATACTCAAATTAAGGCATTAACTACATTCTTTTCAAAGATTATGTAAACACCATAATTAGACTGAAATCAGCATAAATCGGAGTAAGTTTATTCTAGTAACAGCCTAGATTATGGGATTATAAAACGGTCGGAGGTACCCTAACCCTGACTTGCCTGCATTATTTCCTAAATCACAGTACAGACAAGTAATCCGAGTATTGCGTACATATAAACATGCTGACTGATAGAGCCTCCAGCCTGTGTGAAGTCTATATGTGTATATCTGTGTGTGTAAACAGTGTGTAGCTTTGTAGCGCACAGGTTCCTGTTGAGGAACAAGATTTTTTTTTCCTTTCTGAAAATCCCTTCTTACTTAACCTGTAACAGTAACAATTATTCCAGCTCAGAGTACACCTAATTCTACTCTAATTATGTTATATGTTTTTACTGTAATCTGAGAAAATCTTGTCGAAATTTTAATATAGAGGGACACAGATAGAAATCAGAGCTCGATTGCTGCATTGCCTTGACTTTTTGCCTATACTACACAACCCAGATTGTAATGCTGAGTGAGTCAGTTCAGCGTTAACATCTTGTCATGCCTGGTGTTGCTTTAAACATCTCACCATCCATTGTTTGGCAGTGGTCACCATGAACACGAGTACTTGTGAAAACAGAATATGCTGAATTCTCCCTCTGATCATTTCCTAACCATGTGAGAAAAGGCAACTAAATATGTAATTTACATGTGGAAAATTATTCCCTCCACAGGTTGACATGTCTGTCTACCTGCCTGGACCTGGTGAAACGGTGCTGCCTTCTCTACAAAGACCTCACGTCCTTTACACACATCTTCCAGCCAATCAGAACTCTGCTTTCAAAGCATCTTTCTGCTCAAACATTCCCAGCGCTTTTACAGGTTGGTGCCAAAAAATGGTTTGTCAGTGACCTGCTTTCGACCCTTTATGTGAAGGAGTTGTATCGAACATCAACATAGCAACTCATACAAACACCCCTCTCTTTTCCTCTAATTTTTATTTTTATTTTTTGTATCTCTTTCATGGAAATTAATAGTAGTTTTTGTTGTTTGTGTTCCAGGAGCTTCACAGTGAGATCCTGGAGGCCATCAGCAGTGCTGCTGTGATGCACTGCATGTTGGTTTTTGAGAAGAAGAAGCCGATCCCTCTGAAGCTGCTGACGCCCAAGATTGTTGAAGTGTAAGTGGCAGTCTACTCTAGTGAATAAAAAGGCCACAATTAAGCACGGTGAAATAAATCGTCCCATCCCAACTTACCAGTTTATCTTAAAGGACAATACTGGTGACTTTGTTTAAGCCCACTGACAACATTTCCAAACATAAAACCGTTGTTTTGCCAAATCCTCTAATCTTTCAAAATCAAATCAGGTGATGCAGCCACCTTAAAATTCCATTTTTCCTCTGCTAACATGTCCGAATTTAGAAGGGATGGTCATTTTTCTCCTGGGACTATATTCCCTGGCGGAGACATATTTTGTCTTCTGTGCAGCTCCACGTTGGACCCAGTTAAATAAACTTACTTCAACAAAAATCTTTATAGATATTGTGATAACTATCAGGTATTATTTGTCTCAATTGCATTTCGAGTCTCTACAAATTGATTTTAATAGGATACTGGAATGAACTAAAAGGTAGGAAAAACAATTTTAATATTTACCGCTCAAGTTGAATCTTTTGTGAAAAGATTGTCAGTAATATAATGTGTATACAGGTTGTATATATTGGGCTCAAATATGCCAAACCACCAGTATGGTCCTTTAATTGACAGAGGTGGGGAAGAAACAGATATCTATTGGTGAAGTAACTCTTTTAAATACTTGATTAACATTTTTAATGTCTCTAAGGTTGGACTATGGAAAGAAGTGTGGCAGCACCAGAGAGGAGAGAGAGAGAGAGCGATTGAAGCATAAGTACAAGAAGGAGTTCAAGGGTGCTCTGAGGGAAATCAGGAAGGACTCGCGCTTCCTGGCCAGAGAGAAGTTGAATGAGATCACGAAGAGGTTCGTACAACAACCACTGTCCACGTGGAAATAAATTAAATAATAGATCATACGTTTTTAGTCGCCTCTATAAATGAAAGTCTATAACTTTATTCACACTTCGTTTTTCAGGGATGCTGACAGGAAGAAGAAAGTGAGGGAGCTGTTTGGCAGTTTGGCCACTCAAGAGGGAGAATGGAAAGCCCTGAAGAGGAAGAAAAGGAAGTGAAATATCAAATCTGAAGCTTCATCTCTTCTCCCCTTTATTTGATCCCTGTCAAGGGTGACAGCAGCCATCCACCATCTGCAGATACGAGAGGCTGCAGCTTATGAGAGGTACAAATTTGTGGAGTGGGAACTGTTTTGTATTACAAATAACTCGGGATTAATACAATTTCCCTGTCAAGACACGCATTTTGTAGTCTTCACTTTCAAATGGCCATGAGGGCCATGACACAAGTCAAGATGGCCACATCAGAATATTTACTGACAGTCAGATAGTGCTGTTAATTGTCAGTCAACAAAGCCGTGAATGTGCACTCAGTGACCACGTTGTTGCATCTTTACAGGGCAATGCAACATCCCTGAAATCAAACCTACTTAGTTTTGTTGACACCGTGTCAGAGTCCATGTTCCATGGTAGTTTTTTGATAACTTGGCCACTGAATGTATGTTTGCATTCTGGTTTTTCCTCTTAGAAACCATGAATAAATTAATACGTTTTTGACACATGTTCTCTTTTATGATGTATTTCTTTGTCTGTCAGCAGTACTTATGTGTTTTCAATCAACCTGGGTAAAGTAAGTCCGGTAAGTCCGGTTGATGTGGTAAAGATTCCATGTTAATATGATTAAGGTACAATTCTGTTGCTTAGTCGTGAGCATCTTATAGATTCTTAGTCAAAGGCTTGTGTTTACAGTAGCATATGGGGCATAAAGCTTTATTAATGGCCATTTTTAAAACATCTGCGGATATGATGACAATCCACATTTGTGTCACAAGAGAAAGTGTATAAGGAAAGATAGAGATGGGAGGGGCGAGTGATCACGGACAAATTTTGAATTGTTAAAATGGGGAGGTTAGTGAATGTACAGGTAATAGCTGAAGTATTATGCTAAACAAAAAGTAACAAAAAAAGTCATTGAGTCACTTTATTTCTCAAAAGCACGGGGTAGAACAGGTAAGTTCAATCACAAGAGTTGGTTTGGCAAGTTTAGCAGGATGTGCTGGTTAACGTGTCTCTTCACTTCTGGAAGGTTGCGTGTTTGAAGGTCTCTCCAGCTTGACTCAGGCACCTGTAACACAACAAAATGTCTGAGTGCTCTGTTATTATTACTGAACATCATCAGGTTTGCCAAAGTTTCAGTATTTTTCTTTAAACCAACTGACCTGTGGCTTTGGATTAGATTCCCAACCTCTTCTCCTCCCCCTCCAGCAACCTCTTGTAGGTGGCAATCTCTGAATCCAGCTTCAGTTTGATGTGCAACAGTTCCTGGTAGTCCTGCACATGTTTAGACATCTCTAGTTTGGTCTCACAAAGCTGAGTCTCCAGCTGGGTGATGATGCCCTCTAGGCCACCCGCCTTGTCCACGTGGGCTGCCTCCATGTATTCCAACTGCTGTTCTAACGCTGCGTTGCGAGCTCTCAACCCGTTGATCTGGTTCTGCAGGTCTGTCACTTGGTTGTGGTAAGAAGTGATCTCTGACTTCATGGTCTTCATCTTGTTCTCATGCTTGCTGGCTTGATCTTTAAGGGTGTCAAACTTGCCTTTGTACCACTTCTCGGCCTCCTGGACATTGCGGGCAGCCACTGCCTCGATCTCTGCACGCATGTTACGCAGGTAGGCAGCCAGGTCGGGACGATCCCCCTCAAACTGAACCTTGACCTTTGAATCTTCAATCTGCCTGAGGAGGTCGGCTACTTCTTCGTCATGCAGGTTCCTCAGGAATTCAATCTCAGCCACCAGCTGACCGACACGCCTCTCCAGCTCAGCTCTCTGCAGTGCTGCGTCGTCGACATCTTGGCGATATTCTTTCAAGATCCTCTCTGCTTCGTCTGGACACATTAAGACAAACAGAAAGAACTAATAATAATTAAAACCTAATAAACATTTTGAATTGCTTGGTATACTGAATCTAAAAACTCTACCTTTGAATGCTAGCTCCTCTTCCAGCTTGAGTCTCCAAAGTTCAACCTCTTCTTCCACGTAGCCCCGCTCGATATCAGCTGCTCCCTTGTCATTGGTCAGGGTCTCCATGAGATCCCTCATATTCTTGAATTTGAGGTCATACTCTTCGCTAATACCTGAAGGGCCTCCCTTGCAGCGGCTCTGCAGGGCAGCCAGCTCAGCTCTTAGAGTGGCATTCCTCTGTTGTAGTGTCTGGACCTTCTGTATGTATCCGGCGAACCTAACATTAAGCTCCTGCATCTCCTCCTTTTCGTCGGCATGGTCCCGGTGTAGCTCTGTGCCCACTTCAATTATGGTGCCTGGAAAACCTGAGCGTCCTCGTCGGCTGTATGAGGATTCAGCACACCGGCATGGGGATGGGCTCTGAACCCTCATCCTGCTACTTCTTCCTCTCATCTGCAGGCTTTGCTGGGAATAAGATGTTCCCTTCATTGCTGAGTTTGCGGGCGAGTTTGATATTTAACGGTAATCCCAGGATTCAAGGTTGACGTCTTCCTTTGTCTCCGTGCTGATTTGTTTCAGTCTGGACTCTCCCAGATCAGCTTAGGGGCCTTTTATAGGTCCTCAAAGAATGTCTCAGACAGCACTGAAACTCACGCAAGGTTTACACATATTTCAAACGTGGATCATGACACTCTCCACCATCCTCTTCATTAAAGTAACACTCATAGCATTCGCCGCGTGGAGTCGACTCCATGGCCTTTGCACCAGGGTGAGAAATTGTGATCAAAGCATGTATGGCTGCTATTTTTTACTCATTGCTCAGATAGCACTGTGCAAAAAGGGCGTGTGAGGAAAACATGTAATGAATTTCAAAACATAAGTGATGTGCTGAGTTTCCCGTACAGCCTCATTTTCACAGCCTATTAAGCAGTGTACAAATGAACCAACCAACCAAACCAGTTTACAGTGTAAATCTAAATATAGGAGCATTATCACCACAGGCTAGGTGTAGTATAGATGAGCATAGTCTTATTAATTTGTAGTAGAAGATTGGAAGGGTTCTAGGACACTAAAACTTAACGTAATCTCGCCAAAGTTCTCAGTTTCTTAGTTTCATGTCTCGTGGTAACCCTCCATTTTCATTCAAACCATGACTTTCCTTTATCTGATACAAGTTCTGACACCCAAAGTTGAAATTTGTTCATCTGCTGCCACAGCATCCTTGACCTGGGAGAAGTTCTTTCTTGCTCAAAAGCATTAGCCAGTTCGATGCCGACGTTTTTAGGAGACTGAAATTTGACCCAGAAGTTGAGGGGCTGGGTCTATATATTTGTGGTTTTACATGTTTGAGCCAAGTAATTACAATCCATGTGCACATTAAATTACCATTTTCCATTAAAAAAAAAAAAGGAAATACTAGTGGAGGTAAATTTTTCTCATTGTTTTTCCTACCTTCCAGGAAAGTCATTGATTTCAATTCATTCTAGCACACTATAAAATTAATGTGTAGAGACTTGATATGTTTGCGATAAGTAATCCATCACAGCTAACAACAAGCTGTTATTATTTTTTGTCAAAGTAACTTAATTTAACTGATCCAACCCGGAGCTCCATGAAAGAAAAATACACACACATACATACACGCACATACTATGCCATTTAAAAAATATTTGTCAGAGTTGATTGAGTCACATCTTCAAACACAATTTAATATAAAGACAGCCTGCGTAAAACACAAAATACAGTTTTTATATGATAATTTCATTTATTGAAGGAAAATTGCTTTCCAACACTTATATGAAATATAAGTATGATATGAAACAACCATATGAAATCGTAAAATATCACCGGTATGGTTTTTTAAATATGGCATAAATCGATAAAAATATATTTGATAATACATTCTTACATTATTGAAATCCTTATCAAATTCTGAAATCCTTATAACAGCTATTAATTATTGGTGTATGAACTTGTTCTCAGTTGTCTCACAGGTGATTAATGCTTCACAGCTAGCTGATGCATGTATGCTTCACACACACAGACACACACACACACACACACGATCACAATATTATTGCTGTTGCCAGGGGATTGACTGGCTGTCGCCTGTTCTACTTTCTTGTGAAGGGAGATAATGAATAATATGAGGGCCAAGATGAATTTATATCCAGTTGGCACTGGAGCTGCAGTCCGGCATTCACCGTGTTCTTCATTTAACTTCAAATTAATGGTGCTGCTTCTTGAGATCTTTATCTTTGTATTATAAGTTATACTTAAAATATGATTAAAATATAAGAATATAGGGTTTAAAATAGAAGAACATGAGAAGTCTGTGTTGAGATGTTCACGTGCCAGATGATGTTACAGGCATCACATAAACAGAAATATTATTCCAGCTCATTATTTCAGATTTCTTCAGAAAGTTAAGAACTGTAAATAGTTGATGTATGTTTCTAATCAAGTGCAATTTAAAAAAAAAAAAAAAAAAAATCTATATTTTTTAATTGATACATTGACAATTTAAAGAATATTTTTACATTATGCATTGAACTTTGGAAATTTCTACACAAGTTAAAACATTCATGTTTTATTCATTTTTTCATTCATTTTTTTTTATATAAATCTAAATGTAAATATTTGTATGTTATTATAGAAAAACACATTTTATTTCTGCGCTTTTTAGAAGTCATTGGTAACCAAACAAAAATGATCAAATATTTATAGTCTCCATAATTCCTCACAGGGACTCTGATCTGACCTTTTATGATTTATTACCTCTGCCAAGGAGGTCATATGATAGTGACACTTGTTTGATTGTTAGAAGGATATCTCAAAAAGTTATGGACAGATTTGGATGAAATTTGGGCGGCAGATAATGTTCTGAGGAAGAAGTGATCATATTCTGGATCCAGTAGAAATTCTTAGCCTATAAAATTAATGCTAATGAGCCAATTTCAATTAAATTTAGCATGGTGGTTTTTTTTTTTTTTAAATCTAAAAGAAGATCTATTTATTGTGATTGTGATCCAAATACTGACAGTTTTCAATTTTCAGGTAATGAATGCCAAATCTTTTACAGTTTTGGGCGGTTATTGGGGATTTTGTTGGCCTTGGAGGAGGTCTAGTTTACTAATGTACTTAAAGGACCATACCGATCATTTCCATATTTGAGCCTAATATATTCAATTTTCATACACGTAACATTACTGACAAACGTTTCCCAAAGCATACTACTGGAAAGGTGGATTAAAAAATGTTTTTCCTACCTTCCAGACCACCATTGGTTTCAGTTCATTCTGGTACACTATTAAAATCAACTTGTTGATACTTGAAACGTTCTTGGGATAGGTAATCCATCATCATGAACAAGACGTGTATGCAGGGTTTTTCTGAAGTTATGTAATTTTAGCATTTAAGCGTAATAAAAAGCGCAAAGTGAATGTGTCTCCACCGGGGAATATAGTCCCAAAAGAAGACCTGCGTTTATCAAAAAATTTAAACGACTATGACTTCATAAAGCTGCATAACTATTAGCAGGTGAAACATGGATTTTTAAGGTGGGTGTATCGCTTGAATATTTGGTTTTGAAAGATTAAGAGATTTTGCAAACTATCAGGAAAGCTGAAATACAGTTTTATCATTTGGGAAATGGTTGTCAGTAACGTAACATGTATGAAAATTTAATATATTAGATTCAAACATGCAAAATGGTCCTTTAAGCTCCTGTCAAGAAGTTTAAAGCACATTAATCACTTCACATCAACACACAGACGGACATAGAGACTAAACACTTTTTTTTCATATTTTATTCAACACCTAAAATCCAAATTACAGCATTTAAGCTTCATTGTTTTACATGCTATTTAACATTTGATATATTTTATATAGCAGTAATAGCATAAAAACAATAGGAATGCACAAAAAGCTCAGCACTTTGTCCACGGCAAAAAAAACTGTAACATATACAGACAAAAATAGACGATATCATCAGGTTTCCGTTTCACACTGTTCAATGTAAATAGTTCTTTTATATATAGACACTTAGGTTCTCTTAGTGTAACTTGTGGTATATTTCCATGTTTGAATTATTAATGAAACCACATGGCTGACATAAAACACACACGTGTCCAGGTGGCATTCTCAGTGGGAGGGAGTCACTGTAAATGACAGCTGGACAGACACACACAAACACACACACCTGAGACCCTTTTCAGGACTGATGCACACACAGACACACACACACAGGCAGATGCACACACACATGACATCTTTCCTTCTCTAACACATTTCTACAGACATAACGGCACAAACAGAAGCGCGCACAGACGCAGGGCACAGACTTCATAGGACCAAAGCGAGGCATGATGGGACTTGGCAGAGCGACATGGAATGGTTTGGGTCACTGATCTTTGATTGTGAAGCTTGTGATCGTTTTAGTCATCGGTGTCGTCCTGAGAGAGAGAGAGAGAGAAAATGGACAGAAGAGGGACAGT
The DNA here is from genome assembly GCA_014773175.1 of Lucifuga dentata. Classification (NCBI taxonomy): domain Eukaryota; kingdom Metazoa; phylum Chordata; class Actinopteri; order Ophidiiformes; family Bythitidae; genus Lucifuga; species Lucifuga dentata. Next base: position 21,641 of record VXCM01000007.1, on the reverse strand, counting down.
CAGTGTGTAATTCTATACAAAAATTTGTACTGTCATTTTAATTGCAAAACAACACGGTGAAATTACATCTCGGGACAGTTTAATTAATGTTTTCAAATCTTCAGAAGAGCCATCAAGACCAGTTTAAGATTACAACTGAGGTAATATTGCTTCCCCATTAAGAAAATTCATTTATTTCTGTACTGCCGTTACTGCAGGTATGCGTGTTGAAAATTCAAAGTTTCTAGTTCATGTTGAGATTGCAGAGAAACCCTTTGGTTTCAAAAGCTGTAGATGTGAAGTGTAAACGCTCGAAACTGAAATGTGATTTCTTCAAAGAACGCAGCAGATCTTGTGTACAGCAAACAAAGCGGAAATACTTTGTCAAGTACATTAAAAAGAAAAAAACACCTGCGAACATGATTAAAATTTGCTAAATGCAATTCTTTGGTCACATGATGCGAACATAAAACATGCAATAACTGAAAAGATCACAAGCAAACGTGCAACAGCATTCCAAGATGTCAAGGACAGAGAAAAATGGAAAAAGTGCACACTGGTTGCCAGAGCCGTGGATCACAAAGTGTCTTTATCCTTTCATCAGGAAGATTTTGTGCTTCAAAATGCTGACTTGTTTCTAGCTTAGAAAAATTATTTAAAATATTACAACCACCCACACTAAAATATGTGCAAACTAAGGTGTTGTTGTTGAAAGTCCTCTTAAATTCCACAAAATATACAAGTCTATAATACAAACGTTAGTATTCCTTTGTTCTCCAAGCTTCTCCACCTTTATATGAACTTTGTTCCAAATGATAGCTGAATTGTTTTGGGCTAAAAAGCAGATTTCCCCTTAAATCCCACTCTGTCATTGCTTAACAAAATCTGTCACAGCCACCATAATTTGGCTAATAATTCCTGCTTTCTTCATATTCCTGAAAGCAGCTTTGTGTTGTGTCTTACCTCTGTAGCATCAGCAGGGTCTGTGTCAACCGGAGACTCAGCCAAATTCTGTACTGCTAATGTGTCATCACTCTGAAAAACAAAGGAAAAGAATATTTTTGTTACTATTTTTTAAAAATATTTGCTAGGATCCAATGTGACAGACATTTTACAATCTGAGTCTTATATGCATGTAAACATTCTGAATGCGCGCGCGTGTGTGTGTGTGTGNTGTGTGTGTGTGTGTGTGTGTGTGTGTGTGTGTGTGTGCGTGCAGATGCCACAAATGAACTGAAAACATGAACTCAAACCAAACTTTGAAGAACAAACATAAATCATCCAGTCTGCTTTTTCTTTTTCCCTGGACAGACTGACAGACACTTTGGACTATCGGTCTCACTGAGTGAGAACAACACAAGACATGAGGTGCTAATGAACAGACACAGGGCGACCTCGCTCTCCTTCTCTCTCTCTCTCTCTCTCTCTCTCTCTCTCTCTCTCTCTCTTTGCTCATAAACAAAGAGACTGTGTACAGTGCCATTGAAGTGACCTTCCTTAATGGGACACCTGACCAGTGCGTGCACGGCAGCGTGCACGTCTGCAGCTGAACCAATCTTGCATCAGCTATTGCACCTTGTCCTATTGCTGTTGCATTTAACGCCTCCCATCACCAAATCACCTAGCCTCCATCTGTTCAGCCAGCAGAGCCAGAGACACGTGCACACGAGTAAACGCTTTCACACACGCGCACACACAAAAAGACTGCCTTGTCCTTCTCATTTCCTGTGGTCTAAATGGGAACTTGAACACGATGTTACAGTAAATGATGATGTCATTTACCATATTTTCTTGTATATTGTTGTAACATCCCGCTATTTATCCAATTATTTATTTTAATTATTCATTCTTGCCATCGCTGTGGCTTCCTTAGTTTACTGGGATCGTCTCCCATTAAGTGTAAGGAAGGTTTTAATCTATGATTTTTGATGGTATTAATCTCTGTAATAAGTTATGTAATGTTAGGATTATGTAATGTTGAGCTGCACCCAGTTTCCCTTCAGAGACAAACTTAACTCAATTAAACTTTAACCAAAACTCCATCACTTTTAGAACAAATCAATCCTGAAATGACCATTCATTCATTCATTCATTCATTCGTTCATTCATTCATTCGCTTGTTCTTCCTTTGTTGCTAAAATTTCCTGCCTATGGAAAATAAAAAACACATGGACATGAAGATGACATGGTAAATTTAATCTATTCATCTTGAAATTTTAAATCACGACAAATTAAAAAAAAAAAAAAGNTAAAAAAAAAAAAAAGTCGTGATTTCACAATTTTACAATCAATGAGGTTAATTTTGTCTTCACAAGAATGTTTACACAAAAAATTGAAACATAAATTCCAAACTTAATGTAAATATTTTCAACATCATTAGGTGTGTGATTGTTTTTTCATGTTTGTCTTCAATCATGATTTTGTGACGCATTATGTAGTTTTATATTTAATTCTTTTTCTTTTGAGCTAAACTAGAGCCCAGTCACAGTATTGCTACTTGCAGCGATATTTCTGTATCTTTGTCTCTTTGTGTTGTCTTCTTTCTTTCTACCTTTCTCTTGCTTTCTTCACTCTAGCAGCTGAAAAGTTGATGAAATCAGATGCGATTAATCAAACAACTGACTCAGCATTGTGTGTGTGTGTGTGTGTGTGTGTGTGTCAGACACAGCAGACAAGCCTTTGATGGGCTCTCACACTGGCATCAATTTTAAATGCGATCAATATGAATGACATTTAATGGCTGAGCCGCCTGGGAGTGTCTCTAAATGAGGACAATCTGCTGTCTGTCTTCCTGTCAGCTGTCTGTCTGTCTACTGTCTGTCTGTCTGCCTCTGTCTTCCTGTCTGTCTGTCTACCTGTCTATCTACTGTCTACCTGTCTGTCTCTCTATCTACTGTTTACTGTCTTCCTGTCTACTGTCTATCTGCCTGCCTGTCTGTCTGTCTACCTGACTATCTACTGTCTGTCTACTGTCTTCCTGTATGTCTGTCTACCTGTCTAGCTACTGTCTGTCTGTCTGTCGGATCATCAGCCGTATAAACACTACATTTGTCTTTATCCGTCCATCCATCAGCCAACCATCTGTCTCTCCATCAGTCTGCCTCCGTCCATCTGTTTGTCTGTTCTGCCCGATGCTTCTTCCTGTCACGTCCTCATAATGAGGCTGATCACGCTGCAGGTGGAGCTTCCTCATTGTTTTTTCACCGTGGGTGAGGGAGACAAAACGCCACAGCTCATCACGAGAACAACACTTGATGCTGCAACATTCTGACACGATTTATTCTAAAAAGGTTGTTTTTTTTTTCCTCTCATGATTATTTAACATTCTTAAATGTAGACCATTCAAAACGACATCTGATGGAGAAAATCTGGAAAAACATGATGGTTAGGAAGAACTGCAATATAAAAAGAGATATTATGATTTTTTTTCAATATTCTTTACAAAACAAAAATTACTTAGAAAAAATTATAATTCTCCAATTTTTTTCCTCATCTAAAGAAAAATCTAGAGAAAATTACCTCCAACAAAAATTAAAAGAAAAAAACTTTATTGATTCTAAAAAAAAAACTAAATAAAAAAGTCTTCGACACATTATTCTAGAATTTGTTTTTGTAGTTGATTTCATAACATTTTTAAATCTAGACAATTTAAAAAAAAATATCTGATGGGAGAAAATCTTGAAAAACACTGTTAAATGTATTTTAAAAGGTACTAATTTACTTTGAAGAAAAGATATAATAATTTTAGATTTGTTTTATATCAAGAGAAAAATCTAGACAACAACATCTAGAAGTATTAATACTAATCAATGATTGGTATTACTAGTTTTTTGTTGCAAGTTTTTTTTTTTTTTTTTTACAACTGAATGCATTTTTAAAAAAACAAAACAAAACATAATTTTACTTATAAAAAAATTATAATTCTACATTTTTTTCCTCATCTAAAGAAAAATCGAGAAAAAATCGAGAACAAATTACCTCTATCAACAATTAAAACAAAAAAAAAAAAAATAGAAAAAAAACTTTGATTCTAAAAAAGTCTTCCACAGTATTCTAGAAGTTTGTTTTTGTACTTGATATTTAATTTTTTTTTTTTTAATTATCTGATGGGAGAAAATCCTGAAAAATACTTTTAAATGTATTTTTTTTTTAATTAATTTGCTTAGGAAAAAAGATGTAATCATTCTAGATTTGTTTTGTATCGAGAAAAATCTAGAACAAAATTTAGAAATATACTAATCAATGATTAGCATTATTAGTTTGTTTGTTTGTTTTTTGTTTGTTTTTTACAATTACTATAAAAAGATGAAAAGATTTGATTGGATATTTGTGGAAAATCCTACCAGAAAAGCATATTTAATAATTTAATAATAAATAATAATAATATAATAATAATTTAATAATAAAAATTAATGCACGGGTGCTGAAAGCAGCAAGAAAACAGATTGTTGATCGCTTGAATAAAAAGATGCTCAAAATTTTGTTCAGTTCTCAGTTGCTGAACTTCATAATGTCTTTGATATAGTTTTGTGGGGCAATTTCCAGTCATCACAGTAAAGCTGAACTAAAGAAGTCTGTGTGTTCGTGTGTGTGTGTGCATGGTGCATCTCTCGGTGTCTAAGTTGTTGTTACGAATTCCCCTGTGTTCCATGACTAATTAAGGGATGTGAGATGGAGCATCGCGGCAAACAGTCAACAAAATGCTCGGCTTGCCTGAGGAAATATTTTATTGGCTTATCATTCCTCTGACTCACAGCCGCGTTATGAGAGAGGAGCGTAATTACAGGCTCATTTACTTTTCCCTTTGGTATTCAGTCGGATTTTAACACCTTATTAATGCAGACAGAAACCAACAGAAGCAGAAGTGCTTTGGTTTAGCTATAACCCAGCAGAGATAACAGTGTTTGTGTGTGTGAAAGGAGCACGAGGGCCATCTGCTCCACCAGCACATTTTCTCTAGTTTGGTGCTAAATGTCCTAAATTAAGATTAAAGAATAACGAGATTAACTCTCTGGAGTCTAAAGTCATTTTTGCAATGTTAGTTTTCACTGAATTGGGCTTTTATTTGTCACATAAAAGCTGCCTTGTAAAAAAAAAATTTGGAAAAATTTTGATTTGTGAAAATCTGGATGTTTCAGCCAAGCGTGTTGCTGCGATCCAGACAACTCAGGGCTCAAAATTTTCTGACCTCCTACTTGAATAAGTATGATGGAACCACACTCAAAATCTGAGTTCCTACTTGGACCAATCCATCTCTCTGAGACTGTTTATTAATTTGTAAAAATAACATATCTAAAATATGTAATTATATGTAGTATTATTTGTAAGGGCATTTTCATGTAGTTCATTTCCTCTGGTCTGAATCAGTGACTATTTTATAATGTTGTATTTATTGGGGAAAAAGAAAAAATCCCAATTGAACCAAAATAAAGCAGCAAAAAGTCATGTGAGATGAATCGCTCTGCTGATTGGTCAGAAAAGTCAGGCAAAAGAAAATCAAAAGAAAGAAAAGTTTGCTGTGCTGGAAAAACTAATGAAATAATTACAGAATTTAGCCACTTTCGTAAACATAGTCATAATTTGGGACATGTACCAAACAGACGATGGCATCAGTTTTGCTTCACATGATGTGAAGAAGTCGTGCTGCCTTCAGAACAGGAGAACGGAGCACGTGCTGAACACATACAACCACATGCTAACCTTCAACAAGTGCAGACCGAGACTACCTCCTCCAGGTGGTTTTCATCATTTTGGTGCGGACCCAAGTTTGATTTCTTCTACACATATGCCCAAACAAACCAAAAACTCCATTGTCCAAAACAAATGCTCAAAACGAACCAGGTGTGAAAACACCCTCGTACGCTAAACTGATGTAAAATAAAATGTGTAATGTCCTCTGTCATTTTTTTTCCTCCGCTGTTTCATTGTGGTATGTAATTCAAACGTTCTACTCACATTTCAGGTATTCATACACTTGCCTCACGAGTTTCTCGTATGTGGACATTTGGCATTTATGCTTGGAGGTCAGAAGTCAAAATTTCCCAGTTGAATGGAATGCAGCATTAAAAAATGCATTTTGGTTGTAAAAAAAAAAAAAAAATTGTGCTTTTAATTGTGCAATTTCTGTAATATCAATCAAAGCGTTGGGTTAAAATAAAGAAATCTAAATAATAAAAAGTAATGTATCATTTGAGTTACATTACGTAGAATACACAATAAAACTAGGACTTTAAATATTTCTAAAAATTGAGTTAATATGTTTTTGAAATGCACTCTTCATTTGTTTTCATATGCTTATATTTAATATTCTTGGGGAAGCATTTTTCTTTTTTTGAGATTGTTTAAAAGTGTTTTAAGTACCAGTAAACAAAACAAAATCAAAGCTTTAAAAAATCCAAAACTTTCTGGACTAAAACATGCAAGGATAGTTTAGAATCAAGATTTATTTTCTCGATTATCTGGTACTTCACAGGGTTAAATTTGAATGAAATTATGTCAGACACGAGAATTAATATACAGAAATGTGGGAAGTCTAAATACGAATTGATGATCTGTTATTAGAATCTTTTCTAGGTTTTGTTTAAAGAGAGACTGAGGGAGGGAAAGGAGGGAAAGATTCAAATAGAGGAAAATCATTTTTCATATTTGACTTGTGTCATGGCAGTAAATTGTTTGCCACGGTAAAATGGCCGTGCCTACTCATCCTCCTTTGGACGAACGAAGGCCAGTCTGACAGGTGAACAATGCAGGAAAGCGAGTAATATGTAACAGCTTTTGTTTCACAGAAGAAAGAGAAGCAGCAGATATGAGAGGCGATGACGGATAACTCAAGGTCAGGGGCCATTTTGATGCAGTTAGAGCCAACAGCCGTGGTGACAAAATAGAGGGATGTGCTGTGCTGCAAACTACCATGTCTAAAGGTGTATACAGTAAATAATGTCATCACCGGGGACCTCATTTATAATCGTTGCGTTTGCACAAAATGGGAAAGTTGCGTACACCACTTATCACTCAAAGTTTGGGATTTATAAAAAACAACTTGATGAGAGACTTTGCACACCTGTATGGAAACTCTGTACCGTGCTGCACATTTTGGGGACTGGGGTGTTTGGCGACACAGATGGAGAAGCAGAGGAATGAAGCAGATTTCTTTGTGATTCCTCCCACACAAGTCATTCCACGGAATCAAACTCTGCATCTAGATCCACTCTGACAGAGCCCAGTTAAGCTACACTTACTTCAAAATAGCTCCTCTCCATGATTAATAAGCTGAATTCACGTGACCTCATTGATTTTGATATTTTCAAATGTGCAAATCAGTTATTGTGATTTTCACATAAATAAGCGATAGCAGCGGTGCTAAAGGTGCTGTGAAACAACAGAATTAATATTTGGATCATGACAGATCTGTGATTTTTCATTGATCATAACTGGCAGTTTGTCACGTTTAATTTTATTTGTGTATGGTTCTGTCGGTCTTGATGTGCCTGTGAGAAGCATAGCTCCTCACTCCGTTTCCAAACCCTCGGAGCTCAGAGCAGCTCAGTCTGATGCACAGAGAGCTGCAAAATGTGATGCGTTTACGAAAATAAAAAATCTAAAATGGATTTACCGGATTCACCTACACATCAGTGTTCCACCCTTTATGTAGCGCTGCACCTTCTGGCATCCGCCTCCTTTAGGTCTGTTAAACTTCTAACTCAGTGTAAATTTAAATTTAAATGATTTACTATTTGTTAAAGTGACTCATTTCCAGCTGCAGCATGTTGTTGCTGAGGCACCAAATCAAACGTTTTCCTGATTTCTCCTCCACAATACCTGCATTTCTGCCTCATGATTTTTTTTCTTGATCTACCAATCAGAAGTCTCCATTCTCTCTGAAGCGCAATGACGTACAAACTCATTTATATGTATATCNCTACCAATCAGAAGTCTCCATTCTCTCTGAAGCGCAATGACGTACAAACTCATTTATATGTATATCAATATTCACATATTCACAAATAGCTTTGCAGGATCATTTATGGTAAATTGTGGGCGTGTCTTGGGTAGGGTATGAGCATTTTTAATTTGCGCACATTTCCAAGCTGGTTGTGATTTATAAAGGGGAAATTACGTGAAAAGCCATGCGTACGCACGGTTTTATAAATTTGAATATTTTTGTGCTTACGCCATTTCCCTGTTTTGAGTGTACGTAAACTTTTAGTATGGATTTCACGCACTGTTTTATAAATGAGGCCTCACGTATGTAAAGGTGTGTACGCATTACGTGTGATTGGGTGTCTTTCTTACTTGTTTGGCTGGTTCCTTCTTGACCAGTCCAGTTGCAGCGACAATGTTTCCTGCACCTTCCACAGTTTTCTGGGCCACAGAGGTAACCCCGGTAACCACAGCTCCGCCCACCTGAGACACGCCAGATATGGTTTTACCTGCAACTATATAAGAGGAAGAGGAGAAGGAGGTTTAATGTCTCTACAGAGACAATACCTGTGAGGACAAAAAGACAAAGACACAACTGTCTTTCTTCTCTCTCTCTTTCTCTCTCTCTCTCTCTCTCTCTCTCTCTCTCTCTCACACACACATACACTTCCTTTTTCTCACTTTTGCTCCCATTGTCTGTGTGTAATATAATCTCTGTAAGGTTTGAAACAGCTGTAATCAGAGCATTCTTGCCCTTCAGTGTAACTTGTCTCCAATTTCACCAATAGAATTTGACAGGAAATGGACATGTGGACATTTTAACTACAGTTTAATCTTTTAAACGTTGGCAACCGAACAGCTTTTATTTTGTATCTGACAAAGATGTTGGAAGCCTAATTATCAAATTCAGTACAATTCAAGGTCTTTTGACATTATTAATTATTAATAAACCTGTGATAATTAAAATCTGTTAAATATCGGAGAATTCATGAGTCAACTCATAAATCCAGATGTAAACCATCTTTTAAAGCTTTCCACAAAGCCTATACTCATATTTCTGTCTTTTGAAACTCTGGAATATCCATAGACTTTAATTGTGTAATTTCTGTAAAGCTCTCGTGGATTTGAACAGTGTGGCTGGAACATATATGAGTGTGCAAAGATGTGGTTGTTAGTGGATTTAAGAGGTTTAACAAAANAAAAAAAAAAAAAAAAGACATAAGCAGAAGAAGTTAGAGTTCAGACCATTGCAAAGGCTTATGAATCCACCCAGTTACAGCTTTTAATTCACATGCTGAGGAAAGGTTTGTAGGTCTTCCTTTTTGAGTTTAAATACGGTATGTACAATAAATTTTATGCCAACGCAGCAGTTATTGGTCACAGGTGATGAAATAACTTCCACTTGCTGGTGAAAGTAATAAAAAATACAGAGCATAATCACAAAATAACACAATAACATTATCTCTTGTTTTGGAGTCTTAACACTAATGGTTGAATGTGGCCTCTCTTCTATACTATTAAATTACAGTAAAAAAGGCTTTTATTTCTATGCTTAAATGCTTCTGATCTCATAGCATTTATATTTGTCAGAGGTGTGTTAGAAGCTACTGCTTACGTCCATACAGATTTTGGCTAAAATGGCTTAAATGGTCTGATATTTCCACTTCTATCTTTACAAATTAATTACAAGCTGAATCACCTTCTGTTTGTTACTCTTGTGAATGAAAAACCTTGTGAATAGCCTTGATGCAGACTTCATTCTAAGATGTTCCTGTTGGCTACATAAACAGGTTTCAGCTAGCCTGTTACTATTTCTATCAGTGTAATGATTTGTAAGCTGCACATTTGTGTATTTGATTTTAGGTTTCTTGACTGCAATCAGTGCAGTTTGTGTGTTGCTGCTTCTACAAGTATCCATTGTTAAATTGTAATCTGGTAAGCTTGTTAAATATGGGCTAAAATGCCAATAAGATTGACATTTTAGGCACATATAGATGCAAATCAATCAGTAGATTGAAGTATCTTGCTGCTGAGCATTTGTCAATGCAAAACACAGGCTAGCAAACTCATGCTGACTCTGAAGGGGTTTGAACCTAAACCAGAACAATGTAAAGGAATTTTCTAACCATGCTTTTGTGTTGTTTTTTTTTCATCTGCAGCCTGAATAATTCACATAAAGACAAAATATTAGTCATGACTCAGCTTCTCTTGGCTCTAGAAATCATCTTTGCCCACATGAACCTTGAGGAATACCTGAAAGAGGATTAAATTTATCATATAGGCCACAGTGAGAAAGATTAAAAGATATCCCAGATTGATTTTGAGGGTTTAATAGGACATTCTAGTATTCATTTTACCAAAAAACCCACCCACTAAAGCACTAACTTCGAAACTAACATAGCATACACAGCAATTTCCATGGATGCTTAAAGCAGCTTGTCCCTCTTAGATTCTCTGCTTGTTATGTATGAGGAATCATTATAGAGGCTTATAGCCAGTGGGGAGTTGGGCAGGTTGGCAATGACAACAGTGAAATATGATAGCAAATATGATAACATCTCTCCCATTGACCACTCAAGTTTTAACAAAATGCCTTCTACAAACCCACAGGATCCAATGACGTGATCCTTTATGCCGGATTTAAAAGGGGCTGAATATGTATTGGTAATTTTGTACCATATTAGTGATTCTGTTCAGGTTAACAGCAAAAGAGATGCATTTAGGTCTGCATAATGCATGGAGTTTTAACCCTTGGGAGTTTAAAGCCCGAGGTGTTGTCAGGTTGTTTTCCTTGAAATTTCGGTTTCATTTGTCATTTAAAAGCTGCACTGTAAAAAATTCTTTAGTAGACAGGGTGACAAATTTGGTTTGTAAAAAAATATTCTAGAAAATTCTCAAAACATGTTGATTTGTATTGGAATTGTTGAAATAATCTCAATGCACTTCAGATTTTTTTCACTTGTGTAAGAAAACCAGACCTTCAGGATTCAGCAACAAATGAAATGACTTGTGTTTTTACATATAAATACAAATACACACCTTCAGTTTTTCCGATAAAAATTAAATTTACATGTGAAAATTCCAAATTTAATGGTGAAATATCACTTTTCAGCCTGGACCATTGACCTATGTGACACAACATTTAAGACACAGAGAAGAACTTAAAAAAAAAAAAAAAAANTTAAAAAAAAAAAAAAAAATCTAAACTCCATATCATAACTCAACATAACTCTAGTGTGTAAACCTGGTTAAATGTCAGAATGCACTGGTGGCAGGTTTTGTCCTCTTATTTCAACATTTTATGAGAGATGCTCAGTAAAAAAAAAAAAAAAAAAAAAGAAGAAGAAGAAGGGTGTTGTTAACATTGATGTTACCTGTTGTAACTCCGTCCTTTGTTTTGGTGCCTGAAAAGAAATGAAAAAAGTAGCGCAATCAGTCACCATGTAGAATGTATTAAACTAGCATAGCCTGTTAAATTTAATAAATTGAAACCAGTGGTTCTGAAACTTTTCGAACCAAGTATGACATCTTATCAAACTCACGTCACCACCAAATCTAACAAAAATCACACATCAAGTCTCTAAAAATTGATTTTTATAGCACTTTGGAATGAACTGAAACCAGTGGAAGTCTGGGAGGTAGGAAAAACAATTTTAAAATGTATCACTCCAGTAGCATGTTTTGCGTTGTCAGTAAAACAACATGTATGTGGGTTGTATATATGGGGCTCAAACATGCAAAACCACCGGCATAGTCCTTTAATTCCCTGCAAAAATTTCCTCATTGTGTCGCACTAGGGGGCACTTCAAGTACCACTGGTAGTCCACGTGCCACAGTTTGAGATCCACTGATTTAGCCTCACAGCTGCGGTATGTAGAATAGAATTAAATAGGTCAAGAATGGGCAGTTAGTAGTTCAAATGAATAAGAATAAGTAAGGACCTGAAGGATAATAGATCGATTTAAACAATATTCAAGCAATCTATCAATAATCAAATTAATTCCCAACACCCACCGACAAACTTGACCCCATCCTTCGTCATCTCAGCGGCTCCAGTCACTCCCTGCTTGGTTTTCTCCGCCGCTGCCGCGACCCCTTCCTTGGCTTTGCAGAAACCCTTAGTAATCACGTTCATGGCTGCTTGATTGGATCCCAAATTACACGCACAGACTCATACACACACACACACAGCTGTGAACATGACAAAACAGGAGCTGTGAGGAAGACAACACACAACGATTGCCACCGCCCTACTTTGACAGGTTTGACAAGCCAATATCACCGTCTGAAATTTTTATACAGTTCATTAAAAGCAAATCTGATGTAATGCGGATGAAAATCCCACCTGTAGGATTTGAATACAGCCAATCCGAGAAACCCGAAGGATTAAAAATCATTGTCTAGTATCGTCTTACCAAACAGAGTAAAGTATTCACAGCGGTAAGTGCGGTAAAATGCGCTCGAAGAAATAAAATAGCGTCCTAGATATCCCGAAATAAACGATTTTTCATTTTTGGAACGAGAAGCGCAACAGTAAAAAAGCGAGGTTTGGTTTACGCACCTGTTTGCTTCAACTTGCTTTGGGATGGAAACGTGAAGAGTCTTCCGGGATGACGGAAATTCCCCAAAGAGAGGAGAAAAACCGGTTTCTGGTTTCCAAACTACGATGAGAACAGATAGATGCGCTACAGATTTGACAGGCGCCTCCTACGCCTGAGAGATTAAAGTGGTGCTGATGCTGAGCTGGAGACAAGAGATGCTCTCTCTCTCTCTCTCTCTCGCTCGCTCGCACAGATTACGTAGCCCTTTCTGTACGTGGGTTGCCCACATGTAGGCTCCTTTAGTCATCAGTCGGTTGAATGGATGTACAGCTGAATTACCAATTACCGGCAGGAATTATGCATGTTAGGGCTACTCAGTGCTGCCAAGTAAATGTCAAGTACATTACTAGGACCGTGATGCATTCAGGTGCAGCTTTGAACCCGTGTGATAAAATAATGAATCATTACCTGACTTTCTTTCAAATGTGCTGCTGCTGAGATCTTGTACTAATTAAATTAATATAAGCAACACATGATGAATGAATGATGGATTAGGCTCAGTCAGGTGTTTGTTCCCGCTCCTGTGACCTTTTCCTTTTGTTTACCTTTCTTGATATTTTCCTTTCCTCGCCCTCACTTGAAATGTGTTCTCTTCATGCCTTCCTTTGTGTCATTCAATCCTTTTTTTTTTTTGCCCTCTCAATTTAAGACCAGTTCAACAGAAATAAGCTTTATTGGTATACTATAATTTGTTTAATGCTGCCAAACAGGCTTGCTTTTTTTTTTTTTTTTTTTTTTGCCCACTTGGCCAAAAAACTTCACTGGTTCCTGATTAGAATATGATCCAGATCACCTCAAAAATGTAAACACTTCTTCCTCCTGACATTATCTATCTGTCCCCAGATTTCATCCAAATCTGTCCTACTAACAAACAAACAAACAGCTGCCAGTGATCGCATAACCTCCTTGGCAGAGATAATCAAAAACTTCCCTTTGAGTCCCGAATGGCACCAAAATGAATAAATCTGAGTGAGGCGAGACTTATTTGAAGTGTGAATGACAAGTTTTAAACGAGAGATGTGGATGTCTAAACTCAATGAAGGACTGGATTACATGGCGAAAGCTACAGAAGAAGAAAATAGATGGAGTGCAGCCATGGAACTTCAGTGCTGGAGTTGGCATCTCCCTCGTGAGAAACCAGATGGTCTTAACACTTTTCCTCCACTACTGTTCTGTCAGTTTCTAGTAACGTCCTCTCTAAACTCAGAGTCAGAGTCCCTGTAAAGGTCTGTCGCTGTGTTTTCTGCCTATGAGTCATCACCCACTGTTGCTCTCAGTGCAGACCTAGCAGAAACAAGAGAGAACTCCCACATAGACATGGTGATAACTGTGAAAGCTCATGGAGTGACCACAACGGCAATGGTTCATCCTCTGGGAAGCAGGAATGTGCTAAATTTTATGGTAACCTGTCTATTAGATTTTCCCTTTAACTCTATAACGCCATTTGTGTCACATTTGATTAAATGATTTATTGAGACCTCTATATTATCAATATGATCAATTATTGACCAAAATGCCTATTATATCGTATCTAAAAAATAAATGTTCCAGTTTAAATCCTGCTGAGTTAAATAAATGCTTGAGGCATCAAATGTGACACAAAAAAATAAAAATCATATATGCAAAAACGTTTTTCAGATTTTTCAGGTTTGTTTGGGGAGTTTGTTAAAGGGTTCAATAAAGAAATAAACCCAAAAAACTTAGAATTTTCTGATCATTATTTCATGGGTCAGGCTTTACAGTTAAATTACTGACAACCAATTTACAAAAATAAAACTATATTTTAGTTTTCCTGTTATTTTTTCAAATGCCCATAATCTTTCAAAATCAAAAGTTCAGGTGATCACCCACCTTAAAATTCAATGTTTTGCCTTCTAACACTTATGCATGATTGTTGAAGAGATGGTCATTCAAATTTCTCAGCAGAAGTCATCTTCTCCTGGGATTATATTGTCTTCTGTGCAGCTCCATGTTGGATCGGTTAAATAAAGTTACTATAGCAAAACACCTAATAGACATCTTGTTTGCCGTGATGAATTTTGTATCTTAAGCATGTTTCAAGTCTACAAGTTCATTTTAACAGTGCTCCACAATGAACTGAAACCAGTGACAGTCTGGAAGGTTGGAAAAAAAATTCTGAAATTTACAGCTGAAGTTACTATTTTGGGAAATGGTTATCAGTAACGTTTGTATATATTGGATTGTATATATTGGGCTCAAACATGCATGATTGCCGGTGTGGTCCTTTAAGTATTTTTATCAAATATAATCCATTTTTATTAATTTTTAAAAATATTTTGTATTTTAGTAAATAGTGGTTACAATGCTGGTTATATGTTTTTTTTTTTTTTAGTTTGTTTGGTATGTTTTATTGTTCCAGCATAGAGCTTGTAAATGGGCTGATTAATAACACTGACTGCTGAAAAATATTCATTTAATTGCCGTTAAGTGGACATGTGTCTCAGCTGCATATAGTGGCTTCAGTAATTCACAGCGAGAATCAGTGACCAGTTAAATTGGCAAAATCGGCAAATAACAAGGCAGATGATGGTTGGATCAGTGATGTTCTCTCTCTAATTTAGCTAATCCCATGACTTTTCATTTAATCAGATATTTGGTTCAGATCCAAACATGGATCTTTTCATTTGGACCTAATCTCATAGCTCCACAGACATACTTCACACTTTTATCAAATATTTTTGGTATTTGTCTGGCGATATGATGACATATTTTGTGTTCTTCCTGTCCATGCACATTTTAATGTATAGAGCTCAGAGTCATTCAGACCCTGACGAGCAGAATCATTATGGCCTTGTGTCATTTCTGAGCAGCACCAGGGGACAGACTCGGCTCATTACTGTCTGTGCTGCTGAACTGCAGGCACAGGACAAAGCAGCCAACAGGCTCAGTTAGAAAACCTGACGGATTCCACAGGAATAACACTGTGGCATTGACATGACTTTCCTTCTGACTACATCGAGATTCTGTAATTCTCACTGGATGAGTATTGTGCCAGGGTTCCTGTCATCTTGTAGCCTTTGATTTGAACAGAGAGAGAGAGAGAGGCACAAACAATTCACTGGGGTCAAAGGTCATTAAAATCAGACATAGTTCCCCCAAAGCACTGATCTGAATGTCGTAGAATAAAATTGACCACAACTCTCATGCACAAAACTCACACAACATTCATGAAATAATTTGCATTCTAAATTATTCAAATCTAGCCGCAAGCGGCAATAAGCGGGATCCAAGCACGTGCGACGGCTCACAAACGATTTAGTTTTACCAGAAGTCGAGTGCGCAGATATTCGCCAAGTTTAGTGACAATAGACCCAGTCATTCATGCGATATCGCAGTTTTTGTTGACTAATCCACGCCCACTCAAATTTGGCAGGAAATTGCAGCAACACAGTACAGAATATCAAAAAATGAAGAAGTAACTTTTTTCAGCTGGGTTCAGACATTGTGTCTGTAAAATTTCGTATGAATTGAGTAAAACTTGTAGGAGGAGCAGCAAAGTTATAGTTTTGGACACAATTCAAAATGGCGAAAACATTACGAGTTGGAAATGGGTGTGGCTTACATGGATAGATGCGTCTTAGCCCAAAGAATACAGAGAAAAAAAATGTTTGATTCTACGATCTATGGTTCAGAGGATATTGATGAAAGTTTACTGTGGGAGTTATAAAGCCCCCATCAGGTTAGTTTATGATTGATTTTATGCAGATGTCTTTACTGAACATGTACACCAAGTTTGGTTACAGTAGATTAATTCCTTCAGGAGATATACCACATATATACCACGTTGTACAATAAGCCACACCTTTCTCAGCCTATTGCAGCTAAATGATAGAGTATCAAAAAACTGAAATGGTACTTTTTTCTGGCTTGGACCAGACATACCACATGCAAATTTTGGTGATGAATGAGCCAAAACTGGAGGCAGAGATACAAAAAAAAAAAAAAAAAAAAAAAAAAAATTGTTTCAGAAACCATTCAAAATGGTGGAAAATCTAGTCATGAGGGAAGAGGTTAGACTATACCATTGGATGCATATAGATCCAAGGAATGCAGTGAAAAAAATTTTTTTGATCCTATGACTTACAGTTCAATAGTTATAGGCCAAAATGTAAAACTGCTTATACGACGCCACCTTCAGGCCAATCCATGTTTTTTTTTTCATGAGTAGTGGATGAGATGTTGAACCAATCTGTTAAGTTTTGTTGCTGTACCTTTTACAGTGTTTGAGAAAGAAATTTTTCAATCAACATTTGCAAAAAATTCAAAATTGCAGAAAAACTACAAGTTGGAAATGGGTGTGGCTTACATGGATAGATGCATCTTAGCCCACTTACCATAGTCTTACTATACTATGCTATGCACTTACTATAGCCTTATAATACACTTACTATAAACTTACTATACACTCACTATGGTCCTACTATACACTTACTATACTAATTTACTATAGTCTTATTACACATTTAGTATAGTCTTACTATACACTTACTATAGTCTTACTATACACTTACTGTAGTCTTATTACACATTTACTATAGTTTTACTATACACTTACTATAGTCTTACTGTACGCTTACTATAGTCTCACTATACACTTACTATGCACTTACTATACACTTCCTATAGCCTTACTATAAACGTACTATAGTCTTAGTATACACTTACTATAGTCTTACTATGCACTTACTATACACTTACACTTACTTAAACTTACTATACATTTACGGCCTTATAATACACTTACTATGATAGCCTTACTATGCACTCACTATAGCCTTACTATACACTTACTATAGACTTATTATACACTTAATATACACTTACTATAGTCTTAATGTACATAGGTCTTACTATACACTTAACTATAGTCTTACTATAGATTTACTATAGTCTTACTGTACACTTACTATAGCCTTACTACACACTTACTGTAATCTTACTACACATTTACTGTAGCTTTATGACACATTTACTATAGTCTTGCTATGCACTTACTGTAGTCTTACTATACATGTACTATAGTCTTATTACACATTTACTATAGTCTTACTATACACTTACTATAGTCTTACTATACACTTACTACAGTCTTCCTATACACTTACTATAGTCTTACTGTACACTTACTATATGTACTCTTACTGTCTTACTGTGGAGTCAATGCAGCATTTTAAGAAATTGGTACAATTACACACTACAGTACACTTACCATAGTCTTACTATGCACGTAGTCCTAATATACACTTACTATAGCCTTACTATACAATAACTATAGTCTTAATATACACTTACTATAGCCTTACTATACACTTACAATAGTCTTACTATAGCTTTACTAGAGTCTTACTGTACACTTACTGTAGCCTTACTATACACTTAATGTAGTCTTACTATACACTTACTATAGTCCTACAGTACACTTACCATAGTCTTACTATACACTTATTAGTCCTAATATACACTTACTATAGTCTTTCTATACACTTACAATACACTTACTATAGTCTTATTACACATTTACTATAGTCTTACTATACACTTACTATAGACTTACCAGACACTTACTAGAGTCTTACGTGCTTACGTGCTATAGACTTACTATGCACTTACAGTAAGTGCATAGTAAGTCTATAGCATGTTATAGCAGTATAATAATAACTTTAAAGTAAGGCTACAGTAAGTGTATAGAAAGTATAGTAAGTGACTTACTATACACTTACAGTAGCCTTACTATAAACTTTCTGTAGTCTTATTATACACTTACTATAGTCTTACTATAGATTACTATGCAATTACAGTAAGTGCATAGTAAGTCTATAGCAAGTTATAGGAGTATAATAATAACTTTAAAGTAAGGCTACAGTAAGTGTATAGTAAGGATAGTAAGTGACTTACTATACACTTATTTTAGCCTTACTATAAACTTACTATAGTCTCACTATACACTTATTATAGTCTTATTATATACTTACTGTAGTTGTACTATACACTTACTATAGTCTTATTACACATTTACTATAGTCTTACTATACACTTACTATAGTCTTACCATACACATACTATAACCTTACTATAAACTTACTATAGTCTTACTACACACTTACTATAGTCTTACTATAGACTTACTATGCACTTCCTGTAGCCTTATTCTAAACTTACTATAGTCTTACTATACACCTACTACTATACACTTGCTGTAGTTGTACTATAAATTTACTATATATAGTCTTACTATACACTTACTATAGTCTTTCTGTAACCTACTTACATAGTCTTATTATACACTTACTACAGTCTTCCTATACACTTACTATAGTCTTACTGTACACTTACTATAGCCTTACTTTTCACTCACTATAGCCTTACTATACACTTACTATAGTCTTTCTGTAACCTACTTACATAGTCTTATTATACACTTACTACAGTCTTCCCATACACTTACTAGAGTCCTACAGTACACTTAACATAGTCTTACTATACACTTATTAGTCGTAATATACACTTAATATAGTCTTACTATACACTTACTATAGTCTTATTACACATTTACTACAGTCTTACTATACACTTACTACAGTCTTACTTTTCACTTATTATAGCCTTACTATACACTTACTATCGTTTTAGTATAGATTATTATGCACTTACAGTAAGTGCATAGTAAGTCTATAGCAAGTTATAGAAGTATAAGTTTATAGTAAGGCTACAGTAAGTGTATATTAAGTATAGTAAGTGATTTACTATACACTTACTGTAGCCTTACTATGGTCTTATAGTCTTTCTGTATACCTACTTACATAGTCTTACTATACATTTACTATAGTCTTACCATACACTTACTATATCCTTACTATAAAATTACTATAGTCTTACTACATACTTACTATAGTCTTACTATAGACTTACTATGCACTTCCTGTAGCCTTATTCTAGACTTACTATAGTCTTACTATACACCTACTACTATACACTTACTGTAGTTGCACTATACATTTACTATAGTCTTACCATACACTTACTATAGTCTTTCTGTATACCTACTTACATAGTCTTACTAAACACTTATTATTGTCTTACTGTACACTTACTATAGCCTTACTATACACTTAATATAGTCCTACAGTACACTTAACATAGTCTTACTGTACACTTATTAGTTGTAATATACACTTAATATAGTCTTACTATACACTTAGTATAGTCTTACAATACACTTACTATAGTCTTATTACACATTTACTATCGTCTTACTATACACTTACTNTATAGTCTTACAATACACTTACTATAGTCTTATTACACATTTACTATCGTCTTACTATACACTTACTATAGTCTTACTATACACTTACTACAGTCTTCCTGTACACTTACTATAGTCTTACTGTACACTTGCTATAGCCTTACTTTTCACTCACTATAGCCTTACTATACACTTACTATAGTCCTACAGTACACTTAACATAGTCTTACTATACACTTACTACAGCCTTACTTTTCACTTATTATAGCCTTACTATACACTTACTATAGTTTTAGTATAGATTATTATGCACTTACAGTAAGTGCATAGTAAGTCTATAGCAAGTTATAGAAGTATAAGTTTATAGTAAGGCTACAGTAAGTGTATATTAAGTATAGTAAGTGACTTACTATACACTTACTGTAGCCTTACTATGGTCTTACTATACATTTACTATAGTCTTACTATACACTTACTATAGTCTTACCATACACTTACTATAGTCTTTCTGTACACTTACTATAGTCCTACAGTACACTTAACAGTCTTACTATACACTTATTAGTCGTAATATACACATAATATAGTCTTACTATACACTTACTATAGTCTTACAATACACTTACTATAGTCTTATTACATATTTGCTATAGTCTTACTATACAGTTATTACAGTCTTCCTGTACACTTACTATAGTCTTCCTGTACACTCACTATAGCCTTACACTTACACTTACTATAGTCCTACGGTACACTTAACATAGTCTTACTATACACTTAGTAGTCATAATATACACTTAATATAGTCTTACAATACACTTACTATAGTCTTATTACACATTTATTATAGTCTTACTATAGTCTTACTAAACACTTACTACAGCCTTACTTTTCACTTATTATAGCCTTACTATACACTTACTATAGTTTTAGTATAGATTATTGTGCACTTACAGTAAGTGCATAGAAAGTCTATAGCAAGTTATAGAAGTATAAGTTCATAGTAAGGCTACAGTAAGTGTATAGTAAGTATAGTAAGTGACTTACTATACACTTACTGTAGCCTTACTATAGACTTAGTATACCTTTACTATACTCTTACTATACACTTACTATAGTCTTACCATAGTTACTATAACCTTACTATAGTCTTACTATAGACTTACTATGCATTTCCTGTAGCCTTATTCTAAACTTAATATAGTCTTACTATACACCTACTACTATACACTTACTGTAGTTGTACTATAAATTTACTATAGTCTTACCATACACTTACTATAGTCTTTCTGTAACCTACTTACATAGTCTTATTATACACTTACTACAGTCTTCCTATACACTTATAGTCTTACTGTACACTTACTATAGTCCTACAGTACACTTAACATAGTCTTACTATACACTTATTAGTTGTAATATACACTTAATATAGTCTTACTATACACTTACTATAGTCTTACAATACACTTACTATAGTCTTACGATACACTTACTATAGCCTTAAAATACACTTACTGTAGTCGTACTACACACATATTATAATCTTATTACATATTTACTATAGTCTTACTATACACTTACTATAGCCTTCCTGTACAATTACTATAGTCTTACTATACACTTACTATCGTTTTAGTATAGATTATTATGCACTTACAGTAAGTGCATAGTAAGTCTATAGCAAGTTATAGAAGTATAAGTTTATAGTAAGGCTACAGTAAGTGTATAGTAAGTATAGTAAGTGACTTACTATACACTTACTGTAGCCTTACTATGGTCTTACTATACATTTACTGTAGTCTTACTATCTTCTTCTTCTTTTCCTTTTGGCTTTCCCTTCAGGGGTCACCACAGCGAATCATCTGCCTCCA
>VXCM01000006.1:225204-357068 GCA_014773175.1 Lucifuga dentata | reverse complement strand
TTTGGCTTTTTTTTTTTATGCAGAGGTTATTGGGTGACATCGCAATTATCCAAGCCTGTAGCCATGGTCTTTTCTTTGGTTTTGAGTGAATAGAGACCATGATGATGTCCAAATTCTGATTAATAAAACAACTAAATATCTGCTCTGTCGCTCAGGCTGTTGCTAAATCTTATTAGCAATTAATGCATTAATGTTTGGCACTTAAGAGCCTTTGCAAAATCACCCTTTGGCACTTTTTTCTCCTGCATATTACAGCCACTCAGGGATTAATATCTAGTGCTATTATGTAATTGTATTAAAATTAATACTTTGTCCTTGTGATATAACAAAGCTTCATGCTACAACAATATTAAACTAAAAAAAAAAAAAAAAAAAAAAAAAAAGACACAGATTAGAGATCTGGCCTAATATCACTGTGCAACAATTCACCATGTTGCTTCAGTAAATAGCCCTTCATCATTTTTATTGGGAGAGTTCTGATAAAGTGCCTCTGACGTAGTCCAGTATGTAGAGGGGACTGTGTTTATTCAAGCTGGACGTGTCCTGCAGACTATCCTCTTATCAGGTATATTCACTTCCTGACCACACAATGTGGACTGGTGAGATTATTACTTTTGTGAGTATGACTTATATAAGTAACTTATTTGCTGATGTGTTCCATAAGTAAGCATTAAGTATGTAGCTGATGATTTGCATATTTGAATACAATTTGAATGTTTTATTTTAAGATGGGAACCGGAACCTGACTACATGTGCTGACCTGTTTGCTTTACCTGCTGTATTTGCCTTTGCTGATTATCAAGCACATTCCTTTCCAAACAGCCAAACTAGCCAAACTGATGGTGATAAAGGCACCGAGGATCAAAGTGCTATGCTGATGATGATGATGGTACACAGTCAGGTGTTTGCCCACACACAGATAGTGTCACCATGCTTACCCACTGGAGATAGTGGATCATTTTATGGCTTTTATGTTGTTAGAGATAGGAAATTGTCTGGCAGGCAAACTCTAAAGTCTGTTTTTCAGTGCTTTCACTTACCTTCATGAGGAAAGAGCAAAAAAATTTCCAAAAATGTTTACTTGTATTTCTGATCTTTACTGTTTCCAAAAGATCCTTCCCATAATCAGGTACTGTAGACTACAAATAATTATTTCCATGACAAACAACAGCAACCTCACAAAGAACAGAGGAACCTACATTTTAATGCGAGTTGTGTGAACTAGGTCATATTATGTACCTGTTTTGCCGCACTATTCTATAGAAGGTGTGAAAAGTCCATTAACAGCTGAATATTTTACAGTACTGCATCAGTAGTCCGGTAAATACTATGCAGTGGCTTGTTACAGCATGGAGATTGCATTGTTCTCTGCTCGTCCTGATTGCTGCAGGACATTTTTAATTAGCTTTTCCTAATCAGACAGTTCATGAAACACAAACTGATGCTCATTATGTTTGAAACTAATTGTGTTAAGTAATAGCACTTTCCCATATGCAGTCTATCATGTAACAAGTGTGTCATCAGCTAGTATCATCAGCGCTATCATTTGCAGTCACTGCTGTCATTAGTGTGGCTAGAACAGATTACAGTTTGGGTTCACAAAGAATCTTATTGATGAAGTAGATGTTACTGTGAGATTAAGTAATGATTAAGTAACAATCATGTGTGCTGTATGTAAAACGGGTCTCTGTAAGAAGCCTCGTTCATGTGGTTGAGCAGGAGTCAGGTTCTGGCTGTCAATAGCAGCTCTGCGTCTGCTTTGTACGTGTGTTCAGCTGGTTGGACCACGATGAATTATGTAACAGGACAGAGATGCTACCATTTCAGCAATAAACACACACATAAATCTGTCAGGCCAGAGACAACCCCAAACACTGTAACACTGTAAATTCCTCAAGGGGAAACGACTTCAACATTCACTTCCCTTCAAACACTTCAACATCTTTGTTGTTCATACTGTAGGCCTTCATGTGTTTTGTTCCAAACTGCTTCTCACAGCACTGAGAAACTTGTGTGTAGTAATAGGCTACTATTTAATGAGAATTTGTATATTTGGTGATAAAAATTAGTTTATGGATATTGCTAAAATGGTGATTTTATTTATGGTCACAGGCTCGCTGACAGATTTCTAATTTAATTGTTCCATATCATAACAATACACATTTATACTGGGATATGGTATAGATTTTAATGTAATAGTAGCTTTTCAATGTTCACACAAAGTGCAAGGAAAAATGAAGTGTGAGAACATACTGGTGTAACCAAAACTTAGCTCCGTGTTAGCATGCTAACACCGAGTCTGAAGGGACTTTTGAGTGATGGGGCGACCGAGCTACAGGAGACGCTGGGAACCAAAACCAATAGAAAGGGGTTTTGAGGATTTTTTCTGTAACGAGGGAGTTATGGAGAGCTGAGACCAGAACTCTTCAACTAGTCCACCTTTGAACAGGAAGTGGGTCAACTTTCATCCTGTGGTGTTTGTCTTCAGCTTCCTGCTAGGCTGTCTCTTGGCTGTCTCTTCTTTCTCACATTCCTTGTTTTTCTCCATTTTCTCTTTTCATACATTCCTTGTCCCGGACCCCCTTTGTCGCTGTGGCGCCCTTCTTGTCAGTTGTATCACACATGTGTTCTGAATAAGGTAATCTCCTGCTTTGTGGTGATGTAAGATGCTGTCACTGTTTTGATCCTGTGAAACGTGTGATCCTCTGGCCTTGAGGTTGAATGTGTTGAGTGTGTGCTGGGCTTGTGGGCTTTGCACTGACATCAATAGTTAGTAAGAAAACTTTCTTCGTTCCTGCAGAAATGAATGATATATTTCTGTAAGGTGCAGGTAAAGGAAGGACCAGGCGAAGGACCTGGAAACCATGCTGCATGCTATTCATTAACCCTTTACCCAATTCAGTTGTGTTGGTGGAAAAAGGAGAAAATGTGTAAGGTTTTACTCAGGGTTTAGTTTGATATCCAATCCATTTGCTTCTATAAGTTTTCTTTATAATCATTTTGCTTTGACCCAGGTCAGATCTTAATGCACATGCTGAAGACTGAAACTGATATGCTGAAGTTATGATGAGTATGTGCAGCCCATTTTTAGCCATAATACACTCATCCAGAGGTTTGTGCGCACACCAACATGTACACACACAAACAAAACCCCATAGCCTGGAGACTTGTACTATTCTAGTGTTGAGGAATTCCTACAGTATCCAGTTTAATTCACCATGACTAGATCATATTGCAAGTGCCTGGGGGGTCCTTAATACAAAAGTAATTGTCTTCTCAGAAGCTACTTGAGAGTAATAAGAAGTTCATCATGTGCAGAAGCCCGTGTTCTTTTCCCTGCCAGGCATGATGCAGATCCTGGTTAATGGTTCACCTGAGAGGATACAGAATGTTAACTGGGTTGGTTTTATAGTGGAGAATGTTCTAAATGCACTTGTACTGACCTCCCTGCATTTGTGTGTGTGTGTGTGTGTGTGTGTGTGTGTGCGCATCTGCATTTGAATGCGTNACCTCCCTGCATTTGTGTGTGTGTGTGTGTGTGTGTGTGTGTGTGCGCATCTGCATTTGAATGCGTGTGCTTCATTATGTAAGTGTTAATTGATTAACTAACAGGCACATACGGAGGGGAGGTCTGTTGGCAGTTTGTGTCTCTGCCATTACAGAAGAAACAGCTTTAGAAGCGTACACTGAAACATATACCAACATCAACGCCAAAAACTTTTGAACCCATTGAAAACACACCTGGCAAGTCGTTAAATTTTCTTGGTGTTATTTGGGTTCTTATGGTATGTTTTGGACATTCTCATTTGTTTCAGCACTGAAACAGTGTATTTGGTGTCCTATAAGGCTATGTGGGCTGAGCACTTTGTGTGCATGAGACACATCAAAATCAATACACTCATTAAGTTTACTACATATTGAAAGAATGTCTTCAGTGTTTTACACAATAATGTAATTTAGAAGACATAACCCTAACAAAATTTGCCAGAATTTTGACAGAATCAAATCGAATCAGGGCTCTGAAAATCGAAATCGAATTGAATCGGGAGATCAGAATCGATATCCAGCCCTATAGTCAATGCTGTATATTGCTTTCCTTGCATGTTCTGTTGCTGAAGTCTGATTTGCACATGAAAGTCCAAATACTACAAAAGCATGTGTTGCGATCGTGCCATTGAGGCCAAGGTCTTCCATTTGGTATCCTATTAGTGAAAACACACCTTTCAGACAAAATCAAATCAAGTGTCTTCAATATTGTCAAGTATTCAGGCCAAATGAGGGCAGGAATGTAGAGCTTATTAGAGTGTGACAGCTTGTCTTGGTCACCTAGAGATTTTAGACACTGGTTTGAGCACTGCCCAGCAACACACAACCTCAATTTCCCCTCTCACACACTGGATTTCTCTTGTCTTTTTTCTCTGTTTGACACACACATAGGAATTGCAGACATTGGTGATAATAACACCTCATGGCAACAAGGTTTTCACTTCCCACTACCAGTGCTTTGCTGCTTAACACCCATCCACTTCCACCTTTTCAAACACAGCTTCCTCTCTGTTTCTGTTTGATCGTGGACAATGGGGATGATGTTTTCAGCTCCTGTGGGAGACATGAGTCCATAATGAAGTCATAGTCAGGAATTTGTGTATTTCTCTTGTCATCTATAGACATTCTCATGACTCACAGTTTGTGTTAGAACTTATATCTTGAGATTTGGAGGCATTATTAAATGCTATAACAAAATTAGAGTCTTACAATAGCTGTACTTGGTAGATTAAGACCTTTTGATTTTAAATAGGTCTTTCTCAGGGAACGTAGTCTGGTCCATAGATAGTAGTAAGAAAGTGGTAATAATTATTTTTATTAAATAAAAAGAAAAAAATTATAATTGTGGATATTCAGTTCAACTTTCAATTCACTGTGGTTGCACTGAAACAGAAAGGAGCGTCATCTACAGCAAATCAGACTTCAGCAACAGAACATCCAAGGAAAGCACACTATATTGACTCTGGTTACTCTTTGGGAAATCAGTGCAACACGAAAGCTGTGACTCTTCAGCAGCAAAGACAGATCTCGTTTCAGAACCACTTCACTATGTCTAGACACAGTGTTCATTTATAGAAAACAGAAAATAAAATCTACAGTACACGGTTGTTTCTGAGTTCTCTGATTTAGAGCAGCAATCCATTTAGCTCCTCGGTCAGAGTTATGGAGGGCTGTCAACTGATCATCTTTACGGACAGACACTTAGCAGGGTCAGCTATGCTAACAAGCTTATCGTCATTGGCTAGCTACCATGGCGTCAGCCTCTGAAGTCCCCAATAGCCTTTTTATCTTTTGCTTCTTCCATTCTTTCAATTTTGTCTTCCATTTCCTATTGTTCTGTTCTTTCTTCTGATCCCTTTGTATCTTTATTCATTCTCCGCTCCCCATCTCTTTTTTTTCCCTCTAATGTCTTCTGTCTCGTTTTGTTTTCACTGCTCTCTTCCTTCTCACTAGCATTGGTGTAGTCTTGTGACTACAGAGTGAAGGTTTTCATTTGAACCAATGAAAGACAAAAAAAAAAAGGATGCTTCCCTTACTCCTGCCCTGACCATGACTCAAAATGAAATCTTTACATTCTTATGGTTCTTACCACTTTATCTGTCCTTCTCTACCTTCATAGGGTGCTTAAGATCAGTTGCCAGGCAGAAAGTGGTCTCAGGCTTATGTTGACCCGTGTTATGGAGCTCCCTTAATGTGGAAAGTCACATTATAAATCATACATTGTTTTGAAGCTAAACTCTAATCTGCTGTTTAACTCCTAACCTTCACCACAGCAGACATGCATCAGCTTTTAAAATTACTGAAAGCTGCCGGGCACATCACGCTCACATTTAGATTACTGTTACTACTTAGTTGTTTTTAATGGAGCAGTCTATTTTAAAACACACATGCCTGCATTTTTTTTTTTAGCTCAAAATTTCTGTATTAGCGCCACCCAAATATTGCTTGTACTAGTGAAAACGATACAGATGCTTCTCTCTGTCACTCAGCCCCACAAGCTTTTGTGCGTCAGAAAGAAAGAAAAAAAATCAGCCACAGCCACAGGAGATATCACCAACAACAGAACATGGTTGCAGCTCAACACGTGCACTTTGTCTGACACCATATTAACAGTAACAAAACTCTGCATGGCTGAGCACTTGCACTGCCAGCCACAATAGAAAACAATAGAGATGAGAACAAGGCTTTTTGTCTGATGCTAAATGCTTCTAGAGGAGTTTCTCAATCTGATGGTATCACTGAAAGTGAGTTTGACCCATGTAACAGCTAGATCTGGGTCACACTGCGCGTGTGAATAAGAGTTAGGGATTATTATTGCATGCTGAAATTGAAACACTTGGATTGTTGAAGGATTTGAAATTAATTCA
The DNA here is from genome assembly GCA_014773175.1 of Lucifuga dentata. Lineage (NCBI taxonomy): Eukaryota > Metazoa > Chordata > Actinopteri > Ophidiiformes > Bythitidae > Lucifuga > Lucifuga dentata. The sequence continues at coordinate 350,655 of VXCM01000006.1, read as the reverse complement.
GCTTTTTTTTTTTTTATTATTGATAGCATAATTACTGTCAAAATGAATTATTTTCCCACAGTTGTTATTAAATTGTTCATTTATGACATAGTGAAGTTTGACCAGTATGGAACAGGGATTGTATTAAATTTGTAAACAGAAAAGCACCCAATCTTCACTCTTATGGGAATTATTAAGTGATTTAAGTGTTTTAACTTCCAAGAATGAACAACAGCAACAATGGCCTTCGTATCAGTGAAATGATTTTCTGCAGTAGTTACTCTCAGATGTTAGTACAATCTGTAGGGCCATTTATGACTGGAAAATAGCTTCTCTGAGTAACTATCCTTACTGACAGAGGCTCTGAAGAAAAAGCCTTGGAAAGAAGACTAATTGATGTTACCAATAAGAGAGAGGGAAAATGAGGGTGATGGTGGGGGATAGTTAGTCTTTGTCAGTGTTTTTTGGGTGAAGGGTGGGAGGTCACCCATCCACCCGCCTGCCCTACCACCACCACCACCCCCTCCCCTCCCTCCTGCCTTGGCCGGTCTCCATGTGCTGGGCCCAGGGCCTTGGGAATGAATGGCGCCCGGGCTGTGCTCCGTCTTTGAAGCCAGCCAGGAATGCGAGGCCTCTTTTTCCCCCCTCTCTCTCTCTGTTGTTCAGGCAGCCGGCAGCACTAGCAGCTATCCACTGCAGTGAAATATTCCCTCCGCTGCGCTCATTGTGCATCAGAAAGCCGGACGTCATCGGCTGACCAATCAGTGGCTCTCACTAGGCAGCCTTGGGTCTCAGTGGGGGGAGAAGGGACTCACTAGAAGTCTTTCCTCTTATATCTAGCTCTCCTGGTTACTTGTGCTGGTCCCTCTTTAGAGGAAGAAAGATGTCCTAAATGAGAAACAAAGACAAAAAAACAACTGGGAAATCCTTATTTAAGTTAAAACATAAGAGATGCATTTCTTTCTCAGATGGAAAATAGGAAGATCAGCGACTTATACATGAAGACTCGGTGAGTTTTTTTTTTTTTTTNGTTTTTTTTTTTTTTTTAGTTTTTCTTGCCAATGATGATCTTAATTTTTTTTTAGAAAATTTCACTTGAACAAAGCTGGAAGTAGTTGATCACTGAGTGGTTCCCAGTCTGAATTTCCATTGCGATGCAGTCATGTAATATGTAACTTCTGTTCACTTTTCTTGCTGTCATTGTTCACTTCTCTTGTCTCTTGTTGTTGTGGTTTGCGTGTGAGGGTATTTGTCTGGGCTGTTCTCCCTCTCCCTCCTACTCTCTCTGTACATTTTGTCACTGCCTGTCCCCTCTATCACTTCCACTTGAGCGCTCACCCTGTTTAGGAGCCCCTCTCTGTTCGGAGGAGAGAGGCGAGCTCACACACACACACACACNCACACACACACACACACACACACACACACACACACACACACACACACACACACACACATACAAAACCACACATGTACAGAGCAGATCAGAGGGCCCTTCATAAACACATGGAGTCCCCTTAATACTGTAGTTTGAAAGGCACTTGGAGGTGGATTTTGTGTGCGAAACGGCCTCCAGGGCTCTTTCTTCTCTGATTGAGGTTTTTCAGCTTGGCCAGCAAATTTTGGCACATGGGAGAATATTTCTGATTGGATTTGTATATTTTTTGTGAAGTTAGCTTTTTTTTTTTTTTTAAGTAAAAGCCCCAAAATAAAAGAACAGGAAAATCAATCAAAGAACAGCAAAACAGGATCAGATTTTTCAGGTCACACTAACAAAGAAGCTCAACTTCAAACTGCACCAGCAGACTTGATGAACTGGTTGGCTTGTCTTTGTTTTATTGGCAACACTGACCTTTGTGTGTGTGTTCATGACAAGAATGTAGCTTCAGCCTGATGGCAAAGCTGTGTATAGACATTACAGGTCATGAGAGAGAGAGAGGCCAACATTCCCTCTGTCATTAGAGGCCACCTTAAACCTGTCATTAACCAACAGGGGCTAGTTTCTGTTTTGAAGGATACCTGAGTTTGTAGGACACCTCATGATGAGAGAAAAGTTTCTGTTGCAGAATCTTAAGAATTTTATCCTTGAGTGATGAAATACTGTGATTAAAATGAAATCATTATCCAAAATGTACCATAATTCAGAGTTTGAAAAAAGCTGCTGTCGACTGAAGTGAAGATAGAGGTTGTCAGGTTTAATGATGAGACAATAAGTGCAATCCATAAAATGTTGAAAAATCTATTCTGATATATATTGTAAAAGTTTCCTGATGAACGTAGACATAGCTGTGATTACATAACTGTGAGTTTGATTGATAAGTTGTACATTTGCATTTAACTGGCACAACAAAGATGAAGGAAATATTTCAATATTGCAAGAACAAACTGGGGAAAAGGTAAACAAGTCTTAGCTAGCCATTGTGCTGTATAACAAGGCATTACATCTGTCACATGACTAATCCTCCAATATGCCATTTCATATGGAATTCCTGACATTTTTTCGTGTGTGCTGCAACGTGCACCCGCCAACCTCAAGGCCATTAATTAGAGGCCTTTTTGATGCAAACTGCCAGACAAACTCTTTCAACAGGTGGTTTTACACTGACCCATAATTTCAAGCTACAGCAACTGCATGAAGTTTGAAACAAAAAGTGACATAAAACTTTTTGTTTTGCTCACAAAGTACTGATGGAATTAAAGATATAAAAGGATTTGATTTAATTTTTGTGTAATTGTTGCCTTTAAGCCAAACAAATTGTGTTACTGCTGTTTATAACAGAATATGTGATTGTGTGGAATGACCCAGTGGCCATAGGTTTATTGTCTCAAAGAATTCCGAATGAATGAAGAATGAGGGATAAAATGAGATCAGAGTCTTAATGAGCAGAGTTAAAGGATTTCCCCTGGTGATGCTGTGTACCAGTGCCTCCACTTTTCAGGTCAGGCAGAAACACGTGTCAGCTATTTCTTTCAGCTGCAAGTTTTCCACTAGACTGCAAGAAAAAAAGAACAGACAGCAAAATTTTTCTGTGAAGAGGTCTATAATCTGTCTCCTACAGCTTATACCAGATGGAGCAAAATGTCTTCTTCCAAACACGCTGGAGGAATTTGACCTAGAAATGCCAGGCCAAAATGTTTGGTTGGTGACTTAGTGTTTTCTAGCATGTAAGTAGTATTTGAGCAGAAAAGCATCCAATAAAAATAGCAACTGTTTCCAGACTTTTTTCACATGCTGCCATTATTTTGCCATTGGATTTAAAATGGCAAAAAATGCAGACACCACTGATGAGGTGTGAGGGTATTTTGCTTTGATATAGCAGTGCAGACGCATGTGCCATTAACCAAGTGGACATGCCAAGTTGGCAATCTAACACAAGCAGGTGTGTTTGTATTAGATTATCATGCCATTACATAGCAGTGGGATGATGGGAAATCTGTATGGGTCTTTACCTGAAAGTGTCTGTTTTTGAGTTGTTTGACTTGTTTTTTCAGTTGATATTTGTACCCACATATTTCATCAAAACCTTTCCCTCTCGAGCAGACTTTTGTCACAGGTGTAATTGGAGCATGAGTTCCAACTTATGATTTCCACCCTGATAACCAGTCTTTGTTGGTTTGTATTTTCTCCCTTAGGAGCTACCAAGCAGACTACCTGAAGAACATTTGAATCAACAAACAGGAAGCAATAAAATGACCTAAATAGCAGCAAGTGTAATGGACAGTCTGGTGCACATGTGTTAGTGATACTTTCTCAACTTCACCTACAAGACGCACACATGCATCAACGCACGCGCACGGACACACATAAAAATTTTGCCTTTCCCTTCCTGCCATCCACCCCAGTCCTCCATGGATTCCTACAACTTCCACTTTGAGAGAATGAGCCACGTGGACCTGCATCCTCTGAGCCTGCCTGCGAGCCGGCTCTCCCCAGCCAAGTCCAACAGCAGCATTGTTGACCAACTTGCCCACCACCAACACGGCAAAGGAGACTCTGCTTACAGCTCCTTCTCTGGTGGGTCCACTGCCCCAGATTACCCCTCTTCCTTCCTTCCAGATGACCTGCAGCCCAGCTCCTTCAACCAATATGGTGATGTCAAGTACATAAAGTCCATTTGCCACCCTAGTCAGGTTCTGCAGTCTGACTCAAAGACCATGGACCAGCTGTATTGCTCTGTGGAGGCTATCTCAAAGCAATATCGCCAGAATAACAGTGGAAATGGTAATAACCACAATGGCAGTGACAGTTGTCATGCCAACAACAAACCACACTGTAAGCAAAAAATGCCGTCATTGGGGTTGTCCCAAGGTGCTTATCCTCCTCCAATCCCAGCACGCCTGGATAGTTTCATAGCCACAAAAAATTTGGAGAACTCTTGGGGCCACCAACCACAACCCAGACTCCCCACTCAGCTCCTTTCACAGCCCTATGGTCTGAATGCACCAAGACCTGAGACAGCTAATCCAGACACGGGCAACCCTGGACTCAAAACTGACCCAATTTATGGGGGTTGGTGGGGCTCTCAACAGCAACAACCACAGCCCCAGAAACCACCTAACTACCGCCCCCACCTCCAGCCTCATGAACAGAACAGGGAACCATTGAACCCAGAATACCTTTTCATCATGGATAATAAAGCTGCCTCTGAGCAGCTGAAATCCACAAACATCCTAAGCCGATCGCCTCCACGAGAAACAAGCCAGACTGAGCACTTGAAAAAGAGACAGTTGGCAAATAGTAGTGAATTTAATGGAGACTATCGTAGCAACAACAGTGGGAACATTAGCCATTTTGAGGGTCAACGCAGAAGGGCACACTCAGCTTATGATAACCTTGGTCCAGATCCAAGCCGGGCTTCTAGTCCCTGGAATACAGCTAAGAACTTAATAAATAGTGGCATCCAACACAAGGGTCAGTTCTACTTTGTCACAGGTGTGTATAAACAGCCTGGATCTAGTGTGAGGACACATTCTACATCTCTTTGTGGGTCTGAGGCTGGAAGTGAGAGCTCTACTGTGTTGGAACCAGAAAGGCCAAGAGAGAAAGAAAGAAGTCACAGCACAATGGATAATTTGTTTAGACCTCTTCAGGAGAGGCTTCGCACTTGCAATGTTATGATTCCAGATGAAAGAGTGGGTTTCACTTCTGTGACTCAGGACATGGACCTAATCTCCAAGAGCCAGGATGAGGAGAATCACAGACCATCCCAAATTTTGACACAGTCCTCTCAAAGTTTTGATGCCTTAGAGCAAATCCACATGAGTCAGAGTCGAGAGATCGGCCGTCACACTGCCAACAACCCTATATTCTACTGTGGACCTGACAGACTCTGCCCTCCGACATCAACGACACAAACAAAGGAGGTCACTTCACTTACCAGCAATGAACAGTCCAACTTGTATAAAAGAGAAGAGCAGGCAAAAAAAGGGAGACGGCAGCCCCTGGGGGATGTAGCCAGTGAGAGGATAAACAAGGAAACGACTCCACTTCTGTACCACCTCACTGGAGCCAACAGGGCAGCATTTAAGCCAAAAAAGGATGCTGATTTCAGTACAAAAGGCAAGGAAGCAGTCCTAAACAAAACTGGTCATGTAGAAATGAGGCCCCTACAAGGTGAAAGCAAGAGCGATAGAGGAGAAGTTATCTCAGTTGCCTGTAACACCCTCGATGACTCATTCAAAAAGTACTACAAAGAGCAGCTGAAGGATGCCCAATCTAAAGTCTTGAGGGAGACATCATTTAAAAGGAGGGATCTGCAACTGTCATGGCCACACCGTATCAGACAAAAACCTGAGCTGAGACCTACAGTGATTCATTCTTTCTCCTTATCACAGGACTCTGAGACTTCAACAGACACACTCACCGCCTCTGTGACATCTGAGGAGACAGAGACAGGGAGTATTAAGGAAGAAGTAAGGGAGAATCAGAAGGAGAAGGACAAAGAGAGTGAAAAGGAAAATGGGAGGCCGGTAAATGTGGCTCAGCCCCAGGTGGCACGTATTGGAGGCAGGAAGCGTCTGACTCCAGAGCAGAAGAAAATGTGTTACTCCGAGCCAGAGAAACTCAACCAACTTGGTAGGACGCCGAACCACTCTGCTTGCCGCTCCCTTGGCAATGACATTGACATTTTTCCAGTTGAACACGAGGGAGAGGAAGCTGTGCAGCAAGGGGAGCAGGGTTTGGTTGCAGCAAGGAGAAAGATGTTTGAGATGAGAGGTAGAGCCCTTTCAGCTTCCAGCATTTCTAAGACAAACTTAAAGCACCTGCAGCACAAAGCCCTAGTGGAGTATATGGAGCGTAAGACAGGCCATAAAGTGGCTGAGCCTCAGCAGCCAGGGCCTCAGTTACCACCTCCATCCAGACAGAGGCACTCCCTGGGGGAGAAACCGTTTGACTGGGGTCCCAGGCTATCAGGAGGTAATGAAAGCAAAATTTCAAAGAAGAAACTCCACAGACCTCACTCTGCAGGGCGCATCCTTGATTCCTCTACCAGCTCCATGAGGTAGGAAAGAAAGGCAGAAAGAGGGAGAAAGAAAACTCATTTTATTTTTGTGGAATGGGTGAAATCAGACATGCATATTTAAGTCCTCTAATTTAATTTTCACAAACCAGGTATGCCCAGTTCTTCTCAGCGCAATCTGGTTCAATTAAATCTGGTAGTCAGCCTTCTCAACCCAAGTGGAGGGACAGCCGAGGTCCAGGAGGGAAGTCTGCCTCAGTGGAGAGTCTGTTGGATGAGCCAGAACCACCTAATTTCTTCAGGAACAGATCCAAATCCACACCACATGCGTTTCAGGTAAGGCTTGTCAAAACTGAAATAATTTTGTAAGAAAATTTCTATGGCATAATGCTAAACAGCAGTTCTGTTTTTTAACTATTAACTTCGTTTTAATGCCAGAGGTCTAGGAGTTATTTATTATGTCAAGTGGTCAGTGTCAGATTGTTAATGTCAGAAGGCCAGAATGTATATTGCATTTCATTTTTCATTTATTTTCCTGTGATGTCCTAAATGCTACAGTACAACATATACAGTATTTTTTCCTGTGTAATAAGCAAAATTATTTCTCATTGTCCAAATCAGTTAAAATTAAAAATTTGAAGTTTTTTTTTTTTTTTTTTTTTTTTATACTTACATCAAGCTATGAGGCTATGAGGCTGTTGCTGTAGTATTGTTTCACTGATTTCATTCTGTTATTATGCAGGAAAAAAATGGAAATGTACCAATATAAAAATGTTTCTATTTGATTCCTCTTCTGGGTCTACAGGCACTTGAATGTGAGATGGATCAATTACCATTTAATGCTGTGGAAACCTCAAGGTATGTACCATCACTGCAGACAAATTGGGGCATTTTTGCTGGATTTAGGTCGGAAAGGTATTAGGTCAGGTGATGTGTGCTGTGGCTCAGTCTGTAAAACTCAGCTTGATTCATTGTAACTCTGGAAAATCAGCACCCTCCTCCTTTTGCAAACATTCCTTTTTAAAGATTTATGCATGAGGTGTAAAGAAGAAGAATTACAGACTGAAACCATTTTCATGGAATTGGCTCATTTCTCAAAAATATGGCAGTAGCAGGGCTGGGAGAAATTATATTTATGTTAAAACAAACATACATTTGCATGTTTGCATGCTAAGAAAAGGGTGGGTGCTATGGTGGCAGGATTAAATGATGAATAACTTGTTTGTAAAAACAATATTAATTGTGTGTGGGTAAACATGGTTAAATATCAATTGTAGTATCCAGACGAATGCCAGTCAGGACTCCTTGACAAGGCCGGCCCCTGAGGGCCAACAACATGTCCGTGTTGTTGCGCAGAGGGGGAAATCCATGGAAGAGCTTGGAGCTTCAAAGTTAACAAAAACCTGTGCCCTGAGTAAGAGTTCTGAGCAACTGGATCAATTGTGGAGACACTCCACCGGACCAGGAGCAGTGCTTGGATGGGACAGGGAGAAGAGGAGTGTTTCAGTCTTTGGTGAAATCCAAGGAGGCAAGGCCCAGGGGCAGGAAAGAGGAAGAAAGAATCACTGCTTCTCTGAGCAGGCAGGAGATGAACAAGAGATTGTTGAACAGCAGAACATTCAGGAACTGATGCAAAACCAAACCCAGAAAAAGTCTGTGTTCAAGCAGGACTCAGAACTAGCACAGGGCAGTAGGGAAGAGGCTGGGCCTCTAACCACAGAAGGAACCAAGAACTTGAGTACATCCACCCCCTCAGCCTCGTCTTCTCGGGCTAGGGTTTCCAATGGTTCTGCTGGATCTCATGGCTCNACCCCCTCAGCCTCGTCTTCTCGGGCTAGGGTTTCCAATGGTTCTGCTGGATCTCATGGCTCGATCACAAATGAGGTCAAGCCCAAAGGGTCCCCCAGTGAGACTTACAGCCCACCTTCCCCCAGTGGTCAAGAGACCAATGAGAAAGAGATCAAATCTACCTCCTCCAGTCCCAGCCAGACAATGCTTCCCTCTGAAAACAGGCGTAACTCAAGGTAAGATTAGAGAACATATCAATGCAGCAGTTGTTTCTTCTTTGAAATTGTTTGGCCAGTTGAATCATCCACACATATTTTTTTTTTTACTTTAAAATGTTCAAGTATTTATGACTCTCATTTTGCCATGTTCTGATCCTTAACCATACTCTCTTTAACTTCCAATAGAGTCAGAACGTCTCTTTCTGTGACTGAATCAGAGCTAGAACAGTCATTGGCTGGACCAAGCAATGACTCTCTACCCCTTGATTCAAACCATGAAGTGTCTCTGAGTTGCGGCGTTACCACTGATCCATCTCTATGGACTCAATCTCATGAAGAAGGAATCAATGAAGAAGTCCAAAGACCACCACTAACAGACAGCGTTTTAGGTGACGAGTCCACAAGTTCCGCTTCTACTACACAGACAAGTGAAGCATCTGTGTGTCCGTCCACTTCAGTCTCTGATTCAGACATCAGTCATCATGTGGAAGGAGAGAAGACTCTAGAAATAGAAAATGAGACATCAGAAGAAAACCAGGAGGTGGAGGAGAGAGGAACACCAGAGGGAGAGATAGAGAACCTGGAGCGGCCTATTGAGAAGCCTCAGTGGGAGGAGCTTGTAGAAGCTGTGGTCAAAGCTGACCAATCGCTGGCCAGAGTGCTCTACCCACTGTCCAATCGTAAGACGGCACTGATGCTGATGGAGCAGCTGCTGTCAGAGGACACACTACTGATGGAAGAACACTACAAGAAGAAACAGGAGCAGAGGGGAGCTGCAGAAAGGTAAATGTTCGTGTCTTTGAATGTTACATTTTGTGGTTGTGGTAGTCATAAATAATGTAATAACTTCCTCTATTTCCACTAACGAAGAAGAAAAACAAGGAAGTATATTTATCTTACACCTTCCCAACCATTTGAATGCTGTCTTAGTGTGTATAGGGCAGACGAGGCAAATTAATCAAGTTCACGGTTTACTGTTTCTCTATGACACTCTATATTGGCTTCTAATCGCCAAAGAGATAAGCTCCACCAGTGTCGTGTTACCTCATATTGCATCGCACACAGATACACCTGGGTATCTGCTTACTAGTGTACATACTACACACACGTCTCTGCTTGTGTAAGCAAACTTCAGTGTTTCATGTGTTGGTCACAGTAAGACATTGCTCAGAATGCACTACATTGTTAGCTGTGAGAAAGCCAGTTTGACCTAAACATCTCTTTCTGTCAGCAGCACTGAGATGATGGAGGATGCTGAAACATCTGCCTGTCCCTCTGCTCCCGACAACAAGAAACCTCAATGTTCAGAGCTGCAGAGCAAAGCTGACATCAACGAGAAGAAGGTGATTCTCATTTTATCCAAAACAGTGCGTGTTTTTCATCCAGAGTACTTTATAATACAAACAAAACATGTCCAGCTCCACTGGCAATCAAATCCCTCAAGACAAAAGTGTACAATTATTGTATGTAAAAATTACAAATACCACACACTCCCCTCTGCTCTTCTTTTGATTATTCTATTTCCAACAGAAATGGAGCACACATTGAAAGTTTCTGGTGATTTCATATTGATATCATCTGAATGCTGTTTGGCCTCAAGTAGAATCATGTCAGACTTGGATATTTGTGTCTCCCTTATCATATGATATAGTGTCTGCTGCTTATCTATGTCTCCCACTTGCTAATGTTTGGTATGGCAAAATAGCTTCTCCCCCTTCTTCCTAACTTCCCTCCTCATACTATCTTTGGTAATCTCTCACATTTACAATAAATCCAATATTTACTAATTCACTCAAACCAACTCAGAAGATTAATGATAGAAATACATTTATTTATGTGCATGCACATTGTACTGGAAGGCACAGATGCATTTCTCAGGGGCAGCGCTAAGGATTTCTTATTCCATGTTGGCAATGTAAAGACATTAAAAGATGATAATTGAAAAATGGGATCATAAACAACCAAGTTTATAACAAAGCTATTCTTTGTCTTTAAAAAAAAAAAAAAATTACAGCGTCTGTTAGTGTCCTTTATCGAGGAGCGTCTACATGCACTGGAAGAGACATGTGCTGCCCTCCAGACAGAGATTAGGGAGAACGATGCCCGTGGGGAGGCGTTGGAGGTGCTGATCCGTCAGTGCTGTCTCCCTGTGGAGCTGGAGAGGTACATCCTCTTCATAGGAGACCTGGAGAGGGTGGTCAGCCTGTTGCTGTGTCTCTCTGCTCGGCTGGCCCGGGTTCAAAACGCCCTGAGCACAGTGGACCAACACACCGACGCTGAGGAGAAGGTGAGGATGCAAAACAGGTTTCTTAGTTCAACATGACATATATGGGTGATAACAAGTGCTTACTAGGCCTTTTTTTTTTTTAAAGATAGTATAGATTTTACATCTTCCAGGCAACCTTTTACTTCTACTGTGTTATGAATATTAACTTGCAAAGCCTTGTAATTGAACTTTTATTTATTTATTTTTGTCAGATTATATTATTTTCATACGCTAATGAAGTTGTGAGACTGTCTGCCTGTTGATGCATTCAAGGACGCTCTGATATTTGAGTCTTGTCAGAGACCAACCTTTCTAATGCAAGATACAATCAGTTTCACTTTATCCTTTTTGGCTTTTGTCTTCTGGGTTTGAATTGCAGTATGAATATGAATGCAACCACTTCACACAGCGCAATTATTGCCATCTCACATCTAAAGCAACTTGCCGCTGTTGCCGCTTCTCCACCTTTTCCTGTCAGAAAAAATGAGCCACATTTCTGACTTTTGTGCTTGTGGGTTGTATGTGAACTAAGCGAGATAATTGGGATGTGATAAGAATTGACTAAAGTGTTCTAATACACGGCTGAATGGTGCATGTAATTCTTTCACTCCTCCCAGTGCTGTTTACACACATGCACTAATGCGCGTAAAAGCGTAGTGCCATCATTCTTGTTGTTGTTGCAGTCTTATGATATATAAGGTTACACATCTCATTATTCACCACAGTTTATTTAGAGCTTTTGGGTTAAAGAGGAAGATCTGCTGCTCCCATGCCCTCAGCTATACTCTCCTTCTGTTTACTTTTGAACGGCAAACAGACCACTAAGGAAAAGTTGAAGGGCAACTCTAATGGAGTCAAGGTTTCTCTCTGTGTGGAATTTAAAAAATGCAAGTGGCCTTATCTGTGTTTAATTGCCAATTTTTGGCTTGTCTTTATCTGAGCCGAGCGAGAGAACAGAGATTATTCTTGATATATTGCATTTTAATAGAACTGCATATGAAGACTCCAAACTGTTTGATTTATTCATGCCCAAGTTTTCTACCCTCCATTCAGAAGATTAATGTTGGTCGGTCATTTTATAACCACTTTCCTAAATGGTGGAAGTTTAGGTGTTTGTCAATTTATTCACTGTATAGTTTAATAAAGTTAATTCCGAATGAAATCCATAAATATGTTCTTAAAGATAAACATAGTGTCACAGGGTCTGACTCTGTTTGCTGCTTTATTTTCCCTCTGAATATCCTCTTTCATTATGCATCCCAGTAATTTTAGTATCAATTAATGTTTGCATGGGTGCATTAGATTTGCAGATTTGTCACTCAAAGGCCTCATTGTGAGTTTGTCTATCTGTAAAAGGGCTGCTCTGTGTGTGTGCATGCGCCCTTGTGTGTGTACTGAGGGCTTGTTAGAGGCTCATTTGTTTCCTTGCTGTTATCAGCAACACCGGTATTTACACTGACTCACCGAAACTCCAGCCTGGTTTCGATGACATTTGTATCTACCCTGCCCTCTGTTGACATAACGAAACACTGCACCTCCAGTCCTCTGGATGTTTGTAACCTGATCACAAAACTCTCTCGTGCAGCTCTCCATAATATCTAATAATATCTAAAACATCACATATTTTAATTAACGAATAAATGCAAAAACAGCTCATTAATTATGTATGTTCACAAACTGCAGTATATTTACATTTTATATTACGAACATGAAGCTAAAACTCCTGCACAGAGCAACATGTACAGTATGAACTCAGCAGCAGAATAATGTGGACATCTCAATAACATATTTCTTTGTCCCTGACATGATTTTAAATAATAATAGGTGTAACATGTCTTCTTTGCTGTCTGTCTCTCCCTCTCTCTCTCTCTCTCTCTCTCTCTCTCTCTCTCTCTCTCTCTCTCTCTCTCTCTCTGCTCAGCAATCTCTAGACAGCCGACACCGTCTGCTGTGCAAACAGAGGGAGGACGCCAAAGATCTGAAGGATAACCTGGACCGCAGGGAGAACATGGTTTCCACCTTCCTGTCCCGTCAGCTCTCTGCCGAGCAGCTGCAGGATTACCGACACTTCGTCCAGACCAAGGCCTCGTTGTTAATCCGGCAGAAGGACCTGGAGGAGAAGCAGAGGCTGGGAGAAGAGCAGCTGGAGGCCATTCGCAGCAGCCCGGGTCTGTGAAGGAGAGGAGGGAGGGGAAACGGGAACTAAAGCTCTGGATTTCCTCCTCTTTGTAGAACTACCTACATAGCTCTCCTTTTTTTTTTTTTATAATCTCACATTCACACCATATTGAGCCAGGGGTTTTGGCTGTCCTTTTCTGGCTCCTAGAGACACAGGACACAATAGAGGATTCTATGTGGTCCAGCCAGATCCCTACCGGCATCTGAAACTCTTTGCACACATAAGCGAGTAACTTTTATAAACTGATCATGCTCAGGAGTTCACTTCCATGAGGAAAGAGGGCAATAGTGTCCGATTCCAGATCCATCTCTCTCCCTCGGTCTGAAAGCTGTGTCATGACTTTTCTTGTCTGTTGAAAGAGTTTGACGGGACTGCTGGGCCACTTTCCCATCCTGCTGTTCTGACTGTAGATGGTAGATGAGGGTGGGCAATAAATTCTGCTAAAATTTGCTCTCCAGGTCTCGGAACACTCGCCCTCCCTCCACCCTGCATGGCTGTCAGTCAGCACGTTTGAAGTACTCGTCCTAATATAATGTATATGACTGAAATGAGTTTGTGTGCCTTCATGTTGGTGTTGCTTGAATATTTTTCCCATTAGCGCTGCTGTGTGGAAATTTTTTGCGTCCTCTCTTTGCAATTCAGCAACAGTCCTTCTACTTTTCATCACGATCGCATGACAGTCCTGTGTCTGCAACTCCGGAAACCTATCTTAAGCTTTAAGAGTGTATTTTAACCAGCGAGGAAGTGTCAGAAATCCTGGAAGAGGCTGTGTACTGTCATGTCAGTAAAATGTACAGTAGATGTAGATTTAATCTTTTTTTTAATATTCTTATTTTAAAATATATTTCAAATTAAGGCACTAAAAACCAAAAAAGGTGAATGAAAAAAGCACTTTGCAGTGATACATAAATGCACATTTCCTCAAATCAGATTTTTTTCAGTAATTTCAACTAAAGTCCTTACACCATCCACTTACCCAGTGTTTGTCTTTTACGTTTTCATTTCTTTACTGATTTTGAAACAGTTTTTTTGGGTTTTTTTTTTTTTTGTTTGTTTTTTTTGTTTTTTTTTATGGTACGTAAGCACATTCAACATCAAGGATTATGTACTAATGATTTTCCTGGCTAAATTTGTACTTAATGTCAATAAGTCTTGATTTCATGCTAATACAAATCCTCAAATGGAGGATTAAACCTCTAAATACCAGATTATAAGCAACTATTATGTCACTGAGTATTTTGTCCCTTTGTCACAAAAGTGACACGTAATACTTGAAATATATTTTTGACAAAGTCCACAAGCTTCACTTCAGGTGTCTTAAACTATTTTTCTATTCTCTACCTCTACAGCGTAGAACTTTATTCTTTAAGCCACACTTTTGAATCAACCCCTCCCTCCCCCCAATTAATATTTTTAATTAGTTTTTAATGGTTGTATTAATTTCCACACTTTTCCTTTTTATTGAATATACAATTGGGCACAAAGGAGAGTTGGTTAAGAGTGATGTCGCTCTATCAGAATGTGTACGGTGTGTGTGTGTGTGTTCGAGATCACAAATTATCTTTCTTGTGTGTGTAGAGATTAGTCATTGAACAAAGACAGAACTCCTCTTGGTGTTTGCTGTGTTTAAAGTCACAAAATGATCAAAACGTAAATGTCCAACATATGGCTTGTCTGTATATATTTATGTAATAGTAACAACAAAGCCTCTACAGCAAGAAAGTCCCTCACTAACTCAAAATACTCAAACGAGTCTTCCTATAACAATATCAGAGAAGATGAAGAGTAAATTACTTCAAGAGGATTTTCCCGGAAACAGAAAAAATTCCACCCTGAAACGCATTTTCACATTTTTGCTAAACATTTTCACCACTGCCCCTAAAAGTTTCTCTGGATATTTATGACTGTCCTTTTTATTTGCTAAACAAATATGTGTTTACTTTGGCATTTGTGCTGACACAGGGCTGCCGGGTTTTAAGGACTCTCATGTTGTTCCTGTAGCCTGTTGGCATTCCTAACTTCCAACGTTTTGGACACTGAGAAAGAAAGACGGAGGAGAAAAAAAAGAAAGTAAAAATAATGCTCCCTACTGTCATAAATACTCATTTTAGTTATGTCTGTTATTGAGTCATTCCCTGTTTCTGGAATCAGAACAGTAAAAAGGATGCTGGTTTGACATATAGGATTGAATTTATGTATTTGGGGATTTTGTTTCATATACTGGAGGTGAGTGATCCTTAGGAATGATGTATTTCTCCCATAATTCCCAGCTGGTGGGACGACAGCACGGGCATTTTAAATTAATTTGTTGCCCTTTACCATGTATTCTTTTGAGAGTTTAAGTTGTCTTTGTGCCTCTTTGGAGTTGTAAATTCCATGATTTTTGTCATATTGTGAATAAATTAAGCTCTCTCTCCTATCATACCATGTTTACTTTTTGCACTGTGAGTTTTGTATTTGTGTTTAACTTGCCCTTTCTTTCACTCAGTTTATGGGAAGTTTCCTCTTGTTCTGGTTTGGTTGTTTCTCTCAGAGCTCGTGACTGCCCTCTGCAGGTACATCAGCTGCTTCTCAGCTTGCAATCTCCCACTGTCCCTGAAGTAATCATCGTTTGTGTTTTCTTGTAAAGAAGCTTTCTGGATCCTTTTATGGAGCAAATGCAACCAAATGATGGAGAATGAATCGATGTGATTCCACTTGGAGACAGGAAGTGTTCCAAATATCTGAAAGAATGTGTTTTATATAAGAGCATCTGAGTCAAACTTACAAACTTACAAACTTACTTACGGCTGTCCACCACTAACTGAAAAAGGGTTTTAACAAATTTTGAGAAGATTACAGAACCTGGATGTTAATTGCAATAGAGTTACAAGCAAAAAAAGCATCGAACTCTCCACTACTTTAAAGGACCATAGCAGTAATTTTGCATGTTTAAGCCCAATACATATTACCTGCATATACATAATGTTACTGACAATTTCCAAAACATAAAGACATATTTTAGCTTTCCAGATATTTTGCTAAATCCCCTAATCTTTCAAAAACAAATACTCAAGTGATGCCATCTAAACATTCAGTGTTTTGCCTAACACTTTTGCATGATTGTAGAAGGGACGGTCGTTTCTAATTTCTCATTAAAAGCCATCTTCCATCTTCTCCTGGGACTATATTTCCCGGCGGATACATACATTTTCTTAATGTTCTGTGTGACGGATTAGCCATCTCAAATGCATTTCAAGTCTCTACAAATTGGTTTTAATAGAGTACTGGAATGAACTGAAACCACTAGTACTCTGGAAGGTAGGAAAAACTATTCTAAAATTTACCGCTCCAGTAGTATGTTTTCCAGTGATTGTCAGTAATGTAATATGTATATGCACATTGCATATATTGAGCTCAAACATGCTAAATTGCCGGTTTTGTCCTTTAAGTCAGCAGTTCCGCTTGATTCAGCAGGCTTCCCCTGTGTCAGCATCTTGAAAGAATAAGGCAGATATCCCCTACAAAATGACAACCTGATTCAGGAAAATCCCACCCACTGTGCATAATGTTTTGTTTTAAAGAAAAATCCGACTTTCAGCCTCAAAACTAAACTGAAGGTCTCTGAAGGACCAGATTCTTCCTTGTCTTCCTTCTCTCTCATCTCTTTCATGTCTCTCTGGTCTTGTTTGCTCAGCCTGACAGTGGAATGCTGCCCAGTGTGTTTGTCAGACACAACAAATGCCTATTATCAGGCATAGAATAGACTGGAAAATGGATTTAATGTTGGCAAACAGCAAAGGAGGAGAGTGAAAGACAAGTGCAAGTAAAACACTTTTAATCTGACTCCTTTGAAGGCAACATAAAAGAGCGCTTGGGGAATTCTGAACAAGGTCTTTGTCAGAAACAGCCCACTAGGTTTAGCATTATTACAAAGATGGTGGAAGTAATGGAGCCTTTGGGTGCAAACTGCCGACTACAAACAGGATAACAGGATGTTCCAAATAAAGCTGCAATAGTTCTGTCAGAATGCTGGATAATGAGAAGGAACATCTACACCACCAAGGGGCAAAAAAGTGTGATTTTCACTGTTCCTTACCACCAAATGGCCATAAAAATGACTGTAATATATCTACAGGAGGGCTTCCAGTTGTTGATCACTACCAAGAACTGATTACTTCTCCATGTGTTGAGATTATTGTTTCCAAAGCTCATATTTCAGTCTGAACTTTGAACTCACCACCCACTGGAATATGATCACACCTCCAGTCAAACACAATCAGCTATGAAAGTTAAAACACCTGTTTCAAAGCAGAATTGTTATTACATTATTTTGGATCATGCTTTATTGCCTCTTCACTACAGTAGATGTTGCTTTTGGAGCCTTAGTGACTATTTCATAATTGTCTTTTCCAGAATAAGGACAGGAGCTGTGGTATCTAAGACTGACCACCATCAGAGGTTAATGAAGGTCAATTGATGCCCCTTTAACTAAGTAAACACGTCAAACATGAAGGTGATGAGACAATGATGATGACGATGATGATTATGATGATGGTGATAATGATGCAGACCTATATTGTGTCATTATACAGTATCATACCTCATCTTTCTTCATTAAAGTTCAGACAGCCAATCAAACACTGGTATCGATTTTTTTTTTTTGTTTTTTAATTATTATTATTCCAGAATGGATTATGAGACATCGTTCCCTGAAGATTCATGAAAATTCAATCCAGATATGGTGCATAATGGATGGCTGCACAGACCAGAGAGAGTAGATCTGGCTCTGCTCTCAACAAGGCTGCAATGACATGGCATGCACTGATTGGCTCAAACATTTGTCAGCATTACTAACAACAGAGGGACAGGAAATAGAGCACCATGTTTAAAACGCCAGAGACTTTATGATGGGTGTATCACCTGAACATTTGATTTTGAAAGATTAGGGGATTTGGCAAGAGAACACAAAAACTCAAATGTAGTTTGGCACATTGGTAGTAATGTAACATGTGCAATGTGTGCAACATGTGTGTAACATGCGCAATGTTTATTGGGCTCAAACATACAAAATCACTGGTATGGTCCTTTAAAATACATCTTTCCCATTACTGCAACAATAATTAACAGGACCATTTTTCAGAGTAAAATCTTTGCTATGACAGAGTATATCTGTGATTTTTTTTTTAACCTTTATTTAATCAGGGAAATTTCACTGAACATTAATGCTTTTTTCCAGGAATGCCCTGCTCACACACTCACATTCACACCTAGAAGCTGCGCAGTACAACCACAGACTTCTCTGCTGGCCACTGAGCAGCTCCACTGGAGCATTTTGGGGGTTAGGTGCCTTGCTCAAGGGCACCTCAGTGGTGATAATAAGGGAGGGGCAGGTGCTGCTCATTCACCTCCCCAACCCAGATTTTTCCTGCCAGTCTGGGGATTGAACCATGAGTTCAAGAACCACGAGGTCACAAGTTTACTTCTCTAACCTTTAGGCCACCACTGCCCCCATATTGCTAATTAACTATAATAAACAGTTTAATGCAGGAGTATTTTTCCATGTTAATATTTTTGCTTTTATTTGAATACCTTTTCCTCCACTGCTGGGTCTTGCTTCTAACCTTATGTTGCTTCCCTGTTTGCAGCAGCAGAAAGTAACATTTGCCTAACGAAAGCCTGAGGCTCAGAGATAAGACATGGTCTTGACGTAAAGAAATGCTGCTGGGAGAAGTTACCTAATGTGGAAAAAAGAGATGACAGAGACAAAGAGAAGACCACAGGCAAGGACAGGATGATCATGGGACACAGAAATGAAGCCCTGACCAGCAACCACACACACAGACACACACACACACATTTACACAGCCATACAGCACATTCCTAGCCATCCTGTCAGCTTGCTATCTGACTGAATCACTGTCATCTGCCTCAGCAAGCCACTAATCCAGAAAATGGATCTGAGCCACATTTCAGAGTCGTTCTGGCACGCACAGCGATGGTAATGATTTATAGAGCACCTGAACACAGGTGCTCAGGTAAATCAGAGGCTTATGAATAACACACCCTCTACCTTTTCTGGCAAAATTTATTATAAGTCAGTCAAATCCAGTGTTACTTAACACAAAATCATTGAGTGTGTCTGTGTTTACTTCATGTTTTTACTGTGATTAATAGTTAATCAGTCATAAAGTCTGGAAACAAAGAGGTGAGTCCATTAAATCCTCCTCACAGAGATAAACATGATCAGAAAATACATCCTCACAACTGAGTTTATTTCTGTGAATGAAGATGATTATTTCACTTTGTCTTTTCTGACCACTTCAGAACAACCAAATCTTAATTTCCTTGTTAAATCGGGAAAAACAAATGGTTCTGATGTAGATTTGCTGGCAAACTTTTCTCCTGAAGGTTTCCTGCTGATTGATTTGTATGAAAAATAGTAAAGGAAAATTCATTAAAAACATACACCAAGACAGAAACGCAGTAGAAAGAATAGACATCCGATATGATTCTATGGGAGTTTTTAGATCTGCGTTACTGGTTTAACAAAGTTACTGTGTCATGCTGATTGATTTAAATAAAATGCTTCTAAAAGTTCATTTATAAATAGAGAAATTATTGTTTCCTGTGTGAAAAGCCATATTGAAATGATGTCATTACTGAGCTCGGGTTTGAGAAACCTTGCCCAACTTTCCAAGTAGGAATTCCGTGTTGAGGGCTCATTTTCTTTGACTTTTCCCAGTTGGAAGTCAAAAATTCCGAGTTCCGAGTGCAAGTGAACTCAGCATAAGTGCTTGGTGCTGTTCTTTTGCTGTCTTAACTGAATCTTCAATGGTTCAAAAACATAAAACTACCCTTAATTTAGAAAAAAAATACACAAAAATGGAAACTATCTGTATTTAATATATTTCTATATATTCAAATCAGTCTGTTTCTGAATTTATCACAGCACAGTGATGATGTCACCAGGTGATAAATCCTGAATAACAGAGCATATCCACATCTGTGACTATACCCACTGTGATTTTACTGGAACCTTTTCTGAATCATTTTCTGGTTCACAGCTGTAAAGCAGCATGTAAAGATAAAACTAAAACGTCATCTGATGAGATAAAATAACTCTGAGTTCTAGCTTAGAGCTTAGATGTATGCTTTGTCCAAAAACTCTGGAATAGCACATAACTGACCTCTGCCTATTTTATCCCACATTTTTGCTTTGATTTCTAAATCAGAAAAACACACAGTCTCATGCTGTAAGTTGATTTCTTAGCCCTGTGGAAGTAGACATACGGAGTTTTGAGATCACATGAAAACATCTGATAACACCCTGTATCTGTCTCTATCCTCTTGTTCTTCACCGGGCTCCTCTGTCAGGGAATAAAAGCCTGGACTCTGCTTGCTCTTCTTCTTGTGCCCTGTCACGTGGGGCTGGAAGAGGCGACTTATTGTATGTAGGCCCTTGGAGAGATCCGGGAACAGATCCAGCTCATCTTTCTCATGCAGGCCACAGTCCTGAGCCTGCTGCTGGGCTTTGGGTTCACCCAGCATCTCTCTCACGCTCCCAGAAATCCCTTTGTGTAGATAGTGATAGGCCCTCTTCCCACAGTTGTCCCTGATGGTCACGCTGGCTCCATACTCGCCTGCCAGCTTAGCCAGGATGAACTCCTGGTCGTGCAAGGCGGCGATGTGCAACGGAGTGTATCCCCCGTATGTTTTGGCGTTAATGTCTACATCGACGCCTCCTTGTCTGGATAGCTCAATAATCTTTGCAAGCATTTCACTGTTTCCACACTTGGCGGCCCAGTGCAGAGCGGTGAACCCTGACATGAAGTCCCTCTTCTCGGCCAGCTGGTTGTCTCTCAGCAGCAGGCCGTAAACCTGGCTCCAGTGGCCAGAGGCGCATCTCACCAACCATTCATGCTCGGTCTGCTCCAGGGGAACCATGGAGGGGAACCTGTGCTCTTTGGGTTCCTCAGGCAGCTTGGTGCTCTTCAACACCCTCCTCAGTTGCGGAGAGCTCTGGGTGCCACCCGTCTCTGCTGGTCCAGGCTTTCTCTTGTTTCTGAAGGTGTCTAGATTTGGACTTTCAGGAGGATCATTTGAGTTGCTTTTCAGTCTGTGGTGCTCGACCCTGGCGGCGGTGGGTGGCATCCTCAGGGGCAAAGCGTAGGGTTTGTTACAGGCAGTGTTGGGTTTGTGTAAACTCTCTGATGAGCAGGTTTCTCCACTTGTACTTTGGAGCACCTGAAAGTTCAGAGCTCTTTTAACCCTGTACTCCATAGTCTTGCTCCTCTGCAGCGCCAGCAGTATAGGAGAAAATGACTCTGCAGGATTCTCACTCCTTCCTTCTCCTTGATCAGTTTCACAAATTGAACTCTCTCCATCCTCACACCTCCCTTCCTGCTCCTTCCCTGCAGGTGACTGCTCCTCATCTGGCAGCTCTGTCTCCTCATTCCCAGTCTTTTCCGCACGGTTCTCCTCAGGTTGAGCACCCTCTAGCATATGATGATACTTCTTCTTGACTACGACGTACCTCACGCCATCGATTTCCTTGACAAAAGCCACGTTGTTGACGAAGGTCTTGAAAAGTTCCTTGTTCCGCTCCTTCTCTGCGGGATCGGCGCAGTCTAATGAACCTTTGAACTTACCCACCAGCTCGGATTTCTTCACCTTTCCTCCCTCTGACATCAGTAAAGACAGGATGGATTCTTGTGTCACCACCATTGTTCAAACTTTACACGGGAATAAAAATTAATGAAGTATTATCTGCCGGTGTCCTCTCCTCTGTCCGCACGGTGTCCTTTACCTGCGCCTCTCTCCTCCCACCGGGAGTTTCCGGGGAAAGTGCAGACGTGGATACGATTTGAATAATATATGCACACGTTTCCCTAAAGGTAAACTATGTATGCTTCTCAGGAAACAATAAAAACAATTCTTTATTTGGATTATTTTGTGGTATAATAATAACAAACAAAACAAAAAGACCAATAGAAAAAAATTAAAACAACATGGATAAAAATAATAATTAAATTTAAATAAATAAATAAATAAAACTATGAGTAAAGGACGAATACAAGTCCCATAAGCCCATAACGGACGAGTTTGCAGAAATAAAAGGCGGATCCAGATCACATTAGTCAGAAAAAATAATTCATTGTTTGAATGTGGCACAAAATATATTCCATATGGATGAAGTGACGCACTTCTGTAAAGCAATGAGACGGTTTATTTATGATTAAAATATGAAATTAATGTTTTAACAGTCTCAGTAAATAAGACCATAAAGAAAATCCATTTGACTATTATTCCATTGTAAAGTACATAATAACTATGCACATATTAGTGATAATTATAAAACTGAGATTTATATCTGATTTATGCAAATACGTTTATATCATATGTAGGTTATTACTCTTACATAACAAACAAACTGTTCTGGCCATAACATGCTTTTATTACTACTACTACTAACAACAACAACAACAACAACAACTACTACTACTACTACTACTACTACTACTACTACTACTACTACTACTACTAGTAGTAGTAGTAGTAGTAGTAGTTTTATGACTATTACCAGTGCCACTAATATATATTATATTTCAAAACACAATTACAATGTGCTTTATAAAGCACAGACAGGCAGAAAACAATAAAATAACAAAGAATGACTTCAAAGCTAATTTGTGAACGTCTTTTAAATAGATGGTTAAAATACTATGGTTATAACAACACACACACACACACACACACACACACAACTATGGATTTCACAAATGTTTCCATATAAACTGGTTGACAGAAATGTGTAAAACCTCAAACATCCAGAGCCCTCAGGCTAAAGTAATAAGTCAAAGAAACTGCTGTGTTGCAACAATATGAAATGTATTTGGCAACTATATTGCAAATCTGCTGTTCTGAAAAATAAACATTTATTTATCTTTTTTTGCTTATCTTATTTGCTTTTACTCTCTTTTTTGATACGGCAGTTGGCATGTTACAGTCCACACTAGCTGATAAAACGCTTTGCTGCTATATTTGCTGACTGACAAAGAGCTGAAATGATAATGAGCTGTTTGCTGCAGGTTTCTCTTGCTCTCTGGTTTAGTCTCTTTGTGGATGTTCGGGTTCCAGTCGCTCTTGTCCTGGCTTGTATGTGCAGCATAACATTCCTCCACTCAATGAGAATGAGAAGAGGCCATGTTGGATCGTTTGTGTCCCTGCACCAAGAGAGTCAAGATAGTTCACCTCCTATTCCGAAGAACTTTAAACGCTGCAAATTCAACCAGAAATGCTTCGGTGAGGCTTACAATGTGCCACAAAATTATTACAACACCCAATTTTCAGTAACTATCTGAATAAATTAACGCAAATCATTTTAATCTAAAATCTTTATGATATTTATTACGCATGCGTAAAACGAAAGACTCTGCCTGAAGGACTGTTTTTTATTTGCCAACTTTATCTTAGCTTTTACCGAATTGTCGCTAAAATCTACTTAATGTATATTTTTGTATGCTTAATTTTTGTTCTTTTTCAATTTCTTTTTGACCCTTGTATTTATGCTGAGTGTTCAATGAAGTTCGTTAAAACCTTATTAGTATAAGACACTGTCAACAATGTCTTTGAAGTTTATAACAAGTAATGATGTGCTTACCCATGTAACAAAATTATGAGGAGTAGGTTTAATTGTGAGTGCGATGAAAGTAGATTTTTCGTAATGATATTAAAACTTAACACATTTTCATCATGTGATGTAATCAAAACTTTTTGGTGCAGAATACATAGATTACTGTCCAACAAGTAATTCCTGTTTTTCAGTGTTATAATATTAAGTTTGTTGTGCATGCTAAGACCTTGAATATTTATGCAACAGTACTGTAATAAAAGCCAAATTCCATAAACATATATGTAGATTATACTCAACGATTCTAAACTTTTGAGAAGGATTTGGAATTTTTTTTAACTTACAAACATTCTGACCAAAAGTGCCCCAATACATGTGTGAACAAAATAGCGATGATGGCGAATACCCTCCTTTTATTATTGTATCATGCTTATCTATCATGTTACCCTTTATACTCATTCATTCCAATTAAATTAATTAATATTAAAACATTACACAGGTAACAATACAAGCAGCAGGTATATTGAATGTACAAGTTAACATGATATGAGTAAAGTAAATTTTAGATAAATTAAATTATAATAATGGGCTGTTCACCGTGAAAGATATATTCAAATTCCTTGTTTTGCATTTTAAAAAAAACAAACTTCAAATAGTGAAAAAATAGTGAAAAAAGCAATAGTGAAAAAAAGAAATTACATTATTAGCAAACCAGTAAAACATTGCTGCACTTTGACTCTCAACCACAGAAACAACGAAGGCTATGAACGCTTATCCTTGCGAAGCGAAAGCGGAAGTTAGCAGCAAGGAGTCCTCTCGTCGTGCAGCTATCCTCTCTGTTAGCATATCCTCTCTGGGCGTCCCCACGTTTCCCAGTCAGCTCGCTCAGTAGTTTAGCAGCTACGGAGAAAAGAGGGCTGCTCCCTTCGAACATTCCGCGCCATGGCCGCCACAGACGTTGATGTGTTTTCGGTAAGTGGCGTTAAACCCAACAATATTCATGGCTTCTTTCTCTCTGTTTTTTTTTTTTTACTTGGTTATGATTGGTATAATTGTGAGAATGTACAGGAGCTGCAGTGTGTGTTTAGCTAAGCCTCACCCGATTTGTAGCCTGTAACGTTGGATAAGCCGATATGATGGAAATGATTTTTGTGAACTGGATTTCTAATATCTATCAAACACCAATATTCTTGACTGGTAATTTTAATATCCTTCCCTGTAGTATTTCTTTGCGTAATTGCATTTTACACACGAACACTGCGTTGTTGAACGCATGTGTTAAGTGTACAGCACCGCAAACTGTTTACAATCCACGCTAGCCTTACTAAAATACATAAAAAATACCCTACAATACATTTTAAAAGTGCACCATATCACTGCAGCGGAAACACAAAAGCAAATAAAAATATCCTAAAGTACGATAAGGTCGCTATAAACTCATTATTGAGCACTCCACACACGCTTTAAATGATTTTAAGTGCGTTTCTGTGTTAAAATGCAGTGTTGTCTTGAATTATGACGACGGCGTGAAAACATTGTGGTTTCTGTAACTTCCTGTTCATGGGCTGCAAAATTAAATTTAAGCTTCTGTTTCATGACTCACAGTTCCATTTTCCAGCTAAGGCCATGCTAGTCTTACCAGCTAGTTGCTCAAGAAAACCCGGCTACATAATTTATGACGTGTGATTTGTCTCCTACCCTTTACATATGCAGTAATGGTTCTGCTACTGGAGCAGAACGGAATGCATTCTGCGTTACTAGCATAGTGGAAAGCGCTGCTGGTAGTCAGGTGTGAGTCTTCAGGCTCCGATGC
This sequence comes from Lucifuga dentata, assembly GCA_014773175.1. NCBI lineage: Eukaryota > Metazoa > Chordata > Actinopteri > Ophidiiformes > Bythitidae > Lucifuga > Lucifuga dentata. Next base: position 325,339 of record VXCM01000006.1, on the reverse strand, counting down.
AATACAGGCCACAGAAAACATAACACAAAGTAGTTGTGGTTGATATAGAAGCGTGCTATAGTTGTCCATCCACCCATCCATCCGTTTTCCACGACTTATGGGTCGAGGCTGCAGCGGCAGCAGGTAATCAAAGTAGTCTAGATGTTCCCCACATTAGATACATAATCCCTCCAGCAGATTCTGGATCTGCTTCGTGGTCTCCTCCTAGGTGGATGTTCCCCGAATACCTCCACAGGGAGGCGTTCAGGACACATCCTGATTAGATGCTCGAACCATTTCACTGGCTGCTTTAAGGTGTGGTGCTGCGTTCGACAGACCTCGGAACTCGGATTTTTCCGACTACCTACTTGGAAAAAATGCGTTGGAACGAATTTTTTTCTTTCGTTACATTGAAATTAAAAGGTCAAAATATATCTCCAAGTTAACTGTCTACAGTGTATAATAACTGTTTGTCGTTGATATGTAAGTGTAAATTTCAGAACATTTATTATTTAATACCCACTGTGATTAATAGCATATCATTGTAAAACAAGACAATCAAACAGCCCTGTAATCTAACTTTACTTTAGTCAGCATTTATTACTAGGTTTATTTAAGCTTACAGTATTTATTGTTATTCAGCCAGGCATTTTTGTTTACATTTGACTGAGGTCGGAAGTTGGAACTTCCGACTGGGAAAAATCCGACTTCCGAGGTTGCTCAAACGGAGCAAGCAGCGGTTTCAATTCTGAGCTCTCATCCTGGATCTAATGCTGCGTTCGAGTTGCAGCAGGAAGTCGGAATTTCCCAGTTGGAATTTCCGACTTTAAACCGTTCCAGCCAAAAGTAAACAAAAAAGCATGGCTGAACGCCAATAAATACTCTAAGATTAAATAAACTTAGTAATAAATGCTAACTAAAATAAAGTTAGATTACACAACTGTTTGGTGGGGTTGTGTTGCAATGACATTAGTTACAGCGGGTATTAAACTTTTGTGCAGAGAAGTAATATTCTGAAATTATTTCCACTTACGTATCAATGGCAAACAGGTATTATACACTATAGATAGTTAACTTGGTGATATATTTTGACCTTTTTATTTCAATGTAACGCAAGAAAAAATACTTTATTTGGCTGTTAGCTGATTATTTACATTCACAAAGCTCGCTTCCACGGGCACCACCACGTTGAGTGATGTCATACTCGTGAAGTTGGGGTAGACCATTTTGGTCTGAGTTTCCCAGTCGGAGCTCCAACTTCAAGTGCCGTTCCAACACATTTTTCCAAGTAGGAGGCTGAAAAATCTGAGTTCCGAGTTCTTTGAAAAATTCGAGTTCCGAGGTAACTGGAACGCAGCATAATGGTGAGTCGCAACTTCCCACAGAAGAAGTTCATTTTGTACTCGTGAGCTCATAATTTTGGTCCCTAGAAGAAGAAGAAGTCATGGCGATAGGTGAAGGTTGGAACGTAGCGGTACAATCAGAGCTTCACTGCAGACACCTCACCAGCCTGCTTAGAAATCTCCCACTCCTTCCTACCTCCACTTGTGAAAAAGACCCGGAGATACTTGAACACCTTCACTTGTGGCAGCAACTCACTCCCCACAAACCAGAGCAGCACAGCCTCAGATTTGGAGGCTCCAGGTCGCTGCTCCCACTAATTGGTGTAACACGTCTGTGTGGTGGAGAGAATCCTAACGCAAGTGTAGAAGATATTGCACACTGTGCACTTCTTAAATTAGGAAGTTGTCCAAGTGAGGGTGTAAGTTGCAGGAGATATTGCAAATTGGCAATTTCTAAAATGTCACTTTGGAATTCACAATTAAGGAATTGATTAATGAGAGAAATGCTGAGAATGTGGTGAAGCAGGCTGTGGTGGAAAGGCAAGCAGCAGCAGCACAGTCGATGGCTTCCTGCGGAACTTTCTCAGCTAAGTGAGACCATATTGAACAAACTGACGCGCCCGCCCGGCAGTTTGTATAAAGGGCACGTTGTTAATTATGTGTAGCTATCAATAGGGAAGTGTGGTTGGTTGTGTTTTTAGCTCACATCAATCCCATTCAATGGTGCCTGTAGCCAGCCTGAGTTTGGGTTGATTTTGCTAAGCCTTAGAGGTTCACAGACGCTAATCAATACAACCAACTTATCGTTTTCAGCGATCACATGAGAGTGTGTAGTATAGATGCAGACGGATGGATGCTGTTTATTGGATTGGTTATGTAATACAGCGCTGTGTCATATTTAGTTTGCAGCATTTACTGACCCGAAGAGTGTCCACTGTCCCACAAGGCACGCATGCATAAAATGAAATTAGCTTCATGAAGTGCTTAAAGGCAACATACATGGAACGAGGGAGTATGAGGCAAGTCAGTTGCATGTTGAAACAGCCATTCGTGTGTGTGTGTGTGTGTGTGTGTGTGTGTGTGTGTGTGTATGTGCAGAGGGTGAGAATAACTGGATAGATTATGCTCACATGCTGTAGCTACCAGCCAACCCAGTGCTGATTTTTTACTTTACAACCAATCTTTACATGTGTATTATTGAAACATTGATGTGTGTTGTCCGGGTCAGATTTGCTGTAGAGATTACTGACTGTTGTGTGTCATTGCTCTTGTTATCTGTATATTTACAACATACAGGCCAGAGGTGCCCGGAGGCAAAAGCTTGTCAAATCCAATATTGTAGTGGAATAATGAAAACTGAGCTTGCAGCTGCTGCGTTGAGTCAATATACATCTATAGCAGGCGTACTCAAATACAAATCTTAAAGGTCCACAGCGAAAATTTTCACTAAGCAATGTCCGTTTATTGAGGTCAGTCAGGCCAGGGTCAGATTGTGCCGGGGGGTGGGGNTGGGGGTGGTTAGGGTTAGGATGGCCAGATGAAAATGCCAATGATGCCTGGGATGAATACTGTTTCTCCGCGCCACCTTTTCTCTTTTTACAATCCATTTTTCGTCTAAGCACCAAGGAAATTATGAAAGAAAAAAATTGTGTTTCCTTAGTTTAAGTTAATTTTAATTAATATAATATATTATGCAGTGCACAATATAATATTATATTGTGCAGTGCAAAGGCCGTCGGCCGGCCTACCATTGGCTGTGGCCCACCAGGAAAAGTTCCGCCTCTCCCGATGGCCAGTCTGATCCTGCGTCAAGCTAACTGCTGACGAAACTAGCTGTGCTGTCAATGCTTAATTTGCGCTGTCTACTCCATAGAGCCCAAAGCCATGTCAACTCATCATTGTCATGGAGATGATGGGACGCCTGAATATGATTGGACCAAACCAAAGCAGAGTAGACATTCTTACACAGTGGAGCAGAGTGCTGCTTGCAGTGGAGAAAGCTGAGAATTTTGACTCATTGCGTCACAGTGATGTCTCACAGATAGTACAGATAATATATATGAAAAGTATAATTTTCTCAGAGTCCGGAGACAGTTGTGGTTTGGTCCAGATCCAGACTGGAGTCTGGACTGTGAGGATGACTGATCTATAGAATGGATCACAGTTTCTCCAGTGCTGGTCTGAAGCCTGAAAACATGATGAATCAAGATAAAAACTGGTCTCCAGATAATGTTTACAAAGGCAGATTGAAGCTGTTTAGGCTGTTATATTTGTATAGACATGGTCATTCATCACTGTATTGAATAAACAAAAAAAATTCATCTACAGTAAATCTGGCTGTTCTGCTTCAATACAGTATTTTTAGAGATTTTCTTCTTGGTGTGTGAAGTTTTCACTGGACAGCTGTGGGACGGACAGGACGGCCTGGTGCTCCCAGTCTGTCCCGTAACCGACAGACTCGCAAGTTTAATTCCGGTAACAGCAGTAAATCCATTAGCAGCCCTGGTGAGACAAACGTATTTTCTCAGGCTGAACTGTAAAAATTGAAATGTTTTCACATCTGTGCAGTCGCATTTTTTGTTTTTTGTTTTTTTTTTCATTTCTGATCTTGATGTCAAGAATATGTTGTGCAAAATCAAAGCTTATTACTTACATGCAACTTAAATCAGAATTTGGTAGTGTTGCCATGATAATAAGTCAAACCTATGTCGTTTACCTAAGAAAATCGTTGAAATTTTGGCTCCCAGCAGCCAGACTCAGTGAGGACACATGACAGTTTAAACATGGCGTGTAGCCGCCATGATTGGTATTTGACACACTGTAAAATGTGTTTGAGACAAGCGGGTACAGTGTACATGAAATAATTTGGTATTGTTACTCTGCATGCTCACATGCTGATATTGGCAACCTCTCAAAAATGATGCGTACAGTCATTCAGAGGCATCAAGTATGAGAAGCGATGCAAAATGTCATTGTCAGACATCTCAGATCATAACTTCTCTCTTAATGAGCAGTTCAGCTAAACAACAAAATGTTGAATTTGCTTCCTGAAAGAGAAAAGTAGTCTGCATCCAAGGCCAAAAAAATAATAGATTCGACTGCGTTTCTCCGCTGTGTCTCAGATTTCACTGAGTCCCACAGCGTGAAATATTAGAGACCTCGTAGAAACCCACATGAGTAGCTTTGTTATTACTTAATTAAACTGCTGCGCACTGGGATTCACATTTTTCTAAGTGTGGAGTCTGTGATTAAGTTAGATGTGGTTTCATTTGGTGCACTGATGCGGAATTTTTGCTTTTTTGTATATGATTTTAATTATATGTACTTGAGAGAGAAGCTTTATGAAGGTAATGCAGATGATTATTCTGTCTCTGTGATTCATTATCCAGATCCAAGTTTTACCTTTAGCCTTAGTGTAACTGAATCCATAAAGAAAATATTTTGTCTTTTGGCTGATAATGTACTTCTCAGTCGGACTGTAAAAGCACCAAGCTGTCATCATAGCCATCAAAAATCATTCTTTTGGATCTGACTTTGTCTTTGTCAGTTAAGCGATAAAAAGGAAATGGTGCGTTTGTGAAAGCCTGTGAAAATGTGTGCTGTACATCTGCCTCGTAAAATGGCTCCTGTCTCCTCTTCTGTCTCTCCGATTTTTTTGTGTTGTAGATGAGTGATAAGGCTGAGCAGTGACGTTTGTGCACGAATATGAGACAGAGAAGAGCAAGAACACTGATAAGATAATAGAGAGAAAGAGATTTTTAAAAATCTTTGTTCTCATGGATGACTGATGGCACACATGCAGGTCCTCCAGATCTCCACCATCTGCATTTTTTTTTGCCATTAAAGCATCACCGCCCACACATGTAGCAGCAGGAGCACACAAACTAAAATCTGCTGATATTATTAAAGTTGGCAATACAGTGAAAATATCCTAAAATATCTTGTACATCCAGGATAAGCGTTAAAGGACTACACTGGCGAGTTTACATGTTTAAGACCAATACAACCTGCATACATATTACGTTACTGACAAACAACTTTCAAAACATAAAACCATATTTTAGTTTTCCTGTTATTGTTTTCCAGTTCCCTAATCTTTCAAATCAAATGTTCAGGTGATACACACACCTTAAAATTCAATGTTTCACCTGCTAACACTTACGCACGATTGTAGAAGGCACAATTTTAATTTCTCTAGTTTCAAAAGCCGTCTTATATTTCCTAGTGGAGACATCATTTTTTTCCACACAGCTCCATGTTGGACTGTTTAAATAAAATTACTTTGACAAAAAACTCAACAGAGATCATGGTCACTGTGGTGGATTACTTACCCCAAGTGTGTTTCAATCCCGACAAGTTGGTTTTTTTTATAGCGTACTGGCATGAACTAAAGCCAATGGCCAGCTGGAAGGTAGGAATAAAATTCTAAAATTTACCACTCCAGTAGTATTTTGTGGGAAATGGTTGTTAGTAATGTAACATGTAAACAGGTTGTTTATATTGGGCTCAAACCTGCATTATCACCGGCATAGTCCTTTAATGTAGAAACCCTGTTCAGATGCCAAAAAAAATGATGCATCAAACCACAAATCAAGAGAGACAACAGCAAGCTGTGCCCTCATAAATCTAGAGGACGTCACACACCAACCGCCTCATCTGCATTACCGAGTATTGTGTGTGTGTGTGTGTGTGTGTGTGTGTGAGAGAGAGGTCGTCACTGAGGTTGTCAAGTCGTTTCGTCCTCATAGATGTGAAGTTGAATTAGAAATTCCTCTTTTCCCCAATCAGATCAACATCCAGCCTCAACACCAGTGCAACATACAATATATACTGCTTAGTGCTCACACTAAACTCTATTACACACATTGTAGGCTTCCCAACATGGCTGATATGATGATGATGATGATGAACAGAGACTGGCTGATAACATTATATGAATCCTATCTAGTCATTAGGTCACGTCCATTTTTGTTCATGTATTGTCATAATAAGATGTCAATAATGTCCAGTCTCATGTTTAAAAGAAAAGTTACAACAAAAGAGTCCATAACCTATTTAATATTTAAAGTTTAATAATAATTATCTTAAACTTGTGTCATTTATTAGGACAATAAGACTCGCTGAGCTTCAGGAAATTCATTTTTGGCTCTCTTTGCAAAGTCAATAGGATGGAAACTTTATGAATCTATCAAAATCTTAAGGGATCCTCAAGTGACTCGAGTCACATTCCTGTAGAGTTGGAAAGTCCCATTGCTTTGGACGGGAGTTTGGAGAAAAACATCACAGTGTGTGTATGTGTGTGTGTGGAATACTGCCCAGAGCGTGACCCGACTGTTTTCAAATGTATGTGAAAACACAAGATTTAGAGTAGATCAGCCTGAAACAAAGTGCACCTGAGGTTGTTGTAAATATCTGAAGCCTTTTCCAAGTCCTGAAACTCAGTGTGTTTCCCCCACATGGGAGCATCAGCAGCAGTGTGTGTGTGTGGGTATATGTGTGTGTCAGCCCGTCAGGTTGCTGCTGTCTGTCAGGCGGAGGCACAGTGAAGCAGACAAGCTGAAAACACAAGTCGAACGCTAGTCAGGAAGAGACGAAGGACAGAAGGTGAGACGGAAGATGTCGGGGGGACAGAAAGGCAGCGGGGGGTCCGAGGAGGAAGATTCTGACTGATAGCAGGAATTCAGGTGGGATCAGTTCTGCTTTGCTGGCTGTGGAGTGATGGCTGCTTGGAACAGATCTTGGTTTTGGACTCGGTTTGTGACAAGTTGGATCTGCATCATGTATTTATTTAACCTTTGGGGAAACGTGTCTAGAGTTCTTTTCTTAGCAGTCTCAGCTGATGCCAGATTCTGCTGTCAGTGAACTGCCTTATTTATCTGCGATATTTGATGTCTGTGGTGCAGGTGAGACTAAAAATCAATATGATCCATCATTCCACAGTTGTAGCCCTGTAATAATCACTGATGGGGAGTGTTTGTGTGTGGAGTTCAGTAGACAGACACACTCTGGGTGACTCTGGGTTGGAAAAATAACTGAGTTGTGAGTTTGTAGATTGTTAAAGGGAGACTTCATCAATTTTACACATCAAATTCATGTCATGCTGGTTGGACAGCTAAAGTTTGAAATCTAAAGCCTCCCTTAGACCTTTGCAGCAAATTCAACTCACTCAACGAGAGGCTTTACTTTTCACACTTGTACTTTTAAGCACTAACAGGAAGTAACTCTTGTCACTGAGTTCAGTCTACCTGTGTGCACTGACTCATCACAGCTTCAACCACGAAAGCCTTTACACGACTGCTTTCACATGATGTAGTGTTGAATTTGATGTGTAAAATAAGTGGAGTGCCCCTTTAATTAACAGTAGGCCCATATAGGATGATTCAGAATTCAAGTCAAAGTCTCTGCTCTCTAAACCAGTTTTTATTTCTGACTGACAGCAGCCCTATACATTTGAACTTCATATTTATCAAAGAAAAAGGGTTCATATGATCAGAAAGCATGACTATATGTGCCTCATTTCATCTGGAGCCATCTGGGACCTCTGCAGCCATTTCCTGTTGGTTCGGTCTGAGAACAGAGCCGTTTCCTCACCGTGGGACAGTTAACCAGAAGCTTTTCATTCCTGTCATACTTTCTGCTGCTGCTCTTCACTAAAGCAACAAGGAATGACGGACGGACAGTTTTCTCGCGCGTCTGGTTATTTGTCGCGTTTTAGCTGTCGTCTCTCAGTTCATTTAACCAAACAAACGAGAAAATCAGCAATATGGCGACAGCGGTAGTTGAATGTCAGTTTGGGGAGTTTGTGTCCATGTTGCAGTTCTGCCTGATCCTTAAAGATAACACAGATGGATGGGTCTGCATGGCCCTTTGTGGCCCTCATTCACAGGCCCATGTGTCTTTTATGTTACATACACACACGCACACAGAGTATGTGCTTCTGATAGCCCATTTAGAGTCCTCATAAAAGGTCAACCCAGAATTATTTTACGATTCATGATTTTTGTTTTGGTGGTCAGGTGGGTTTGTGCAGATAACATTTAACAACAGCTCAGAACTCCTTTAAAACTTGTGCACCCGTGACACAAGTTTGCCCTTTGACTTTGGCCATGGCTCTTTAAGCCTATAACAACATTTGTGTCACATTTGGTACATGATTTTCTGAGACCTCTACATCATCAACATGATCAGTTATTGACCAAAATGCCTATTATATNGTACATGATTTTCTGAGACCTCTACATCATCAACATGATCAGTTATTGACCAAAATGCCTATTATATATCTTAAATAAAGTAAAAAGAAGTTCCAGTTTAAATCTTGTTGAGTTAAATAAATGCGCTGATGTATCAAATGTGATACAAAAAAAAAATAATATATGCAAAAAACATTTTCAGAATTTTTTTAGGAGTTTGTTAAAGAGTTCAATAAAGAAATAAATTGCAAAAAATTAGAATTTTTTGATAATTATTTCATGAGTCAGGCTTTACAGGGTTGAAGCACCAGCATCTATTGGATACACGCATTAATGGCCTAAAACAGGTTTGTTAGTGAGAAGTGTGAGTTGTCAGACCGGCGTTCTGAGAGAAATATTCTCTGCTGCAAAGGCGGAACCTGCAACAGTTGATCAGTAATAGAAACGTGCAGTTAGACGGGTGTCAGTTGTGAAACTGAATGTGAAACCATGTGCTGATGGCGAAACAATCCCCAGTGCGTTAAACAAAAGGCTAACGTCATGTAGAAATGGTCGACTTCTCCGTTTTTAACTGTACCGAGGAAACGTGGAGTCATCGCACCTGTTTGCTTCAGGCTCTGTATGACACACCTCATCCCTGCAGCAATCTGTCCAAGCTTCTCCTCAAGCTTCATTCGTCAAAATGCAAACCACAGCGAAGCACTAATGTAGCATAACAACCTCTGAATATGCAGCGATTAACAAAAGACAAATGAGAGTCACAGTCTTCTTCATCGCTCAGCGTCACAGCGCTAAAAGCCTCAAATTCACCTTTGGAGCTTTATTCTTCATTTTATTACCGGTGAATGTCATTAGCCACGTGCACAATTTCACGATTGATCCCTATTTTTCCTTTCATGTTTCTTACTACGGAGCACTGCAGTTAAATACATAAATTTCACAATCTTCCCAGAGTCTTTCGTTTGATTTAAAAACACTGAAGATTATTTACTGCTTGAATGTGTGTGTTCATGCTGTAGTAATAATGTCGTTATGTTCGATTTTGCCTGCATCAGCTTATGTCCGATTACTGCTGCAGCGTTGTTTGACATAAGCCCTTCTTATGCCCCACTGTTGAGCTCAGTTTTCCCATAGTCTCTCTCTCTCTCTCTCTCTCTCTCTCTCTCTCTCTCTCACACACACACACACACACAGTGTGGGCTATCGTCACCTCTCTCCTCATCCTTTACTGTGCAGTTCTTATCCAGTCAGTTCAGTGTGGTTGTGTTGCGTTCGGCTCTCAGGCTGCCTGAATCCACTGACATCAGCCTTCAAGTATGCAGCCCGTCTTGGCTGAGCCAGACGTTGGGTGCCCCATTCATCTTAAGCTGCTGTCTCTTTCCTTCCCTCTCTGTAGCTCTGACATGCTCCCTCTCTCTCTCTCTCTCTCTCTCTCTCTCTCTCTCTCCTCCCATTCTTACTGTCTCTCACTCAGATGAGATGAGGTAGATAAGAAAGATCAGAGGTGAAAACACTTAGAACCCAATCATTTAGTCTGTCTGTCTTCAGGCTGTTTAGTGGTGATATTCATGATTTGAAATAGGATATTCCCACAGATGCTGGAAATGGGAAAGTACTAATAAGTAAGCTCACTTTCCTTTAAGTATGTTGACTGAATTGTTTTTTGCAGCAGCAGTGCTTAAGGTTCATTTTGCTTTTTATTTTCAAGTTATTCTCAAAGAACATTTACATCTACAACCTATCCTATAAAGTAGCTTTATATTTCAACAAATATTACATCCTGGAATTGTACAAACTCCCACTCCCTTCCACGGATATTACTTTTCATGTTCGGTCTTAAAACTCAGAATGAGTTCCTTCAAATGCTTAAAGGACCATACTGGCCATTTTGCATGTTTGAGCCTAATATATTCAATTTTCATACACATAACGTTACTGACAGTCATTTTCCAAAGCACACTACTGTAAAAGTGAATTAAACATTTTTTTTCCTACCTTCCAGACCACCATTGGTTTCAGTTCATTCTGGTACGCTATTAAAATCAACTTGTTGATACTTGAAACATTCTTGGGATAGGGGACCCATCATCACAAACAAGACGTGTATTCAGGGTTTTTTTCAAAGTTACATAATTTTAGCGTTTAAGCGCACTAAAAAGCGTGGAATGAATGTATGTCTCCACTGAGGAATATAATCCCAAAAGAAGACCTGCGTTTATCAAAAAATTTAAACGACCGTGACTACATAAGGCTGCCTAACTATTAGCAGGCGGAAGATCGAGTTTTGAGGTTTTATTGCTTGAATATTTGACTTTGAAAAGATTAAGAGATTTTGCAAAATACTAGGAAAGCTGAAATATGGTTTTATCCTTTGGGAAATGATTGTCAGTAACGCAACATGTATGAAAATTGAATATATTAGGCTCAAACGTGCAAAATGGCCAGTATGGTCCTTTAAGCTGAAGTGCATCTTTTCTCTGTGTGGAAATGTCTGGATCATTCTTAAAGCTCGTTCCTCTCTGCAGGCTGCGATTACTCGACTCATTACGTGAACTGATGGCTTTTCCATCTGCGGAACGTACGGAGCATCAGAATGCCTTAGATGTTCATTTGCATAGGAATGTGGAGACTTCAGCCTCCGTCTGCTTAATGTTTCCTCAGTGTGGCTCCCTCACATGATAGCAGGCCGATGAGATTTTATTTTATTTCTCTGCCTTAGAACGAAGAGAAGCGTAACCTGAGTTTGGGCGGCCATGTTGGATTTGACAGCCTGCCTGATCAGCTGGTCAGTAAATCGGTCACACAGGGATTTTGCTTCAACATTCTCTGCGTAGGTAAGTATCGAACCACAGTCTGCATGCGTGCGTGTCAGAATGTCAGTATTTCTTGAACTAATTGCATAGCATGGAAAAATCACGTGAAAAACGAAGGCATTTTTCTATCAATATCTGTATGATTTCCACTCTGTAAAAGAAATTCCTTGATTACAACAAAAAACCAATGTTGTGCTCTCTTTATTTCTCTCACTTCTCCTCACAGGTGAGACGGGTATTGGCAAGTCGACACTAATGAACACTCTCTTCAACACCATGTTTGAAAATGAAGAGGCCAGCCACTACCAGAATGGCGTCTACCTGCGGCCGCGAACATATGACCTGCAGGAGAGCAACGTTCACCTCAAATTGACCATTGTAGACACCGTCGGCTTCGGTGACCAGATCAACAAAGATGACAGGTGAGGATGGTCATACCAGATTTTTTTTTTTTCTAAGAAAGTCTGCAAAGCATACACTTGTACTGTCCCATTTTCCATATTCTATTAGATTGTTTCTCCAAACAGGAAAAAACCCCCAAATACTTCAGTTTATTTTCCATTTCACCCATCTCTGGTGTAGCGGCAAGATTCCCAAACAATTTCTCTCCAAGCTCCTGCTTTAAGTTTTCAGGATGACATGGCCACCATCATTTTGGCCAAATTTGGTCCATGGAATGCAGATGACAAAAACAGACGCACAGATTTTGACACGTTATGCTTTCTCAGTAGGATGGAAATAGGATGAGGCAGGACAGTAATGAAGAGGAAAGTCTTTTTTTTTTTTAACATTCAGCCATAGAACGGCATGTTCTCGTTGTGACCTAGCTAGCAAGCAGTGCTCTCATGCTCTATAATAGCTGCTTTCTCTGGAGGACAGACCTTGCCGCTAAATGTACACACACCTTGAAAGAGCTTCAAAGGGTCAAAGGACGAGCACTCCACAGAGAAAGATTGCACATTGATGTGAAGGCAAAGGACTGATGACTGCAAAAATGGTTTTGGTTGAATCTGAGGAATGTAGCGGCACTTCTAGTAAGAATTTGACAGAATTACTAGTCTAATCATGGCTCTTATTTGAGAAAAGTATTAGAGATGTGTGTGATTTGTTGTGGTAGTGAGCAGTAGTACATGTCTGAGAACAGAAATACCTGCTTTAGCTTTTAGGAAACATTCTTCTATTTTCAGCCCAATTTTAGACAAACATCCTCATTGTATGATCCAAGCTCATTAAAGGACCATACCGGCCATTTTGCATATTTGACCCTAATATATTCAATTTTCATACACATAATGTTACTGATATTTTCCAAAGCATACTACTGGAGTGGTGAATTAAAAAAATTTTTCCTACCTTCCAGACCACCACTGGTTTCAGTTCATTCTAGTATGCTATTAAAATCAACTTGTTGATGCTTGAAATGTTCTTGGGATAGGTAATCCATCATCGCAAACAAGATGTGTATTCAGGTATTTTTCAAAGTTATGTATTTTTAACATTTAAGCGCAATAAAAAACGCATAGTGAATGTATGTGCCTCCACCGGGGAATATAGTCTCAAAAGAAGACCTGCGTTTATCAAAAAATTTTAAATGACCATGACTTCATAAGGCTGTGTGACTATTAGCAGGCGAAACATCAATTTTTAAGGTGGATGTTCGCTTGGATATTTGATTTTGAAAGATTAAGACATTTTGAAAAATATCAGAAAAGCTGAAATACGGTTGTATTCTTTGGGAAATGATTGTCAGTAATGTAACATATGAAAATTGAATATATTAGGCTCAAACATGGTCTTTCAAGAGTACAATAATCCTAATTGCATTTCATTCATTTTGTGCTTAAGCTGTTTTATAAAAAAATTCACATGGTCTCACAAGTTATGTGGATTGGGTTGCCTGTCTTCTCATGATGTTGGTTGCAAGAGGGAGATGAAATGGATGAAAGATTAAGATATATCTTAATTAAAGTGTGATGGACTCATACCTACTGTTTATCATAAATGATCTTTTCTGGTGTCCACACCAGCATGCTTGTATCCCCATGATTGACATGATAAATTGCTCTCAGGTTTTGTATTTGGAGTACATCTGTTTTCAATGTGTGATAGCGTCTCACCTGTGAGAGTGTGAGGAAATATGAAAATAGAAGCGACATAAGCAGAGGTGATTGAAGATGAGGTAAAGCAAACAGTAACGGAATACATTAGCAGTGCACTTTTGGTTTGGAATCTTTGCAGCATCTGTTCAAAAACTTTGGAGCTGGAGTTTGGAGATGAGGCTAGTTTAGCTCTTGAGGGGAAAACAAGTGTTTGTTGGACATTTCAAACAGCAAAGTGATGAAGTGTGAACTACACTGTGACTGAAAGACTTGTATCCATGGTGACTGGATCATCTGCGATACAAGCTGTAGATGCTTGTGAGGTGACAGTTGCTGTTTATTCTGAACCGGAATACATTTTACAACAGTTTACTTGAATAGTGGATTGAGACCTGAATTTTCAGTCATTTTTTGGTACAGATTATTTAATGTGTTGGTGTGAATTTGAAGAATAAATGCAGCTGATTTTGAATAAACAGCTCCAACCAACCTTAGTAAATGTGGTCTAAAGTATTCTGGAAATTAATCTTGAAGACCCACCACAAACAGGCCTGCAGTCATTTTTGGTTGCCAAGTTCTGTTTCAGCAAGACTTTTGTAAGCTGAGCACAAACTTCATACTTCTCAGTACGTTTCTGAGGTCAAATCTTGGCACAGATTCAAGCAGTAGCAGTTATTGAAAACATAACTGTCGCAGTTCATTACTGATGCGTGACTAAGAAGACAAGTATTAATTCTTTACTCACACATCTTTCATCTCTCCACAGCTACAAACCCATCGTCGACTATATTGACACTCAGTTTGAAAACTATCTTCAGGAGGAGCTGAAGATCAAGCGATCGCTGTTTAACTACCACGACACCAGAATCCACATCTGCCTTTACTTCATCGCCCCAACAGGACACTCGCTCAAGTCTCTGGACCTGGTCACCATGAAAAAACTGGACAGCAAGGTACACACATACATACACTGTGACTTTCCCTTTGGGCAAAAAGCACACACACCTCATCCTTTTATTGTCTGTGGTTACCGATCAGTTACTTCTCTTTCACTGCAACAAGTGTGCATTTCACTGAGACGTGATCTTTTTTGCTGGGGTGTGGATCTTTCAGCGTCCCAAAGGAATAAAGCTGCAAGAAAAACATTCTGCAATGATCTTGCAAGGTTCCATTTCATTGTGTAAGGTTTAAAGAAAAGCTCACATAACATTATCTGCATAGAATTTATATGAGCTGTTTCTCTAGAAATGGATTGTGGTTTAAACTTTAATACCAAAGATTTGGAAAGACATACCCTACCCTTTAGTTTTTCTGTTTTTGTAAAGATCTTTTGCTCTCTGATTCACAGTCAAATAACATCTTACAAACAATAAAAACTTGTAGGAATCCCTTAGAAACATTTTCTGAATTCTAATACTGTGTGCATAACGCAAGAAATATGTATAAGCATACGATGGATCTGTTTAGGGTCAGTGTGTATGCAGTTTACAAAGGACAGCTGTATGCACTGTTGTAATTTGTGGCTCATTTATCGCTCTCTTGTGCATGTTACGTCACAATCTATTGGTCATTGGCATTTTGCTGTACATGAAATGAGTGCAGGCCATTGGAAACACAATCACTGGCTTGACCTCAATTAGACAAAAAAAAAAAAAAAANAAAAAAAAAAAAAAAAAATCCAATCACAACAGCACTTGGAGCGTGAAAGAGGGAGAGAGGAGGAAAGGGAGAGAGTTTGTGGGGAAATAAAGAGTCAGAGAAGAAAAGTAAATAAGTCATTTATATTTTGATTCTGGTGACAAGAAGTCACTGTTGTAGTGTTTTTGCACAGCACTTTGAGATTAAACAGTAGCGAAACCTTCAGTCAGATTCATTATTTTTCCTTTGAAAGTTGAGGTTTTTAAGTGTTCATCTGCTCTGCCATTGTGGTCAATGCCACTCATACTAACTACCAGTTTCTTCTCTGTTTATTCCATGCAAATCTCTAGCTTGCAGCCTCTTCTCCAGAGAGGCAGGTTTTGATAAAAAGTTGTTAAGAACTGCTCGGCGTGCTTCAGTGGTTATTGGATCTGGTCCGTGTGGAATTACACCAGCAAAAATGGTCCTCAAATCATTTTGAAGCATGTGTATGCAAAGGCAGGAAAAGAGGAAACAGCGGAGAAAGAGGCAGTTAAAATGCCAAAGTGAAAATTTGTGTGTCCTCAGCTCTGTATGTGTGTCACTGTAAAGGCGGGTGAAGGGAAAAATGTCACTCCTGTATTTTATTGACTGTTAAATAATTAGGAAGGTGTGAAATGTTTCAGTGGCCACCAAGCATATTTTACTTTCTCTGGCTTTGGCATCTGCAGGTGCTTAGCCTCAGCAAGTTTAACGTGTTTCAGCCTCATTCTTAGCATGTCTGGATTTCCATGTATGATTTTAGGAATACGTGTGTGTTTGCAAAAGAGGAAAATAATTGGTCACAATAATCATAAGGTTTGGTGACTGAATTTTCTTCTTAACAGATTTGATTTACAGCATTCTGAGCCCTGGGATTTTTATTTACTTCCATCACAGAGCTTTTATATTTCAGCATATCATAGATATATATGCTGTTAGAATGACAAAGTGGCAGCTTCATCCTGTTTGTTGAGTGTGTGTGTGGTGATACAGTGATTACACATTTAGAGCAAAGCAGATGGTCAGCTTGTGACCAAAACCTGCCGGCTTACTGTACTTCAGCCAGCTATCAACACGGATCGCTGCCAAATGTGTCCTGACACCAAAGCAATGACGGAGCTTCTAAGCTGAGAGAAGATCAGGTTTAAATATCATGTACACGTGAGTGCTTGACGTTAAATTTCTGTTCAAATGGGGTTTTATATATACTTTATTGAACCCCCCATTAGGAAATTCATCCTTCATATTTGATCCATTCCTGCTACTTAAAGGGGCCTCTCACTGTTCAGCAGGCTTCTTTAGTCTGGGAAAGTAATCTACCTCTATGACATCACAAGGGTTACTTCCTACCCAAAACCAATACACAGAATTTGATGTATAAAATTGGTGGAGCCCAACGCAGTAGAAATACAGATGATTTTGAATGTTTGAGCCCAATAAATACATATACATACATTATGTCACTGCCAAGCATTTTCCAAAATATAAAACCATGTTTTAGTTTAGTTTTAGTTTTAGTCTGCCAAATTCCCTAATCTTTCAAAATCAAACGTTCAAGAGGTACACCCACCTTAAAATTCAATGTTTCGTGTGCTAACGCTAACTAACAGTAGCTGATTTCTTGGTAAAAAGCTGCCATTTCCTGGGACTATATTCCCTGGTGGAGACATACATTTTCTTCTGTGTCTTCACATTGGGTTGCTTAAATTAAGTAACTTAACTTGACAAAAAATATCACAGACATTGTGTTTGCTGTGATGGATGACTTATATTAGCATGTTTCAAGTCTCTATAAGTTGATTTTTTTTTTTTTTTTTTTTTTTTATAGCGTACTGGAATGAACTGAAATCAATGGCAGTCTAGAAAGTAGAAAAAACAATTCTAAAATTTACTGCTCCAGTAATATGTTTGGGAAAATGGTTGGCAGTTATGTAACGTGTATGCAGGTTGTATTTATCAGGCTGAAACATTGAAAATCACTGGCATGGTCCTTTAAGTACTCCTCTGAGGGAAATGCAGTACTTCTCTGAGCAGAGAGAACCCATACAAACACCAGGGAGAAATCCACATATAAAGCACCAGATTCAAATCCAGCTCTTTCTTGCTGTGAGCACTGAGTCTCTGCACTTCCTTTACCTGCCAACAGAGCTTCAAAGCGTGGCACCCCACCTTTACCAACTGTCCTCAGATACCATCCAAAGCATGACAGCACACACAGCCAACCAACCACCCACGAGAATCTGTATTCTTGTGTATGAACCACAGCAAAGCAGATAACACCAACTGAGAATGTCTTTTAGCAGCTAACTTCAGCCAAAGCTCCCTGTTCTGCCATATTAACCAAAACGATTCTCTTTCTCTCGTTTGGATCCCTAATGTGACTGAACTGAGTAAATTTCAGTTCCTCTCATAGGCTTCTTTTTAGTTGAACAATTGATTTAGTTTATTCTCTGCAGGATTGAAAGGCTTCAAGTGACAGAAATGTTGGCAGACACTTTAATCCAAAATAATTTGCAGCATTGTGAGTGTATAATGGTCTCGGTTGTAGCCTGAGTGGGTGGCCGAACTCCACCGTAACCTCAGCGGCGCTATCCCAGCCATCTTTCCACTAAATGAAATACGACTACTGTTTTATCTGAAAGGAAGCCAGTGAGTGAGGACAGTGTGGCTGTGATGCCGTGTTGTTTTACAGACTTGACAAACTTGTTTATTCTCTGCTTTTAGATATGATGGCAGTCTGGCGGCTAATATATGCAGCAGCTACATGACACTTGTCCTTTAATACTTACTGGGTTTATCTCCATAATTTCCACACTGAGATGACTACAAGCTGTATTCGTACTTCCTTGTCCACAACCCTAAACAAGTGCACAAACAAGGCACAAGTCATGAAAATCCCACATTTTACTCAGCTTTGTTCTCTCCCATGGGAGAGACATTTCAAGTGTGGCTCCATCTTCATCAGAGTACAATTGGGGTCGACAGCTGAGGTTTTGTTTGTGAATATTGCTTTTATCTGGAAACCAAAGATAAATGAACAAAGCTCTCCTGTCTGTCAGAGAGCTCTGCCACAGGAAAACCAGGAAAGTAGACCAGAAACGGTAGATTTTGCTGTCAAGGCGAAACAATGGTGTTTTCCTTGTAAATGGGGTTGAAATCACTCGTCCCGACAGAGGATTGGAAGGTTTTAAATGGCTGAAGGCCCAACAGAGGGAGCTTGTGATTTGTGGAGGGTGAAGCAGGAAGAGAGATAAGGGTTTAGAGGGAGGTGTTGCTTGTTATAACGGAGTAGATTCTGTTTGAATTGGAGAGAAAATCATTCCCAGTCAATTATCTAATATTAGCATGTGGAGGATTCAGTCAGCAGAAGTGCTGCTGTTTGGCAAGGAGGAGTTTTATGTTGGCCACTAATACTTTGAATGTGGCAAAATTTGTTAGAATTATATACAGTCAGTCATCGTGTATGACGCTTAATTCAGTTAGACAGACTTGTATTCACATATATTTGTTTTTGCCTGGTTGGTGTTAATGTGTAAAAAGTGGAATTTTTCTGAATGTAATCGTTTGAATGTCATTCCAACAAGCATTCGCCATCGCAACAATTTATCCTTCTGCTACTGACCGTTTTCTTGAGTTTAGTGAACTCTTTTACATGTTTCTGAAGAATAATTTGCTAAACTGAGGTAGTGAAAGTTTGTCTTCCACATACTGAGTCTCTGATAACAACACCGAGACAAACAGCTGCCCAGATTACTGGAATGGTAAAAGTGAAGCAGACTGAAAGAGTATTTTGATAATTTGAGTAAGTTGCTTTTGGCAAATTTTTCCTGAACTTGACTCGTGCAAAATATAACTTACATGTGGAACTGATTTTTTTTTAAAAAGCTTGTGAATAACGTAATGTGTATGCAGGTAGCATTTATTGGGCTTAACCATGCAAAATCACTGGCTTGGTCATTTAACTCCCATTTATTTCTACTGGAAGATGGCTGCCTTCTAGTTTTAAGGTTTATAAATTGTGTATAAATTCAGCAAGAGCCAGAAATGTTATTTTTGGTGATTTAGTGCTCAGCGTACATGTGAATTAGAGCCTGACAAACTGATATTGAGCCAATATTGCAGGAAAAATGATTCATTTTTGGTCTAATGGGAATTGTCCTGATGTGACTAAAATCATCTGGTTGGTCAGAAGAAACACAATAGTTATTTGGGAATACTCTTTAATCTGCTTGGAATATCTGGCTCTGGGAAGTGAGCAACACCCTTCCTCCTCCTCCTCCCATGTCATGTGCTGAGCTGTCAGCTGCTCTCAGTTTAGAAGTGAATCTGGTTAAATGTGAAGCTGGCTGCCCTGCTCCAAAATAATGATCTAACAAAGCACGATGAGCCTGTAATTGGACCCTTAACAAGCTTGTCTCTTCCTCAGAGGCCCACTGTGGGATTGATGAGTGAATCTGTGGGAATCCTCCTCATCCTCCTGGTTAGCAATTTCTGTGATGTAGTCTTACAGAGGAATGCAGACAAACAGTGTGTTTATTCCTCCACATCTGCTGCTGATTGGAGATGGAGATGAGTTTGTTTTCATAATCACTGTTTGTTTTATGGATCCTTCAGGCTTTTGATTGAGCTTATTTGCTGCATGCGGTCTCATGTGGCTCCTCAGCCACATTTAGCAGTCTACTTAGTTTTGTTTATGATATTAATTTAGTCTTCAGTATGTTTATTGTAGCTTAATGATGCCAAACTGTAGCTGATTGGTCTGATCTTTAATTCCCTGAAAGTTTCCATATGCATCATCTCTAATCATATGGAGCTCCGCATGCAATTTCTGCTTGGTATGAACTAAGACAAGGGCAGCAACATGCGCAATACATTTAATAACCTTTTTTTTTTTCTTATCCCTTCCTCAGGTCAACATAATTCCCATCATTGCCAAAGCGGACACCATCTCCAAAAGCGAGCTCCACAAGTTCAAGATAAAAATTATGAGTGAGCTGGTGAGCAACGGCGTCCAGATCTATCAGTTTCCAACAGACGACGAAGCCGTCAGCGAGATCAACGCCTCCATGAATGTAAGTTAAAGCTCTGCCACACACACACACACACGAATATTTTTCCTTATTTTTCAGAACATCTATTTAATCTGTAACACCTGCACATACTGAAGCCTCACCTGCTGTGTTTAACACATGTTGAACAATAATGCCAGATGTTTTATTGTTGTACACACACACCCACGGACGTTTTGAACATGAATAACTTTTCTAGACTTGAGACAAGTTAGGCTCGTCTTAACATCCATGGAATTAAAAGGAATGTTGTTTGTAAGACATCTCTGATCCACTGAGGTGTAACGTTTACTTCAGCACCATATGTTACACATCTAACGGCAGAATTTCCACCGTTTTTAAAACGTGCTTGAGAAGTCAAGGCATTTTTTTCTTATCGAGATACTTGACATTCCCACGAGTTTTTGTATAATCTACGTGACCTCAAGTGTGTGGTGCACGCATAGTCACACAGACAAAAATGCACCAACAGTGAAGACTGTAATGGATGAGAATGCGGCTCGGTCTGCGTACAGAAGCTCCATCTTTTTATAGTCAGTTACATCTGTGCCCACGTTCTCCAGCTGGTTCTGAGTGGCAACCAGCCAGCCGGTTTCAACTCGCCACCTCGTTTTTGAGGCTGCGTGTTGTGCGCGGTTTCCCTGTGATGCCTTACTGTTGATCCAATGAGGCATATTAACTCTTGGAGCAATAAGAAAATGTGTTTAATCACTTCAGCAAAACAAGCCTGACAGCCCGACTCAGCCACATATAAACTTTAATGTTGCGCTTCAGAGCTGCTAAAATGCCAACATGAGTAAACTTTTCTCTGCTGTGGTCTGGTTGTGAAAGACAAGAATTGTGTTTTCTTTCATCCCATATGGTAGCTCATGAAGTTTAATGTGTGTGACGCTTGCTGTGCTGTAAAGAATGTGGCGTGTAATAACCATTAAAAAAGAAAAACCCTCTCGAAGGAAGTGTAACTAGAAGAGCAAGAGAGCAGGAATCAGCCCCTTGTAATGGCTCTGAATACACCTGTGACCTCTTGACCTTCCTGACATTCTGACTTTGGATCTTGTATAGGCCCACCTGCCGTTTGCTGTGGTTGGGAGCTTGGAAGAGGTCAAAGTGGGCAACAAAATGGTGAGGGCCAGGCAGTACCCCTGGGGTATTGTGCAAGGTGAGAACCAGTCAAAAACAAGATGTTTGTGCCTTTTGTGTTTAGCTACCAAATCAAACAGTATGAATCTTTACATGCTCGCTACACTCCGATTATTTGTCTGATCTACGATTAAGGCAATAATGCGAGTAAGACGTATATATAGACAGAATTAAAGGAACATACCAGCCATTTTGCATGTTTGAGCCTAATCTACCCAATTTTCATACATGTAATGTTACTGACAATCATTTCCCAAAGCGTACTACTGGAATGGTGAATTAAATTTTTTTTTCCTACCTTCCAGACTGCCAGTGGTTTCAGTTCATTCTGGTACGCTGTTAAAATCAAATTGTTGATACTTGAAAAGTTCTTGGGATAGGTAATCTCACAAACAAGGCATGTATTCTGGGTTTTTTTGAAGTAACGTAATTTTAGCGTTTAAGCGCAATAAAAAATGCAAAGTGATCTGAAAATGCTTCCTAGCGGTGCATTCAAGTGCTGTAGTGAAGAACTAACAGGAAGCATTTTCAGATCACTTTGCACTTTTTATTGCGTTTAAACGCTAAAATTACGTTACTTCAAAAAAACCCAGAATACATGCCTTGTTTGTGAGATTACCTATCCCAAGAACTTTTCAAGTATCAACAATTTGATTTTAATAGCGTACCAGAATGAACTGAAACCAATGGTGGTCTGCAAGGTCAGAAAAAAGTTTTTAATTCACCATTCCAGTAGTATGCTTTGGGAAATGATTGTCAATAATGTTACGTGCATGAAAATTGTATATATTAGGCTCAAACTTGAAAAATGGTCGGTACTTTGGTTGGTATGTCACTTTTGTACTGTATGGTTTTGTGCCTGTGTGTGTATGTGTTCCTGCATGTCCATGGTGACCCTGTTTTCTGTCAACTTGGGATCTTCGTTTCCCATAACCTATTCATCTGTGCTTGTCAACATGGCTAAACAGTAAATTGAATGCAACACTGAGCAGCTCTGTGAGAATATTACTGCTCAGATGGGATTTATACTCTTGGGGATCTTTCTCGCTCTCTTACTTCCTTCTCTCCTCGCTTTACTGCACTTGTGTCCTCACTCTTTTTTTTTTTCTTCCCTTTCCTCTCTCCGTTATCCACTGACCGCTCATTCCCCAACCCTCAGAGGACATGCTGTGGTTATTTATAAACCTGCTGTGTCTCCTTGGGGACAGATTCCTTTGGTTTTCATCAGTCAGTAGGAGACTGCAGTCATGTAACGCACAGATCAGAGGCAGCTGCAAAACGTTTTCTCAGCTTGGCTATAAGATGATTCCTTTGCACTTTGTCCTTTCAATGCTATTCTGCAACAGTAATCAACAGGCGGTATGCGTAGCAGAAAATGGGTCTTAATGGGGTTTTCAAATTCAGCTGTGGTACTGTAAAATGCTGAGTGAAGAATAGATTTTTATCACACGGTAAAGTAATACAAATAAAAACGCAGAACCCAAATGTACCTACATTCCAAACACAAGATTGGAACTTGCCATCACAAAGTTAAACAATACTCACGAAAAGTTAACATTGTGGAGTGTATGAAATAATGGAATGTGGCAAGTTTTCCTTCATATTCCATCAAGGAAAATGAGGATCAGGAAGCCACACCCTGTTGGACATTGCTGCTGTGTTTCCATGGAAAAAAAAGACTGAATGGCTGCATGATTCTTTGCTGTGCGGGTCCAATAATTCATTCATTCACCTTGTCGGTTGTTGCCTTACATCATAAAGGGACTGATGGCATGTAAGAGGATGTTGTTTGGCTTTTAGTTGGGCGACACTTTGTCACTGGATCTGAAGAGAGAAGTCTGTGTTTTACTGTTGAAAGCAGCGATTGCGCTGATGGAAACAGTTTGTGTGTGTCAGATGTCATATAGATCAGTTATGCTAGCCCCTCAAAGAGCCATGAGAAATTTCCATTAACTGGGAGGAAGACAGAAGCAGGACTGTGTACAGACAAAATGAGTATCTGAAGAGGGGGGTGTGTGTGTGTGTGTGTGTGTGTGTGTGTGTGTGTGTGTGTGAGTGTCAGTGAGTGTGTATGTTTTTATTTCCTCTTTGGATCTTCGTGCTTTGTTATCTTGGAACTCCAGACATCTGTGACATATAGCAGACTGCTGGTATTTCTTCTCTCTCTCTCTCTCTCTCTCTCTCTCTCTCTCTCTCTCTCTCTCTCGTGCATGTATGAATTTGTATCTGTACAAATTTTCAGGATTACATGCATGCCAATTTGGTGTTGTATTTGTACCAAATATTCATATTTGAGGATAGAATTTCTCAGAATTTTGGAGCTTTACTTGGAGCGGACTCTGATACAATCCAGTCACACTTCTCCTACAATCCAGCAGAGGGCAGTCAACTCACCCTTTCTCCCTTGAGGGTGGTGGTAGCTGTTTGTCATCCTAGACCATGATGAAGCTTCACCAAAAGTGCAGGAGTAGATGATTTACCAGGTGTGCACATGGATCATTTTCACAATCATATTTACATCTCTTAATGAGTGAGATAGATATTGGGCCAATTTGTCAGTAACCTGGTGTTTTCTGTTTTTACTTCCACCAATATGTAATTGCTATTAGCATGTTAGTAGGTTCTCTCTGTGTGTGTTTTCATACTGGTGTATGCATTTGAGCTTCCCACTTCTGTTCTTTAGTGTGTGAAGGCTCAGTGTTGCTGTCAGTTAGTAGATGGTGGCTCAGCAGGGGGCAGCGCAGGCAGGCTATTACATGCCAGATAAACAGACAATTTAAATGGCACGTTGAGCCTGAGCGATCAGCTCGTTTCCCTTTTTAGCTCATTCTCTCACTAACGATGTGGTTCACCAGCAAATTACAGTCAAAATAAGAACAAGCGATCCATAGAGCTGGAGCCACAACTCTTTCTCTCATTTTATTTTTTAGATCAAGACATGTCAAGCAGATGGGTCAGGTGTTTGTGGTTTGTCATCCTTCACTGCAGGCTGTTTGTTCGTCACCTACCAGCAAAAGCTAAATGTCATTCTAATTAGTCAGTTTTTACATCCATATAACTCACAGCATGTGGTGCTACTTAAACATATATTCCATGCTCCTGCTGCCACCTCAGGGTTCACGGCACGTTTAAAGCCACGTGCCTGAAATCTGCACGTCCTCAGCCACTTCAGACGCCAGCAAGAGATAATAGATCAGCTCGTCATAGCATCTTCCTCGGGTAAAATTATTGATTGACCACATGCGATTTTCCTCTTACATCACGTCAGTTTTAAGGAGCTTTTCTTGTTGCCTCCACAACAGGTTATTGATCACCAGCGTGTGTTTGTGTCTGTTTATCAGCAGGATATCTTGAAAACTTATGGATGGATTTGGAGGAGAGAGATAATGTCAGGAGGAAGAAGTGATTAAATTTTGCAGGTGATTCGGCTTGTGTTCTGGACCCAGAAATTTTTAGTAAAATCCTTGGTGGAGGTATACGTTGTCTGAGTGCCTTCTAGTTTTTCCAAGTGTAATAACAATAGATCAAGTTATGAAATGGACTGTAACTGCTCGAGTTTGTGATCCAGATTTTTGCCACTTTAAAGAGATTTGGCTCTCTGAGTGCCCTCATTTAGAAACAGGAAGTGACCAAGCAGACTGAAGAAAGGCCAGTTTTTCCATTTTCCACCCAGGCTACGGAATCATTACCAAATCTGTAAATGGGGAAAAAATAATGGCGGAAAGGAAAAACGTCATTTTCACAGGAGTGACATAAAAGCCAAGAGAATTGTACATATTCCCATATTATTACCCTTTGCTACCTTGTCCTACAGTGACAATCTGAATTGCTGATGAGTGATTTGCATTACAAATGGGTTCAGTCCTTATTCAGCCAGATCTCACTTCCCACTCACCTCTGGTCTCTTATTCTTTCCAGACTCATTCCTGTCGTGGCCTGTAACAAAACAGAAAGTCATCATTTTAACCGCACAGACTTAATCATCCAGATGGACCGAACGAGGCGACCCGTTAGTAAAAGTTTCAGCAGAATGAAACTGACAGAGATGGCACTTTCGTGTCTCTGCTGTCAGTCTGTAAAGCAGGAAATGCTTCCTCATGACGAAGCTGTTAAAATGTGAGAATCGCACAGGCATAAAACTCAGTCTCTCCAGTAAACCAAAAAAAAAAAAAAAAAAAAATGCCAGTGATTTACTATTTATCAACGCCTATCTGTTGCTAAAATGCGAGTCTGATTTCCTGCTTTGGGAAAAGAACTGGAGAGAAAAAGAATAAGATGAGGTGTTAAAATCAGTGGAAGAAGCGGTGAAAATGACAACAATGCCGAGAATGAATACAAGAAGCAGAAACTCAGCGCTTCCATGACATGACAGTAGCAGCCACATTCTCACTACAAATCCCTACTTTCAACAAAAGCAGACCTTCTCAGGGAGGTGAGCACAGTTCTGAATCTGATGTGTGTGTGTTTTCCCCCTGTAGTCGAGAATGAGAGCCACTGTGACTTTGTAAAGCTGCGGGAGATGCTGATCAGGGTGAACATGGAGGATCTGAGGGAGCAGACTCACGCCCGCCACTACGAGCTCTACCGACGCTGCAAACTGGAAGAGATGGGCTTCAAAGACACAGACCCCGACAGCCAGCCATTCAGGTACAGCAAGAATAGATACACACAAAATTCACACTGTGTGCGCCAGGAGTGAAAACACACACACTCTCGCAAACACAATACCCCGAACCACAGAGATACTCAAGTGTCAAGCAGGGAGGTTCTCCATTGTTTCAAGACAAATAATCCATTCTTGTGCGTTTCCTCTCATCTGTCTGTCCTTTCTTTTCCTCCCTCCAGTCTTCAGGAGACGTACGAGGCCAAGAGGAAAGAGTTTTTAGGGGACCTGCAGCGTAAAGAGGAGGAAATGAGGCAGATGTTTGTCAACAAAGTCAAAGAGACGGAAGCAGAACTGAAAGAAAAGGAAAGAGAGGTTAGTCATTGCACAAGATACGCAGCGATTGGACGCATCCCATCAAGGTTTCTGTCACAGGACTTGCACAGCCTCTCCTCATCCTCAGTGTGAAGAAAACAAAAATGTACGTGCAGTTTTCAGGCAGCAGCAACTCTTTAAACATGAAGTCCGGCTGTAAAATGTAACCTGCTGTCAGTGTGTTTGTTACAACACTGACGGCTGGTTAAGTTTATGAATTTACTCATTTATGAAAGAATCCCAGCATTTAAATCGAGTGCAATTATGAGTTTTTGTTAGCTGGTATAACATTAAACAACTGATTGTTATATCTTGTTGGTGTCTTTGGTTATAAAAAGGCCAAACTATTTCCAGTCCTTAAATTGAAATTGCCCTTCTTAAATAAATAGTCATGTTTCTGTTGTAATTTCTGGTCATCTTTTCTTTATGTTCCTGCTTCCCTCCTCCTCCTCCGTCTGTCATCTCCTCGTCTCGTCCTACCTGTCAGCTTCATGACAAGTTTGAGCAGCTGAAGCGGATACATCAGGAGGAGAAGAGGAAGGTGGAGGAGAAGCGGAGAGATCTGGAGGAGGAGATGAACGCCTTCAACCGAAGGAAGGTGGCAGCTGAAACGCTCTCCTTATCTCAGCCTCTCAAGAAAGACAAGGACAAGAAAAAGTAAGCAAGTCTCTTTTCTATCGCTCAACGATTCTGTCACCGCAGCAAATGTTTTGTTTTTTTTTTCATCCCTCTAACCCCTCTGCCCATCTTTCTGTGTCTTAAAAGCTGAGGTCATTTGCTTTTATTTTCCTGTCATCCTCTTTCTTAGCTGCTCTGAGGTTTATGGGTTGGACATTTCCTGAGTTTTAGAATGTCGTTTCATATTGATGAGTTCTTAATTAGCCGTTGGCTGAACTCCAGCACTCAAACTTTTCAGTTATTCTAACGGCTTATTATGTGGAAAGGAAACGTCCTCCCCTTTTTTTCCTGCTGGAGGATAGCACTTCCTGTTCTTTTGCTTTTTCGTCTTGCTCTAATTATCAAGCTGATCTCAGGCTAAGACAGTTGAAATCTTGGCTGATACATCTGTGAGGCAGAATCCAGCTCAGAACAGTATCAGTTTGACTTTCTGCAGCTCAGTAACTACAACTGGAGATCACTTTTTCCAAAGCAAACCATAACTTTAAATATTAGTTTCTATCTTCTATGTAGCCATGTTTCATTTATTTATTCGTATGATTGTAATGTAACAGCAGAGATTTGTAGCAGTCGTGAATCATGGTGCATTTACTGTCTTAATTTAGCTTTTAGATTATTTGTGGAGTAATACAATATTTTTGTGCATTTAAGATGCATGTTTTAATGCTTCCTAATGTTTTACCAAATCTGAGATTTGACCAGATTCACAGCCATGTTTACTTTTTGTTTCATTTCTAAATAACATAGTCGATGAATGCAGCATTTGTTTTGGCACCAAATTCCAGATGTTGGAATTTGCTTAAATGCACCAACAAAGGGATTTTAAAACAGCTTCCGCTCTCACCTGCATCGCCACACAAAGTTAATATTACTTTAATGAAATGAAAACGATTTTGATGGATTATCGATTGCAGGTTGATTTGTCTCTCCACATTACTGTGTTAAATGAGCTGAAGCTGAAGCTGCATAGAAGGAAGGAGATCAATCCAAAAACTATTTAAACTGTCATTTTTAGTTGGTTTAGACAACACATGATTTAAACCAACTTTAAATCATGTGGATGCATGATTTGTGGTCAGTCATGCTGCTGTCACCAGTCAGACTCTGGAGCCTGAAAGCTGGTAAGAATTTGAAGGCATGTAGCTCCATCTAGTGGCTGCTTATATGCACTGCACTTCTGCTGCTGAGAAACTCAGCTTCCATTTTGTGGTTTGGTTGATTCTGAAGATCTCCTCAGGTTACAGTTTGTTTCTCTCTCTGCTTTAAAGGACCATATTGGCTATTTTGCATGTTTGAGCCTAATATATTCAATTTTCATACACATAACATTACTGCCAACCATTTTCCAAAGGATAAAACTGTATTTCAGCTTTCCTGATACTTTGCAAAATCTCTTAATCCTTCAAAATCAAATATTCAAGTGAAACATCCACCTTAAAAATCGATGTTTCACCTGCTAATAGTTACGCAGCCATATGAAGTCATGGTAGTTTAAATTTTTGCATAAACGCAGGTCTTCTTTTGGGACTATATTCCCCGGTGGAGACGATACAGTCACTCTGTGCTTTTTATTGTGCTTAAAGGCTAAAATTACGTAACTTCTAAAAAAAAAAAAACTGAATACATATCTTGTTCACGATGATGGATTACCTATCCCAAGAACATTTCAAGTGTCAACAAGTTGACTTTAATAGCGTACCAGAATGAACTGAAACCAGTGGAGGTCTGGAAGGTAGGGAAAAAAAATTGATTTCACCGTTCCAGTAGTATGCTTTGGGAAATGTTTTTTTGGGAAAAGTAACGTTGCGTGTATGAAAACTGAATATATTAGGCTCAAACATGCAAAATGACTGGTATGGTCCTTTAACGCTACAAATCATTTTCATTGACTTTGATTCTAGTGTGTGTTGTCTTTACTTTTTCTTCATTGAATTTCAATCTTTATATTTTATCAATTGTTCTTTATTGGTTAAATTTATTTTGTTATTGTTTGTCATTGTTTTTCAGTTAATTTATGGGTGCTGTACACCCACCCACCCCCACACACGACCATGGATCTGTCTTCCATCACCATTGCAGCGTCAACGCCTGTTTATTTTATGTTACTGTTTGACATTCCATCTTGACATTGTGCACACGGACCAAAGACTGATGATGATGATGATGATGATGATGATGATGATGATGATGAAGCCACAGGGGAAAAAAGGAGTGAAAGATGGTGAGAAAGAAAGAGGAATAGTGTTGTCATGCCAACAGCGGCCATCTCATTTATTCAGGATCTTTCATTCTATGATTTTTGGGACACTTTTCTATATGCATTTTGTTTTTCTATGTTATGAGTTACAGATTTTCAGTCATTTTTGTGTTTTCCATCAACTGTTCACACAGAATTATCAAAAGATTCAAACCCAGCGTTGGACCTTTGGGTACATTTGAAACCATTCAGTATCTGTGAAGAATTCCAGGGTGATTTACATGATAGATTCCAGACATTATTGAAGAACTCAGTGAAATCAGGCCTTCCCTTAAGTTTTTCCAAACATCTGAGTGGTGTGTATTTTTGTCAGGTGTGGAGTGTCTGTTAACCTTTTTGCCATGATTCAAAGCCAAAAATAATTTCACAGTAGAAGAAAGTTCTAATGAGCCCAAATAACACATTTATAACAAGACAAGCAATACAAGAGTACCTGTACACTGTATATATTACTGCGTATATATATGTATATCTAGGTACCGATCACCTAAAAGCTAGTCTTAACGTATGCAATATTCTGGTGCTGTATCGTGTTAACTCAAACTTGTATGTGAATATTTTCTAGGTTTTACCAGCTTTCTATGCAAATGTACTAGTTTTTGAATATGATATTATTGTAAGAAGCACATATGATCCTGTACATTGTCCATGAGTGTAATGGTAACTTTATTTTAGGACTACGGATGATGGCTTTAATGTGAGCGTTGTGACTGTGGACACACACAAACACACACGAACGTAAAGCCTGTTTATGCATCTAAAGAGGATTCAGGTAAATGGAACGCTTCAGAGCAGCTGTATTTACTGATGATAAAAATAAATGCAAACCCCTCCCACCTCTGATGTGTTTCTCTGCTTGATGTTCAACTGGGAAGTAGATGAAAGTGAAAAGCAGGCAGGTGAATACACACCAACATGCGCACACACACATGCACGACAATCTGCAGACCCTAACATCTGTCAGGGATCTGTTTGGGATCGGGTGTTTCCTGCCTGCTGATCTCTAACTGAAAAGATGAGTGATGTTTGCACACGATCCTCCCTGTTTTCACCACCACCGTGCTGACCTCAGCGGTGTGCGTGTGCGTGTGACAGTTGGCATGTTTACAGTGTGTGTTTGCCAAAAATGGAGGGAAGAAGTGTGTGCAAAAAACGAGGAAGCATGTGAAGTTTAGAGTGTGTGTGTGTGTGTGCGTGCGTGCATGCGTGCGTGTTACCAGCTGCTTGTTGTTGCTCCGTGAATCAGCCACAGAGAGAAGCCGTGGGGTGCGTCTCAAAACTCAATCAGCTCCCTCTTCACCTTGTAAAAGATTTGAGCCCTAGCCTTTCCTCCTGCTTTAATAAAGACAAGTCAAATAATTGTAACAACAAACAATAAATGATGATACAAGAAATTACAAAAATAAAGGCGCAATTTGGACATTCCTATGCTGCATTTGCACTAAACAAGCATAACAAAAATATGTATTTCCACTAATTATCTTTAAACGTGAATTATCCGATTTATTTGCAAAAATTGTATTTTTGTGGCCAAGAACTTTAAGATTAGAAAATTATCGAAACTAGTTTTCATCTAGAAACTAGTTACTGTGGTGCATGATTTTAAATGCACATCTATATTTCCTTATGCCATTTAATTATGCTTTTGCAATTCCTCGAACATAATGAGGAAGTCACTGCATACTCCTGAGATATACTCCTTAGTAGTGCTTCTATTTGCTGCCAAGACGATTATTATTTTTCAGTCCACTTCCTGCTGCAAATTGGACCCCATCCTGCAGCACCATCTGTTCAGAGCTACAGTTTCCCTCCATCAACACAAACGTAATGACCCAAAATATATGTAGATATGTGATATATGTAGATACAGTGGTGGGCGGTCAGGGCCAGCAAGGCCTTCTCTACTGGCCTAGAGATTCTCAGAATCATCAAATTATGTTTTTATAATTTAATATATATTTATTAATGCTATATGTATTTTACAAAGTTCATTCCCATCAGTTTTGTTATTAACGTCATTTCATNATTAATGCTATATGTATTTTACAAAGTTCATTCCCATCAGTTTTGTTATTAACGTCATTTCATTGCTCCGGTATCTCCCTCAGTTGCACTGCTTCCAGTGCAACTTATATGAATTCAAGCTTTTATCCAATCAGATTTTCCCCCTGTGCTGTCTCCAGGTAGAAAAATCTAGCCTGAGGCCTTCAGAATCTCGAGTGAATCACCTCTGCTATTCAAGCAAATGGGACGACGTTGTTGATTGTCATATATTTTAACCAATTATATTTCGAGTTTGCCATGTTGGGGTATTCTTTTACACGTCAGGGCCTTCTAGCTGGCCTTGGCCTACGTCATCGGAGTACAGCATTATTCTTCACAGCTGCAGCCTGCCAGAAATTCATGAGAAGAAGAAGAGAGCCCCTTAGCTTAGCTAAGTCGAGTAAACCTAGCTAGCACGTAGCGGAGCATTAATGTTTATTTAAACTTTCTTTCTTGACGTTTAGATATTTCGATATAGTGCTTTAGATTTTTTGTTTCGATTTTTACTTAGTCCTGTTGTTTTTTAACGCACAGTGGCTGAAGGAGGAGAAGAAATGGATTAACTGACAAAGCTTTTTTTTTCACATTTTGGAACTGAAACGCACCGATAATGTACAGCCCTGTCGTTAAATTCTTTATAAAGACAGAAAGGAGGACNGGAACTGAAACGCACCGATAATGTACAGCCCTGTCGTTAAATTCTTTATAAAGACAGAAAGGAGGACAGACTTTATCTTCAGATGATGAACAGCTTTGGTAAGTTTGATGGATTTTTATGTGGCTGTAGTCTGTAGAGCAGCCTGTTGAATACTGCTTGTGTTATTTGTGTTTTACAGCATTTTTGCTTGCTCGCTGGTCGTATGAGTAAATGTGATGGTTGTTGTGAGTTCTTGTTTCTTTGGTAATGACACTGATTTAGGCTATGCCATGTTTAGATGTGATGCAGGATCCTGTCATAATGCGTAATAATGCTACATCCTGTTCATGTCTCTGCAGTTAGTGTGTTGCAGCTGACATAGGTGTTGATCGTCGTGTTAAATCACTTTATTCCACTTGATAAAGGTTACTGTCACTGTGAATATGGGGTGGTTAGGTCGAATAACAGCAGCATATAGCCTAGTGTCATGGTGAGCTTACTAGAAGGTGGTTTAATTGCGGGAAGATGGCATTGAAGGCCTAGGTGTAAAATGCAGGGCCCGCCACTGTATAGATATATAGTTAAATGATCCATTTGAGGTAAAATACTGTAGTCAAATGGCGCTTTAATGGATAAATATTAGATGAGTGGGCTTTACTGCAATAGCAAGGCTGAAATGATTTAGCAAGTTATTACATATTAAAGGACCAAACGGCCATTTTGCATGTTTGAGCCTAATATATTCAATTTTTATACGTTACGTTACTGACAATCATTTCCCAAAGGATAAAGTATTTCAGCTTTCCTGATATTTTGCAAAACCTCTTTCAAAATCAAATATTCAAAGGATACACCCACATTAGAAATGGATGTTTCGCCTGTTAATAGTTACGCTGCCTCATGAAGGCATGGTCATTTAAATTTTTTGATAAGCAGGTCTTCTTTTGGGACTATATTCTCTGGTGGAGACATACATTCACTCTGTGCTTTTTATTGTGCTTAAATGCTAAAATTATGTAATTTCTTAAAAAAAACCCAAAAAAAAAACCCTGAATATATGTCTTATTCGCGATGATGGGTTGATTTTAATAGGGTACCAGAATGAACTGAAACCAATGGCGGTCTGGGTAGGAAAAAAAAAAAAAATTTAATTCACCGTTCCAGTAGTATGCTTTGGGAAATGATTGTCAGTAATGTTATGTGTATGAAAATTGAATATATTAGGCTCAAACATGCACAACGGACGGGATGGTCCTTTAAATACGTTAAATTGACTTTCAAATACTCTAAACTCCAACCACCAGACTTTGAATTAGATAGAAATTAACATCTGACTATCATTACTAGACAATAAATTCACACTACGAATTCTGACAATCTAAATTTTCTTTTGGAGTTTTCGCACAAATAATAAATAAGCTAAATTCCATATAATTAAACAGAATTACAACAATCAATAGCACCCAACCAACAAGTTCAGAATCTTTAACTGCTCCAAAGGTAATTATGACAAACAAAAGTAACCAACCAAAATAATGATGTTTGCCATATACGCTGTGTACATTTGTCGCACCAAATGCTGCATGCAACCCATCAATATATTTTAAACTTGCTTTATAGTGAATCTCATGTCAGGGTAAAAAAATTTTCAATGTATAGAAAAACATGGAGTTTTTTGTTTTTAACCCTTTCTTAGCTGAGTTGTTGCTGAGAGCCACATTCATTTAGCTCATCTAATCGCCATGCAGCTCTAATGAAAACCTACAAACTTCAGCTACCCGCTAAAGGGCAAGAAGAGAAAATGGAGGTGTTTTCCTTGTGAACTTGACTATTTGTATTTCCTCCATCTGGTCCAGGAGTCTGTCACACAAACAGGATTATTAAGTTTCTGGAAAACTGGAGCTAGACTCTGGAAGCTGGACTGAAGTGAGTCGAGCTGTTCCTGTTTGGCAAGACAGACTCCAGCAGATCTGCGGCTGCTGAAATGGACAAAGCAGAAGACTAACTTTCAGACTTTTGAAGTCAGAGCTTTATTTCTGTGGTCAACAAAAAATAAGACATACAGTAGCTGCCTCATTGTTTATAGCGGTTATTAGGGAAAAAAACCTTTACAATGGTCATGGACACTGGTATAAAACCCAGTTTAACTGGCTGAACAGAAACATCATACAGTCACTGATTCACATTAAAGACGAGATGACATTTTCCAGAGCGATTCCATATGTATGTAATCAACATAATATAGTTTAAATAGGAGCTTTATGATTCTTGAAATAATGGGTTTCAACAGAGCTGGGAGATATTTAAAAAACTCAAATAAGACAATGTTTTGTAAAACCTTTTGTAAAAGTATCAGTAATGCAACAAATTTTACTTTTGGTGCTTTTATACAGGATCCTGAGCTTAAAAAAAGTTGAATTGGTGGTAATATTGGTGATATTATAACCAAAATCTCAGATTATATCTAGCATCATATCAAAGATCAAATATGTCCCAGCTCTATGATCCAACACATTGGGTAATATATTACAAATTATAAGCCATGATGTTCAAACAACCTGACCAATCAGAGCTTCTGTTCATTTTTACTGTACATTTTGTAATTATCAAGTACTCACAGTACAGGAAAATACACACACACACTTTCTGCTTGATATGTAACAACTATTGCATAAAATAAACAGGCTGAAGCGTTAATTAAATAAAAACATTTGCAGTGTTTAGTTGTGAAATTAAAGTTTTTTTTGTCAAAGCCATAGTAAAAAATAAAACAGAATAAATTTAAGAATAAACATTTAACAGCACAAAAATATTAAGTGTAAGTAAGTAAGATTAAAATAATAATAAAACAAAGTCTGAAAAAATATAATTTGTATTTTAAAAAGTGCTGAATAGTTCTGGGGGAAAATGAGCAAACAAAATGAGAAAACAAAAGCTGCATTAACACAAACAGCCATTCTTATCGTTTACTTTCATCTCACTAACAAGACCGTTTTATGGCAGATATAAAACAGGTAGGTTAAAATAAGGAGGAAAATATGGCATTATTAATAGGTATGAAAGTTAAATGGACCAATAGCTCTGCATCACAGAGTCACATTCAACCATGTTTCAGTCAGGCTCCCAAACTCCTCTAAAGTTCTCCTCCATCGCCGCCATTGCACAGGTTATGGTGCCAGAATAAGAGGTGAACACGTGAACTCATCTCTACATTCACATTTGGACATCAACAAGTGCACAAAAGACGAACACAACAGCTGAACCCGACCTCTGCCGACACACGGATTCCTAAACATTGCGGCAGGTGACAACATTTGGATTTCATTTTAAAATAGGCGCGTGATCGAGTAACAGAAATAAAAGTGTGAGAAAATACTATTATCTAAAATAGCTTAACACAACTGCTCTTGTCCAATGCCTCCACCACACAAAAGTTACCGAGGCTTTAAATTATGCGGAAGCACGTTAAAGGACTATGCTGGTGATTTTGCATGTTATGACGATACCACCCAATTTGCATGTTTGAGCCTAACATATTAAATTTTCATACATGCAACTTTACTGACAATCATTTCCCAAAGCATACTACTGGAATGGTGAATTAAAAAATTATTTTCCTACCTTCCAGACCACCATTATTTTCAGTTCATTCTGGTGCGCTATTAAAATCAACTTGTTGATACTTGAAACGTTCTTGGGATAGTTAATCCGTGAACAACACGTGTATTCAGATTTTTTTTTTGAAGTTTCGTAATTTCAGCATTTAAGTGCAATAAAAAGCATGGAGTGAATGTATGTCTCCACCAGGGAATATAGTCCCAAAAGAAGACCTGCGCTTATCGAAAAATTTAAATGGCTGTGACTTCATAAGGCTGCGTAACTATTAGCAGGCGAATTATCAATTTTTAAAATCATATATCAAATCAATAAAAAAATTTTTAAATTCCTTAAAATTCAATGTGTTGCCTGCTAAAACGTACATCCAAATGTAGAAGGAAAGATCATTTTTAATTTCCTGGTAAAAGCAGTTTTCTCCTGAGACTATATTCCCAGGCGGAAGCATATATTGTCTTCCACGCAGCTCCATGTTGGACCAGTTTAAATAAAGTTACTTTGACAAAAATAAATTTAACAGAAGTCGTGTTTTTTGTGATTGATTACTCTAAAGCACGTTTCAAGCATCAACAAGTTGATTTTAATAGCGAACTGGAATGAACTGAAACCAATGGCGGTCTGGAAGGTAGGAAGAAGTATTCTAATATTTACCGCTCTAGTGGTTTTGGAAAATGGTTGTCAGTAATGTAACGTGTATGCGAGTTGTATATATTGGGCTCAAACATGCAAACCAATGGTATGGTCCTTTCAATCAAAAACTGGGGATCTCACAAGACCAACGTGTGCTTGAAGGAGATGGACGGTATGGCGGAGCAGCAGCACTAGTTGACGGCGGGGTGGAGCGGAGGGCAGGGAGACACATTTTTCTGCTGGGAATCAAACGCTCCCTCGACATCACTTCCTGCCCCTGAGGTCATTTCCTCGTTATACAAACACCTCAAACCATCGTAATACTCGTCAGAGTCGACCTGCTCGTCGCCATCCCCGTCCCTCTGGGCCTGTGGGAAGCCGTGCGTGGGGCTCCAGCCTCTCTCCTGGACATGGCCGCTGTTGAAGATGAAGACGGCGTTGGTCGGGAGGGAGAACTCTGGGCTGTTCAGGTACTCGTCCACCATCTCCTTGCAGTGGATGAACTCGGCGCTCTCGACCTGAAAGGCGGAGAGAATGAGCAGAAGTAAAGAAAACATCAAAACAGAAGTAAGGAAAACATTAAAATGTGAGAAACGAGAGACGGTTAAAATCTGCGGTTAAACAAAAAAAAAAAAAACNAAAAAAAAAAAAAAAAACAGCCAAGACTCAGACAAACACGGTCGACTGGGAGGATTTACTGTTTCAGAACGACGGATAACAGCGAGCAAGCTTTTCAAATTCCTACATTTTTAAAAATTCCACATTGTACATATGAAATAAATTTTTTTAACTAAAAATGCAAGAGCAAATATTTTGAGTTTTTTTCAAAGGAGATTTTGACAAATGAATTGAATAGATGCCTTCTAATCACTCTGATAAATCATCTACCTGCCCCCCCAAAATCCATTCTTTACCCCACTCATCCCTTCATCCTCTCTTCAGTTTGCCCCCCAACTTACTTTTACCATGAACATTGCCCAATGTTTCTATTTTCCCCTGGTCATCTTAGCTAAGTCCTTCTCCGTTAGCCTGATCATGGTGTGAGCTGCAGAGCGGCTAACGTCTGCGTGGAGGAGCTCAGCAGACTCGTGCTCTTACTTGTGCTTTCTTCAGCAGCTCTGTGAAGACGGAGAACCAGTCGGGCGTGAGTGTCTCCAGCTCCAAGGTGATGATGGCCAAAGCCAACGTGGAGCCCTTGAACTGCCAGAGCTGGTGGCAGGCCATACAGTGCTGCACCTGCCTGGTCCACAGCGCCACCTGGAAGCCCGAAGGCCTCTTCTGATGCCCACCGGGGAGCAGACCGGGGTCCGTTGCGGAATCCCAGCCGAAACCGGAGCCAAGGCCAATGGACGGAATGAGGTGAGGATGGCTGGAGACGAGCAGAGCGTGGAACTGGGAAGGGAGAGAGACGGACAGAGAAATACAGAGGACAGAGACCAAAAATGTTAGCGTAACTATGTCATTGTTTTCTCGTCCAACGATAATCGTCTCATTCATAATTCCTACCAGACCGTCAATCCCATTTTCCCTGGACACCGTTACTCTGTGATTCTCTGCTCGTCTCAGGTGTCTGTGTGCATTTAAAGTTATAAGTTTGGTCTGAACTTGAAGCTCGGTGCAGGAGACACTTTAAGCCACAGATGGAGAATCTCAGAGTCAGGTTTTATTTAGAAAGGCCCCTCCCTCCACTTTGCCTGAGGAATCATGCTAATCTCGTTTGTATCATACGTGTTGTGGTTTTCTGTGATTCCATGTGTAGGTGGTTCAAATCTAAACTGAATGGGGCTCGGACGTTACATTCAGGGCCTGGAATTTCCACAGGTGTTTTCACCATATTCGTATCACAGTGGGTAAAAACATCTGTATCTCTTCTGTGGAGCCCTGTTAGCAGCTTGTTAGCCGAGTTAGCCACATTTATGAAAACTGAGGGATGGAACAAGCTCAGGTTAGATGCTCGTCTGTAACTTTTAGATTTAGCATGAACAAGTCACTTGTAACGAGTGGGTGGTTAACTATGATAAGTCAGAAAAAAAAAATAAATCCGTTTTTAGAAATGTTCCCAAGTTCTCAATATTATCTTTGATTTTTTTTTTTTTTTTTTTNTTTTTTTTTTTTTTTTTTTTAATGATTATTCCCATCTTTTAAGGATTGTTATTATTCCTGACTTTTCATAGTTACGTTTGATTTTTTGGGCTCTCCCATTATGACTTTAATCCATTTCCTGTTTTGTTGAGTGCATTTGCTTTTTATTGTCTCTTACTCTGTAGCAAAAACAAGCCATGTATTTTTTTTTTTTTAACGAAAAGAATGAAATTTACTGGAAGGTGAATTCAGCAAAGCGGTGCGAAACTCAAAACAAACCATCAAACCATCTGCCTTTATTATCATGAACTTCTTTCCTCCTTTTCTTAAACTGTCCTCCTCCACCTCCTCCTCCTCCTAATTTTCTCATTCTTCTTCACTCCATGATGGAAAATTAAAGAATTCAGGGAAATGTAGCAAACAAAGAGGGTATTTAGATTTAACATTTTTAGCATCACACAGCTGATTCTACCTTTCAGAAAGTTTCATCTGTATATTGAAGCATATGATGAAAGGCATCTGTAAATCAATTTATTTATTCATATCAATGTGTCATGGTGGAGAGTATGTGACAAATATTGATAAGATTTTATTGATTGCTGTTTTATAGACAATGGAGAACAAAACTGTTTAGGAGAGTTAATGAACAGTCATTCCTTCGGGGTGGGGGTGGTGGTGGATGTAATAATGCAATGGTTACAGTATAGCTGCAAAGTATTTATTTACGAATAATTTATTTGAAAAGTATTAAGAGAAAATGTCTTTATTTTATTAATGCATTATGTCCTTTATTTTTCAAATCTCAGATTTTGTAAAACCTAAAGTGAATTGCTGGGAAAATTTGGAATAGATTTTGATTCCACACAACACATAGACCCACAAACTACAAAACAATAACTGAAAGTGCCATTTTTAGTTTTGCAAAAAGATGCTGAGATCAGCAAGTGTTATTTGTGCCAAGTTGCTTTTAGAGGGCCAATTATGGTTTGTGGCTTTAAGAAAATCTTTTCCAGAACGTCCTCTAATCTCAATATGACAAATAATTTCCTGCTGTTATTTGCTGAGATACTGACTCACAGAAACAAGATTTCACGAACACGCTGGGAGACAAAATGCCAAATGCAAAATCACAATCAAATCTGTCGTACAACAATGACGACATCCCTCACATGGAGCAGCAGGCTCCAAACTTAAAGTGGGATCAATACAATATCAGATTTTATTTGTCAACAGATTTAGACGCTGTATTCTACAACCTATTTCCCTGCTGAAATTGATAGAATTACAGTATGTGACTGATTTGTAACTCTAGATTTATTTTTGCACAAAATGGAGAGAAACCAGTTTTACAGTCTGTTACCCTTTGTTGGGCCTTAAAGGGATTCCACTGATTTTACATATTAAATTCTGTTTATTTGTCTTCCATTGAAATTTTCACATCAGTACAGAGACCTCTGTGATGTCATGGAGGTCATTTTCCCAGACTTTTACACAGGTTGATTAACGCTCCCCAAGATCAATAAAATGATTGTGTAAAATCGGTTGAATCCTCCTTTAAAGCACTTTTATCTCCCTTTGGAGCTCCCAGAAATGCACCTTCACTTTTCACATAATCTCTCAACATTTTCTGAAACTGCTGCCTTTGCAGAAAAAAAAAAAAAAAAAAAAAAAAGCTCCACTTTCACACTGCATCCTGGATCAATACTTAGAGAACCGTTATGAATAGAACTCTGAGCCTAACAGCATGACGGGATCTCAATGGTGTTTTGTTTATTTGCTGTATTAGTGCAATTAGTGCAGTCGGTGTTTGGTGGTTAATGCTTTGGGCTGTAATTTGTCACAGTTAAATGATAACACGACTGTGTACAGATCTACATACTGTGCCATAAACTGAGTAGCAGCATGGGATTTATAAACAATGTTAAAATGTTCTTTGACAATAGAAAACGACTCAACAAAACCCAGCATGGTGATAATCCGCTAAATCACTGTTATTTTTTTTTAAGTGTCTGGAGGTCTCACAGGCTAAATGATGTTATAATTGCAAACAGCGCCCCCTGCTGGCAGCGCCGCTTGGCTCGCTCTGCAGCTGTGGCTAACAGACAGAAGTGCCTTGGCCTGATGTGCAACACGCTTGTTATTTGGTGACAGCCTGCAAATGCATTCTGGTTAAAGGAATCTTTACACGGCTCTATTCAGACCTCATGCTGAAATGTGTCTTTGCTGCTTCTCACATGTTGTCCACAAACACAAGATTCTATTTGACAAATGGGTTTGGCCAAATATGAATTTTTCCAAGTCTAATATTGACACTGACATTTAGATTGCAGGTATCAAGCATCTTGGAAATGACCTGCAAAAGTAAAAGAACTCTGATTTGTCTTATTGATGTCACATACAGACACCTGTCTATATTTCCAAAGCACAGTCTAATGAAAAGCATCAAATCAGTTGAATCCAAAAAGGTCATCAAGCTGGCTGACACCCAATATTTAAAGGTCAGATGTATGAGAAATAAAGTCTAACTTAATCTTCTAATCAGACTCGTAGATTTATTTATTTATTTTTATCATTATTGTGGCATGATTTTATTCTGATTCATGGCTGCACTGGCAGATATAAGGACACACTCCAACACCAGGCATGAATGAGTTCATAAGGGATGCAGTAAGTCAAATCAATAAATGCACAATCTCTACTAGGACCAATTCTTTACCGTCAGCAGGGTGTGGGGTTTTGTAAAGGCTAACTTGGTGAAAACAAGATGCAGGCATGTTGTTTTAATGTGCGCTTTTTGTACTGCTGTGATTTTAGGCAAAATCCGGCCCCGAATTCACAAAGCATCTCGTAGCTTCATACATTTGAACTGGAGCAAACACTTCCTGACAAATTTGATCTGTAGCTGCTGTTTGAAACCACATCTGTGCTTTACCAAAGGCAAATCCAGATATATCAGATGCTTTGAGAATTCAGGTCCGGTCCAAAAAAGACACATGTTTGCCCGTCTGTCCGCTGGACCTCACTTACTATGTGAATGAAGTCGACTGGTGTTGCGGTGTACAAGTCCCAGTGCAGCTTGTCCAGAATGATCCTCTCCATGCGAAGAATCTCTGCTGCTGAAAAGCTGCATCCGCTCTGCACAACCAGGTCTTTAACAGAGCCGATAACCTGTTCAACCACACCAATAAGTGGAAGCAAATAAAGATATCGTTTTCAAACACAGCTGAGTGGTCATTTTCCTTTGCTTTGAAGCATTGTGTGTTTAAGCTTAAAAACAGATCCTACCTCATCTTCCTCATTGATTTTGGCAGCCAGAATCAGTGAAGTGAAAGCAATGCATTTCAGGTATTTGGGTTGGGCCTGAAAAAAGAAAAAAGATTTTGTTTAGTTCCTCTTAAAAAAGCAGACAAGTATCTACAGATGTGGATCCACACATGAGAAAGAGTTTTAGAGATGCTTTTTCGCTGATTTTACGGATTCCGGCTGTGGCCGTGAATATTAGTGAATTTAGAAGAAAAATTGAGCAAAGTTGAGCTGCTTATAGCAAATCACACCAGTTCATGCCTGTCAAAGCTTGAATGAAGTGGAATATCAGGCTGCAATATGAACTGTTTGTCATGCATTATTCACTATGAAGAATCAGAGTGCACATTACAAAAAGCAAAGAGATATTTAAGATTGGTTTGAGGCAAAGTCAAATGAAAATCAATGAAACTAAAGTAGGATTTACTGTGCAGCCTTACGCAGATGAAATATTGGTTTCCATTGATAAAGACTTCATAGACCAAAATAAAAAAACTGTCTTGTGCATTAGAAAGATTCAAAATAAATAATGACTGTGCTTTATGTGTAGCTCTTTGTACTGGAGTTTAGTAATGGGGAAATTCTCCAACACCTCTGGCCACAAACATAATTTCAGATGGCAGACGTGGACTTTAGGAAATGCTCTCGTCTGTCTACCTTGACTGTGGACAGCAGCCGGTTGAGGACACAGACCGCCAGTGCAAATGTCTCTGGGCAGAACTGGAACATCCTGCTCTTCTCTCCAAGCCAGACGATCACATCCTGGTGTTGGGATGTTGAGATGTCAGCGCCCTGAGCAGCCAAAGGAGACAAACATGGATTAATAACTGCTTATGATTTCTGAAGCAAGAATCTGGAGCCACAGAGTTTTTCTTTCCATAAGAAGTGTGGTAAAACTGTTAAATCAGTGGTAAAACAGTGTGGTAAAACTGATTTTTTTTTTTTTTTTNAAAAAAAGAAAAAAACCCCCAAAGGCACAGAGGCCAGTAGAGGCAGCCAAACTTCCTGGAGATGGATTTATTTACACAGTTATTAAACCAATATTTGGAAGAGAGAGTAGGAATAGTGTGTTGACATTATAATACTACTTTTATCACTTTTATCCTGCTGGATACACACGTGTCCATACCACTTTTCTATATGCACTCAATGCATCCAGCACCGCTCAGCTCACCTGGATCCATCCATTCTTGAAGATGGGGACCTTCCACAGACGAGCCTCCCTGACCAGAGCGGCCTCCAGCAGGCCGACCAGCCGGCGGCTTTCCCCGGTTCCTGGGTTCTTCATCACCACCACAGCACAGGCCAGCCTGCACCCAGGACACACACACCTGCATGAGGAAGAGGAACAAGGAAGGACATACAAGAGATAACAACAGTGAGATGAGATGAAAAGCATAAAGAGGATAGTTACCGACCTAAAAATGTCTTACTCTCTTTAAATCTATGCATACTTTAACCAAAAGTCCTTTAATTTCAATCCCAAGTTCACGATGTTAAACCCCGTAATCATGAAAGGACAGACTTTCATTTTTTGGTACTGACTGGGAAAACAGGACCATTAGGTACAATATGTAAATGACCTTAAAACCCAAGACTCATACAAATAGGAAATGTTTTTGTGTGGTTTTGCTCCTGTAACGTTTCCTAAGGGATATAATTTGGGATCATTCCTTTTAAATTCTCTGGCAAGCCTCTGGGTTGGTTTGTTGGTTCTAAGAACTTTCCAAGAAGCTTTCTGTGTAATGTACTTTTACAGTTGCGCAATTACTTTCAAGGGAT
This sequence comes from Lucifuga dentata, assembly GCA_014773175.1. Taxonomy (NCBI): domain Eukaryota; kingdom Metazoa; phylum Chordata; class Actinopteri; order Ophidiiformes; family Bythitidae; genus Lucifuga; species Lucifuga dentata. Next base: position 282,039 of record VXCM01000006.1, on the reverse strand, counting down.
GTTCCCTAAATGTTGCCATTTGGTTGTATTTCTTTATACCTTCTCCAGAGAATCCTCCTTGAAAGTTCCAATTTGGTTACATTTATGTAAAGAATTCCAGTTTGGTTACATTTATGTACAGAATCTCTGGTCATGTTCTCTGAAGGTTTTGCAGTAGTTTTCTTAACAGTCCTAAAATGTTGTGTTTGTATAAAAGACACAGTTCTCACAATGTTTACAGAAAGCATTATATCTTTTACTGCACCGTTAAACAGCCGTTAAAAGTTAAACATCCTGGACAACCTTCTGGGAATGTTTGCTTAGGGAACATTACTGTTGAGAAATTATTCCGTGAATGAAATTGGTAGCTGGGTTTCAACGCTTGATTTTGTCTATTTAATTGAAAACAGCTTTAGAGAAATTGCTATTGCTTTGTGTGATCTCTGAAAATAAGAAACAAGCAGAAACGTTCAGATCTGTATTAGCCTTATTGTCCATGGACAGACTGGAATATAATACTTTTTTTTTTTTAAAGGAAGGAATTATTCAAACAAGCCCTACAGTTCATTTGACTATTGAAGGCCCGGGTTAATATAACCTGGTAAACACTTCTTCATGCCAGCGGTCAAGAACGCAGGAACTACGCATTCAGTTTGTTCAACAACAACGCCATTTTTCAGACTTTGCAGGCAGACGGCGGAGGGCTGCAGAACTGAGTTAATGCAAACTGCAAAGTTAAAATGAACATAAGGCGAGTTTTTCGAGCTGTGGGTGAAATAAGACACAAATAGCAGAGACTATAGGCGGGATAATGAGCTGCAGCTGCTGCACAATCCTCAACAGTTGCTGCTGCACACAAAACATGCACGTCTCCCTCCTTTCCCCCCCTTTTCTTTGTTTTTCTTACCTTTTCGGTTTCACAAGCAAGAAGTCTTTTCGACGGCATGTGCATTTATACGGCTTCTATGTCTCCATATTTTCCGAAAGCAAGCAAACAAACCCTAGCAGGATGCTCGGAGTGAAAATAATCTCGAAAAAAAAGATGTTATGCGATCGTATATCGAAAATAGCCGCATTATACACGAAAAGCGAGTAAAACAAAGTGTAAAAAAACGCGAAATGTTTCAAATATATGTCGTGGTAACAGAAATAAGCGCAAACAAAAAAAATGCAGGAAGCGGAATGTGAGAAGCAACAGGATTTGAAGGCAGGCTGTGTTTTGGACGTCCTGACTCCGCCCACACGTGACGTCAGCGCGCCTGTCAAACAAAAAAGGTGTTAGTGGGTCAAACATACGGGACCCGCTCACAAAATGGTCGAACTTCTGCTGAAAATGGCAGAATTTTACTGTCTCCGATATGTTTTTTTTTTACTGAAAAATCTTCTCTGTGTGCTGTTTCTGAATTACAGAGCACTTCCACAGCCACAGTCTATCGTTCCTTTGTTCAAGGCAAGCTGTCTTACATTTGATGAAAATAGTAAAGCAGCCCCAGATGTTGTGAGTTTCCTACAGTGTTGGCCAGTTTACTAGTAAACTATAACCCCTAAAGAACTAAAGTTCTTAGGGGTTATAAACATAACCCCTTCGCAGAGGTTATGTTTTCACCCACATTTGTCTGTTTAATCTTAAGAAAGATTAAACACAAAGTTAGGAACCAATCTTAGCATGGCCCAGGGAAGAACCTGTTAAATTCTGGGCTGTGATCAAGATCCATGGGCAGTCCTTTCAAAATTAATTTCCCTATGAGAAGAAAAAAAAAACAAACAAACAAAAAAAAAAAAAAAAAAAAAAAAAAAACATATCACATGATATGTTATTACACTAGGTGCAATTTGGTCTGGATCTGGATAACTTTATTTTTTTTTAAACCTGTGTCCATCCATTCTCTATAGCTGCACATTTTTTGTATTTTTCTATCCCAGCATTCATCGGTTTGCCAGTCTATCACAGGGCAGACAGACAAACTCAGCATCACTCTGACCAAGTTTCCAGTTCACCAAGTTGGACTGTGGAAGGGAAACAGACATGAGAAGAATGTGCAAACTTCACACAGAAAGGCCCAAGCTATGAACCCAGGATCATCTTATTGTGAGGTATGAGTGGTTCCATAGTATAGCGGTTATCATGTCTGTTTTACATACCATGTCCTGGATTCAATTCCCAGTGGAATCAGCTCTGTCGGGTTTTTAAAACTGATTCGGAAGGAACATCTATCAAGCAGATATTGGGCCTGAAGAAACCAGGTCAATCTTGTTATCAGGGAAACCTTCAGCTACTTTAATAACAAAGATTTAGTTGGTTTCCAGTATTTGACTGTCAAAAAAAAAAAAAAAAGNAAAAAAAAAAAAAAAAAGCTTTCAATCAATTTGAGAATGAACACATGTTCCAACACTCTTTTGATTTTTGGTGGTGGTATACTTGATACATATCAAATTTCATTCATTCATTTCATTCATATATCTCCTGGCTGACTTGGAAACCCAGGAGTACCCCAGGAGGAGTTGGAGGGTCTGGACAGGGACAGGGAAGTGTGGACCGGGCTACTTAGTCTGCTGCCACCGCGACCTGGACCCGGATAAGCAGATGAAAATGGATGGATGGATGGACATTTGATTCACTGATTGCACTTTTAAATTAAGCCAATATCTGATCCATTTTGATAATGCCACTTCAATCTTAAAATGTGAGGTCATTTCTTGGGTGATTAAATTTTGGAAAGGTGTCTTTGAATTTATGTTTTGGATACTATAGTAAAAAATTAAGATCATTTACTGAATTTGATATTGAGTTACAGCTTTCATAAGCAGCTAGAAATTGTAGGTCACCTGACAAGCTGTAAAGCATGTTCACCCTGGAGTGTTCATGATTTTCTTCTTGAATCTTATTCCTTTAAACATGTTAGAACATATTACTCCCTTACAGTTTAAAAATTAAGATACTCAACGTCTTTCAAGTCTACTGATATACAGGGCCGCTGGAATTGTGAATGTGACCCTAACCACCGACAGGAAATACATTATGGGTTTATGAGCATAAGGAGACAGACGTTGACATCGGATAGCCTGCGATTTCTGCTTTTGCTCTCAACACCACAAGGTAAATTATTAGAAAGAGCTCAGACAGGTTTAGGTTACAGGTTACAGGAACTGGAATCAGATCTGTTGTGAATTTCCACCCAACACAAAAATCTTAAATATCACGAGATGAGAACTAACAAACCTGACCTATAAATGAGCTACTTGTGATACTGTGACTTTTACTCAAAATGTTTTTTGTTTTTATGCGTTTGGGAAGGGGGAACCTGAAAAAAATAAAAGTTACAACAAGTATACTTATAACTAAGTATATCCCATAATGATTAGAATCACATCATTACATGCATGTATTTATTCCCTTATCTTCCTCCTCTTCTGCCACGACGTTCTCTTAAACTAAAATGAACCAGATGCACTAATATGTACATTTATGCTAATGCAATTACTGTTTGTGGTAATGAGGCAATTAAGCAAGGTACTTAATGTGTTAATTACCAAATGTGTCTATATCAACATACTTCTCATTTCTTAACACATGGATATATTTTTAATTATTTTCATGAAATTTTGTGTTTGTTGGACAGCTGACAGAAGAGAATGTGAAAAAAAGCAAAGGGAAAAAGGAAGATGAAATAGAAAGAAATTCCTATCCAGATTTGAGAAACTAGGATGCACCCAGCACATTTACTGTATATTATTAGACTAATCTGTGTACCTGGAAGTGAAGTAGATTAGAAAAGAAAGCACTTCCTTAATAATATGCCAAATTAAGAAAACAATATCTGGGCACCTCAACCTGCCTCAACACTTCCTTAATGCACTTCCTTATTATTGGCTGTGCAGAACATTGGTTACCTGGGATTTAAAGTTTAGTCTGCTATTGCACTCAGTTGTTCTCACTGTGGGTGTCAGACAAATGTCACAAAAACTACATTTTTGGACCATCTCAAGTGACAATGAAACCAAACCTCCGATTCTCATAACCCTAACATCATGTAGATGCTCAGATTGCCACACTATAGCAGTTAGGGTAATCAGCAAGACTATGTTTTAAACAGCTGATTCCTTTTTTTTTTTTTTTTTTNTTTTTTTTTTTTTTTTTGTAAAAGGTATTTATGATTGAATATATACAAATGTATTTTTACAACAATGGTCATAATTTCCCCACGTTTATGAATTATGATCCACATAATTCAGGAGCTTTGATAACCTTGTTGGCAAACAAGCATTCTACAATTGCCTAAATGCTAAAAATGGATATATCTCTCGACAAAACATCAAAGTTAATCAATATAGTTTGTAGACATGATTAAATAAATGAATAAAAAAGTTTCCTGGGATTTAGAAAATGAAATGCAGCATCGATAGCAATCATATAGGACTTGCAGTTTTTCCTCTTGTGTATGAAAACTCTTTTTCATAATATCTCACTGCTGACAGGGTGCTTTGTCTTCTTTGTTTGCTGATCAGTTTCTTCCTCTTTTAACAAGCTTTGAATAGCGATCTACTGTAACTACTGAGGTCTTGAGCAGCCTGTCAGCAGTGAGATATTATGAAAAAGAGTTTTCATACACAAGAGGAAAAACTGCAAGTCCTATATGATTGCTATCGATGCAGGGGTGCTCAAGAACAGAATTTCCCTATAGAGATCAATTAAAAACCCCACAATTAAATGCAAGTTTTGAGTTAGCTCACAAAGATTAACCAAACAGTATGAGATCTCATCTGAAAGTTTTGTTGTTTAAGAGGTTAAACCTGCTTTTTTTCAAACTGTGTTACACCATCACTTAGTGCACACTGTTTTATAGCTCACAGGCTGTAAATGCATCAATGCATTTACATTATTACAAACTCCAATCAAGAACCGACTATATGTAGAAAGTAAAATAGAAGCGCTAGACCCGTGTAATGTGTGTGTTCATCCAGAACACACACATTACCTAACACTAGTCAACAAACATCCAGCTGAAACAGGAGTGTTTGCTTTACAATCTCTCACTGCAGCTGGCTGATAAAGCGTAAAGTTGAGCAGTAGGTCTGAGCTGGAATGTCTGACTGGAATGTTGATAAGTACAGACAGTCACCATGTGTAGCATTTAGTGGGAACAGTCAGCGTTTGATTTACATCTTGTCTGTTCTGTCACCTTGGAATGTTTGAGTTAAGAAGGCTTTAATTGTCCTATTTAATAATTCTGGGGCTTGAACACAGACACACATGCTGACTCTGCTTGTCTCTCACTGTGATTCTCTTCATTTGTCTCCATTCCATGTAATCTGAATCGCATCTCATATAGAACGCAACACTCGCTGGCTGGTTAAGCTGATCTAACGTTTGGCATGTTTGCACAGTCGTGTGTTGACATTCCNACTCGCTGGCTGGTTAAGCTGATCTAACGTTTGGCATGTTTGCACAGTCGTGTGTTGACATTCCATCCCTCTCAACTTACCGGTGGGAATAAGACTAGATGGAAAACTGGATATTCAGGGTTTTGAGCATAAAGCTGCATGCTGTTTATGGGTCTATGGGTAAACATAACATAAACATCAGGATCATTCAGCTTTTAGGGTGTTTGTGTGCAGCTTAATGAGTATAGCTTTGCACTAGCACTACTAATTGCAACAAGAGGCCACCTGTGCTAAATACACTAATTACATTTTAAAGAGCTTACTTGTCATATTTGGTTAAATTGGGACTAGATAATTTGATGGATCACACTGATTTAATCTGAAGAACATCTATCAGCTGAACATAGAGTGACTTTACAGACCATACCTTGCAGTTGACAGAGAACTAATCAATTTAACTTTGTAAATTAATCTTTTTAGTGTTTTATTAAGAACAAGTCTTGAGTCTTACATCCTGGCAAATGCTAAAATTTACTTTCTTTCCCTCCCTTTTCTGTAACTTTAATAAGAAAAATTTCTGGTCCTGGACAAACTAAGACTTTTAAGACATCATTTGGTCATTTGTAAGAGTCATTGTGTATTTGTCATTATTCTGGATGTATTTTGGTTATATATGTAAATAATTAATGATTAATTAAAAAATATTAGAAATAATGGAAACAACCGCTGCATCCATAAAAATGAATGGTCCTGCCAGCACAATATCAAAACTGTTTCCAAAATACTTTCCAAAAAGCAGTATGCATTATGTATAAATCTCTGTGAATGCTACTGAAAGCTCTAATCCCATGAAGTCCCATGTCACAAAAATCCACATATTAAAACATGTTAACAATATACATGAAGTTTGCCTACAGGATGCATGATCATACACAGTACCATATCCAAAAAGGAAAGACGTAACATTGCTTGTACAAGAAATCAAAGATACTTACAGAGGCTCAGAGGCACACTGGTTTCCACTGCTCGAAGCCTCAGGATGACAGACAACAGGAGAATCTAGATTTTATCATGTCTCAAAGACGAGAGGAACACAATCTTCAGGGATTTACAATCTGCAGACCCCTGTGTCTCGCTATGCCCCCAGAGCAAAAGAATATTCTGTACCACACCGTAAATCAACGTCAGCCCTGAACCAACTTTCTCCTGTCAGGAAAGCTTTGTGCACTTGGATGAACACATTATGTTTCTACAGTCACATTTGATCTCTGACTTTGATCACTGACTGTTATGCCCAGCTGAGATTTTTTATTTTTTTTTTCTTTTTGTCTTGTGGGGCCCCTCTAAAGCACCATCGCCTCTGCAGCCTCTAGCTTAACTAAACTTGTACATTTGATTTGCCTGGATGATCCAGCGTGGATTGTTCAGATCTTTAAGAATCTACTGTGACTGAACATAAAGATATAGTGTATTGAAAACTTCATTTGATAAGATAAGGCACATTTAAAAAAAAAAAAAAAAAATACATTTTTAAGGTCATATTTTTTATCGTGCATTTCAGACAATATCACTGAAACTGAATGTTCCCTGTGTTTAATTAATTCATGCAGATGTTTTAAAATAAACGCAACAGTAGTCTGATTGATTTTTACAGAGAATGTGCAATAATAATAATAAAAAAAGATTTTATATAAAGTTTTAGTTAGCTGTCTGTCCATGATGGCAGACTGTGGAGCTGTTTGTCTGCTCACACTGGGTTAACAAAGGAGCGAATCCACAAACTGAATTAGCATCAGTCTGGAAAATCAAACATGTAGGCCTCAGTCAGTACCTGCAGTCTCAGATTAGCAACAATAGAACACATTCTGAAACCCTGATATGCTAAATTTCAACAGTCATCATGTGTAGCTAATAATAAGAAGCTAGTAAGTTTGGAAAGTGTGAACAAAGGTGAAGCTGCTAACACCTGCATGAAGTCAGAAGCCTACACCCTAGCCATGTGTTAATAAAAAGTATACTGCAAAACCTCAGAATTTTAAAAGATATTGTTTCATGAAACAATAAAAAAAATATGTATATATATATATATATCTATATCTATATCTAGATATATATATATATATATATATTTTTTTTTTTTTTTNTAAAAAAAAAAAAAAAAGAAGTTTGCAATTCTGCCCCCTAGTGGCAACTCTTTTACTTGCTTGTGAGGCCCTTTGGAGTCCATTGCTTCCTTATGATCCCCTTAGTGCTCACAAGATCATTTGCTTCCTTCCTTCCTTCCTTCCTTCCTTCCTTTTTAGAACCTACAAACCTTCATTCAGTAGCTACTGCTACGACTTGGGCTGAAATCACGTACTGGTACCAGTACAACCAGTATCTAAAAGGTATAGAAGTGGGAGAGTTACTGGAAGGCTGTAGGTTCTGTTCCTGGACTTTACTGTCGTTAGGACAATAGCATTTGCCAGCAGTAGTGTTGTTAGTTATGCGTAGTAGTAGTAGTAGTAGTGTTACCTTGTTATCCTTTAGTTTGTTTGTGTGTATAAATTCTAACCCAGATGTTGCATAAGGTAGGTAGGGCAGAATAATAATTAGAATATGGAGGATTCCTGGTCATCTGCTGTGCAGATAAAACCATTTAAGCAGATTAACAGATGTTTACAGGCCAAATGAGTTGACAGAATATTCTCTCATGGTGCAGCTACAGGAAGAGTGACAGGATGTTGGCTGTTAAAATGCCACTGGAATTACTAGGGGCAGACAGGATTACTTCCTGCCAGCTGACATCATGATTAAAATAAAAATCCTTCCAGATTCTTGGTACTACCATCCACCACTGGAGGGAGACAAAGGCCAGATCATAATGTTACGTAAAACAGGTGCTGGTGTGAATTCCGCAATCTCCCATAACCCCTATCATGTATTCCTTTTCATCTTCTTCATCCTCCCTGTGTTGTGAAGATGAAAAATGCCTTAACCTCACTGAACTATTCAATGTTCATTTCATAAAAATAAATTTTATTCTCTTTCTTATCCTAATCGACTGTACTGTGGTGTGCTCTTAGATGTCAGATTTCACCCCTGCTTGTCTTGAAAAGCTTAAGTGGAGAATTTCCAGAGGGAGAGGCTTCACATCTTTGATGTTAGACAAGAAAGGAGGTAGAAACGCAGCAGGATCAGGGAAAGACTTTTTGAAGAGAAGCCCATATCCTGACCAACATCAGTCAGTAGGTTTGAATAATACAGAAGCCTAGTGTTCCCTTCCTCCTGCCTTCAAGTCATTATAATAGGATGTATAACAGGAAAATACTGAGATAATACTAAGCTCTCATCAATCAATTCATGGCCTATTTGATGGAGAGGCTGCAGGTTGTCTTATTATTTTGTAAAGTTAGTGTATTTGACATGATGGATTGAAGTTAAGTAGTGAGGAGTGATGCCATCAGTTCACATGGTTTACTGAATCCATAAAGAAGGGCTTAACCTAAATGGACATCTGATCTTAAATCAGCACTTGGCATCAGAAAACAAAAAACTTTCTGCAGTTTTTTGTTATTTTTAAATTCCCTTTAAAAAGAAAATCAAACAGGAATGAACGTATCAGACCGTCACTTTCACCCTTTTCAATTCAAGGAAGAAAGCACATATTACACATATTACACACATACATATAAGTACAGCTAGTACATACTAAGCACACTTTTTTGCTTGGCCATTCAATCAAACACATTGTGTTACATTATCTTATTGAAAAGGTATTGAGCCATCCCTGACACTCAGATGGAGCATGCCATACACAGAAATTCCACTAGGTGGCACTTAGGGCTCAGACCCTTTCAAGTGGGAAAATATTTTGCAAATTTTCAGAGATAACATTATTTTTTTTAATACTGTATAATCATATGTTTTTTTTTATATGCCCACTGGATTGATATATATAGGTGACAGTTATTATTACAAAAGCTAATTTCACAAAATGACTGTTTTCTGATCATTCTCTTCTTATACATTTGCTGAAATCATTATAACAGTTTAATTTTTCACCTTTTTTTTTGATATTTTCAAAGAAACTACAGTAACTTGTTTGCTAATACTAATACTAGTAATGAGCAATAACCAATAAGTAATTACAAAAATGAAACAAAATCAAACATAAACAGGATGTGGATTATCTCCTCTTTTTCCTCTCTCAAAATTAATAGTGAACACAGAATTTTTTTATGGCAGGTACAGCCACAAAATCTTGAAACTCTGGTATTTTTATATTTTATTAGGAACTGGTGTTTCTAAAAAAGCTGCTGTGCACAAGAGAGACAGTGTGAGTTCAGTGCATAACCATTATTCCCTCTAATGAGCTCCCACTGTCTCCTTTTCACAGTTTAGCAGCTGAGTGTCACATTTGTTGTGTCATTTTGCAAAACCAGATCTACAATGAGTGGAAGGAAATGTTGGAAAAGAGAAACTTTATGAAATACACAGTAACAGAAAGCAGGTTGCTCACAAATTGTCTCTTGGTCATTCATCTGCTGGCACAGAAGCGCTGATGCTGTGTTTGCTTTTATCAATAGGTGGCAGTATGGTTACACAGGAACAGTGCCACTTTCTATGTGTTCTCCACAAAAGGCCCCTGAGTACAAAGAAAAGAAACTATTAGATAATAAAATAATCATCACAAAAGCAGAGGAGCGATCACCTAGGAATTTGGAAACTCAATATCTTTTATTGTCTGAGGTTGTGTTTCAATCTGTGTTTCTTGGTTTTGCCTTTTAAGCTCTTATTAAAACTATCTCCATACAGTAAAAAAAATAATTTTCAGTTTTGAGCAGATATTGAGCTGATGTGTTTGTTGCCTTTTTCCAGGCATTTGATTCAGTACTGGGGTACAGACCTTGGCCTTTTAGCATTTCATTTAGATTATAAACATTTCCAGATATTCACTATGTGCATCTACAATAATATTTTAATTCTGTTGCTGTTAACTTTAACAAAATTTGACAGTTTACTCTCTATAAATGTGATGTAAGATGATCATCTAATGACAAACATACTCATTATGCACAGTCCCATGCAATGATGGTCATAAGCCCGGAGTAAAATTGGTAATATTCAGCTCCAGTCCTCCTTTCTGATTGGCTGAAACACATTAAAAGCCTTTGTGAAATACCTGTTCACTTTTAAATTTAATTCTAATCATCACTCTCATATAAATGCTTTAAACGCAGAAGGTGAATCTGGTGCAAATTTACATTTAAATCACTTCTCTGTTGTATATTGTATAGCACCCTGGGTGAAGAATTAAATCTAAGCCTGATCAGTACTGAATGTGGGTTTACTTCAGGCATTAAAGACATTAAAATTTATGACATCATACTGAAACCACCCACTGTATAATAATCATTACTGCAAAGCTAATTGTTCACCATTGTACATATCATTATGGTAGTAATACCAGTGAGGGCATTTTTTATTATTAGCGTGGCTTCAGGTGTGATTACAGAGGAATTTGTGTTCATTAAGGGAAATATTAGCAAATTTATAATAATGAGATTGTTTGGTGAAATCAATTTAGTGAGTGTATAAAGTTTATTTTTTTGAATCCCAAAGCCAAATTGCTGCATAATGCACATGTTCCTGTGAAAATATCAATGTTGGTTGTTTCTTAGAGTATTTTCTGAACTAATTTCATCAAAGTGAGAGAGGAGCTGCAGCTGCTGATTTTACATGCTGCCCTGCAGATCTCTCCAACTCTCTCATTTGATTGCGCTGCCTCAGTGTTTTGAGGATTTGACTATTTACTCATTTACAGCACTTGAATGTCAGCCACAGCTTCTCAATTGTCTTCAAAAGGTTCTGGGCTGTCTGGAAGAAGAATTTTGTGATTTTTTAAAATTAGATGAAAAAAAAAAAAAAACCCTGCTTGTTGTTTCCAGTAGTTGAAGAAGCACTCAAATCATTGCATCATGCGTTAAAAGTTGTAAACAAGGAAATACTTTGCTCAAGCTCTAATTGGCTTTAGAATGTTAAATTAATGCAAAGTATTTCAGTAATGAATATGAAAAAGCCTTGTATCTGCAATTTTGTTGATTTTGAAATGAGATACCATAATAGCCCTGTCCAGGGTGAGCCATGCTTTTTACTCCAATGCATGATGGGATACGCTCGTCTCATGACCCTGCACAGGTTAGCAGGCACAGACAGTGGATGGATGGAATTAAATAATGTGTTGGAAAATAGTGTTGAGGCATGTTGTAAAAAAGCCAAACCTTCAAAATTACAAATATGAAGTTGTTCACCCCAAAATGAACATAGAAGGTTTTTCCACTCTGTATTTGCATTTATTAGGGATACATATGCTTTTACATAAGTTAAAGGATTACACGGTGCTCTACAGTAAATTCACCAGCCTCCTTTGCTTCCTAAAACAGATATCAAAAAAATATTCTGTCATCAGGCTAAGATACAAGGTTTATCCTACCAACAGCAACATCTTATGATCTTGCATCATGTTGAATTTAATAATCTGGAAAATAACTCGTAATCACAGTCATCAGATAACAGTAGTGGAGAAAAATACTATACTTCCCTCTGAAATGTACCAGAGAAGCTGTCCAAATTAGTACAAAATGGAAGTACTCAAAATACTTAAGTATTGCACTTGATAAATGTGTGTAGTTACTTCCACCCTTGCCTCTTTTTTCTTCAGTGTGCAGCAGTTAAATATTATAATGTGATATTGCAAAGTACTTTGGAAAAGGAGCTTCTACCAAACTACCGGTATGTTATGCTGAGAAAGCTGAAAGAGTTTGTTTCCTCTAGGTGGGTGTGTGAAACTTTATGTAATATTCAGAAACTAAAACTATGCAATTTACAAATATAGAAATGTCCTCCCACACGCAGAGTTAAAGAATAGATTGAACGGCATCTCAAAGCCTTAACCATGACAACTGAGCAGTCCATTGGTGATGTCATTACTTGTTGGAAAAAAGAAGAAAAAAANGAGGAAGAGGAGGCACAAGAAAAATCAACAGCCACTTTTCTCAGAACACATGAAAATAATAATAATAATAATAATAATAATAATAATAATAATAATAATAATAATAATAATAATGTGAATTAAATGAAAATTCAGGCTTTTCTCCTCTGAGGCATTAAGCTGTGAGAGAAATGCAAATGCCTGGTTTGTTAGTCCAACTTTATAATTAGACTTTGGGCTGCCACCATCATTTCTCATCTCTGTGGAAAGGAGAGCACCAGTCCTCATCACAGCAACCTGCCTGGAAGGTGCTCATTAATGAAGTGACAGACACACACATGCACACACACATTTACACACAGAAAAATACTCACATCTGCACTCAGGAGCCCTTTCTGTTTTATTTACCCCAGCAGCTCAAATCACTGTTTTTCATCCTATCTTAAAAACGAGGACAGGTTTTTAACAGCTGGGAGATAATGTTTGCTCCACTGGCTCCAGCATGATGGGACACAGACACAAACGTGGAGGAAAGAGACCAACATCTTAATTACTGCGCTGAAATCAGAATTAAGGGCATGATTGCCCATTTCAGCGGCTTCTCGCAGTTTCACTGTCATCATCCAATTCCTCAAAAGACAGTCTAATGAGTATAAATGATGACAGGAAAATAAAAATCACGCTGTCAGAGAATGCAGAAGCCTTCGGAATATGAATACACTCATGCATTGCACCATAGCTGTCAGTATTACCTTTCCTAATGGAATACCTTGACATTTCATATTTCCGTTGGCTATTTTCGTGACTGAGAACCTGCCAAATTGCTACATTTTCCTCGGTATTATCAGGATTCTTCTCTCAACTCAAGGGGGATGAGAACTTCAGCTTTGGTAAATCTTTTGCATTTGAAAACAGAGCCTGAGGACTTATACACATGTGCATATGCACATGTGCATATGCACGCATTCACATGGATAATCACACACACACACACACACACACACACAGTAGTGCCCACATATACCAGCATTTGGCAGCACTCATCTCCGCTGTGACATTGACAGCCTCATCTCATGTGACTGCTTCAGGGTATGTGTGTGTTTGGCTACTTCACAAGTCCAATTTACATAACACTCATCGTGTCCTGGCTCCTCCCACTTACTCCACAGAGGAGAGATGTAAGCTTGATGGATCAAGGATAAAGATGGAGGAATTGTTGCAACATGTATCAGCCAAATGGGACGTTCCCGCTCTGTGGAACATCAGTTTATAGTGGCATCAGTTGCTTATGATGTATCACAGCTGGATCACCTGTCAGTGAGAACATAATGGAGTGTTCCTTCTTGTTTTATTTCTTGGAGCTCCCTCTTGCTAAGAGAATGTGATGCATGATTGCACCGGAAGTGTCTCTTTGATGATTTTGCTATTTCCTCTGATGCCACAAAATTTATATTAAACTAGCATATGGAACACAACACATCAAACGATATCCCATAGATCAACACGTAAAATAACCAGCTGTTTAGGACTGAGAGCATAAACAATCAGTGATCTGTAAGTGTATTTTACATAGCAAAATGTTCTAGGATTTTTTTTAATGCACCGCTTTCAAATAGGTATGCTGCTTTATGAACATTTGAGCATATTCCTTCATATCAGCAGCAGCAGCTTCATTAATTAGTAAACAGATTTTCCAGCCAGCTGATACCTTTTGACTGAGTAATCAGGCATGTATGCTCTGATGGTATGTAATTTCACAGAAGATGTGGATCTTAACTTTGATCCATCCCAGGAATACTGATCACCTATTAAACTTCAGCCTACAATAAGAACACACACAGAAGGCTTTCCAATCTTGCCAAAACAGACTTTAACAATGGTGCTCTTGTCTTGTGTGAGTTTCCTTTGCTCCTTGTCTCGTCTGAGCATTGTTTTACCAAGTAGAATGTCCCCAAAGATGAAGGACCTCGATTGATTTCTTTGTGCATGCTGGACAACAGAGGAACAAGGAGATCAGTGTGTATATACTGGGAAGAACTCTGGGTCTTATATTGAAAGAGAGAGAGAGACAGAGAGAGAGAGAGAGAGAGAGAGAGAGAGAGAGAGAGAGAGAGAGAGTGTGTGTGTGTGTGTGAGCAGAGCTAACGGATGTAATGGGACATGTATTTGATGTGGTCACATGGGTTGGGGAATTACATGTGCTAAATGGGAAACAGGGAAGGCAGTTGGCAGGGCATTACACATGAACAAACACACTCTCACACACACACAAATACACACAAGTTAGACTAGAATGAATTGAATCTGCAGGTCAGGCAGCTCAACTCAGTAGAGAAAACATCAGAGTGGTGGGCAGATTGTATATATTAGGGATTCCATTTTCATAAAGGAAAACAATGAGATAAATTCATGTAAACACTATTATCTCTCACCACTTTCCCTTATTAAATCTGCACCAATCACGAAGCAGGAGATGCAGATAAACAAATGTTGAGAACAGTACAGAAAGGCGGCGACTCGGTATCAGGAAGATACCCCACCCTCCGCCCCAATTTGAAGGCAGAGAGAGAAAGTCGTAAGTAAGCAGAGATAAAACCATATTGTAAAGAGCGAGAAAAATAGGAAATTAGAGTACCATGGTGCATCGAGTAAACATGTCGCCCTCGCACAGCCTGTGTTCAGGATACCATGATGTGTACGTTCAAATTAATACACTCCAGCATTACTGTTTAATGGCTTCTGAACTCAATTCATTATTTAAGAAGCTTCACCATCAAAGTGACGTAAAGTGAAATAAATATTAATGAATGAGACCAACACTTGTTTCAAAGAATTAAAAGCTGGAAAAAATTTAAAGGGAGCATGGGTTTGCATAAGGAAAAATGCTCAGCGCAGAGAATGTAGTAGCAAAGGGCTTTGGGGATTTGATTCCTCTGAGGCATGAATTCATGTTCCTGTGAGGCATGTTGGTGTAAAGTACATCTGTTAGAGCGCAACATAATTTTATGCATTAAAAATCTATTGAGATTATCTGATGCATAATTGCACCAGAGGTGGGCAGAGTAGCCAGAAACTGTACTCAAGTAAAAGTATTGCTACTTTGATAATAGTAACTCAAGTATAAGTAAGAGTAGTCACCAAAATACAGTAATTAGTTGAGTGAGAGTAAGAAAGTATCTATTAAAAAAATTACTTGAGTAGTGAGTAACTTTGACCAAGCTNATGCAAAGCAGCCATATGTACCTTCTAATACAATCCAAATCATATCATATAAAGAAACAGCAGACAGTAATAAATCAAATTTTACCACATAAATTATGACAATTCTGGCATGACCCCAAGACAGTTAGCTAGGTTAGCTTCATGAATTTGCTCAAAATAGAACAGGAAAACTTGAGTTAGCATTAGCAGCNTAGCTAGGTTAGCTTCATGAATTTGCTCAAAATAGAACAGGAAAACTTGAGTTAGCATTAGCAGCAGCAGCTAGTTAAGTAGCTAATGCTGCATCTTACTGCCACATGTTTCCTCAAGTTCCATGTTGAGTTCTGAGAAGCTGAAATGTCACATTTTTAGGTAGACAAAGACGGCAACGCATTATGTCGCTGAAATTAGTAGACTTTGAGGCTGGGTGGGGTGGGGGTGGGGGGGAATATGGCCAGACGAAAATGCCAATGATGCCGAGGACGAATAATTCCATAATTGTCCGCTGTTTCTCCGTGCCAGCCTTTTTCTTTTTAGAATCCATTTTTCGTCTAAGCACCAAGAAAATTCTGAAAGAAAAAAATCGTGTTTGCTTAGTTTAAGCTCATTTTAATTCATATTATATTATATGCAAAGGCACCGGCCGGCCCTCCTATCAAGCTGTGTCAACCCATCGTTGTCATGGAGATGACGGGATGCTAAATGTGTTTGGACCAAAGCTGTCTCACACAACCAAAGTGGAGCAGTCACTTTCACTTTCTCTGCTGCAGTGGAGAAAGTGGAGAATTTTGATTCATTGCGTCAGAGCGATGTCTCGCAATTAATACAAAAGTAACACCAAGAGTACGGCCAAATGTAACAGAGTAAAAGTATGTTTTTCTTCATAAATATACTCAAGTATGAGTTAAAGTATCCTGCAATAAAACTACTCAGTAAAGTACAGTTTTGTGAAAAAGTTACTTAAGTAAATGTAATGGAGTAAATGGAATGCGTTACTACCCACCTCTGAATTGCACATAACAGCAGCTTGTCTCCTGGATCTTACAACGTAGTCAGCAACATTTGCATTGCACATACCTAAGTCATACCTTAGTATGACTAGACTTGCTACAAGCAGCTAGCACATTCCTACTGATATGATCAGGTGTATCAAGACTGTTGACCATTGACGTAAGGCCAAAACAGACATGCAGGAACATGCATTCTCTCTGCAACCTCTGGTGTGTACTTAATCATTGATGCTGCTGGTATACAAACAGGTATGTTGGTATACTGCAGGTATACAAAAAGCTGATTCTACTCTGATTAAGGCAATAAACTGACCTGGAGCGACCAGGTTACTAAACGTGTGGCTATAATAGTGAGGTCAAGCACAGGGGTGAACATCAGGATTACTTTTCTTCTTGAAGATTCCTGTCTCCAATGCCTGTAGGGAGGGTAGACATCTCATCAAAATGGATGACAGGTGTGGGGGTGCAACTTGACCAAATGAGTGGAAGAGGTGATGACTAATGGCTGACTTTCCTGACTCAAGGCGGAAAGTTATACTGTATATTATCGCTCCAAGTTTTGTATGGATGGTTCCGATGTTTCACACAGACAAAAATAGCTGTATTCCTCCATGAGTCACGTATGATTCAGGGTTTTCAGTGACAAGATGCCAAGACATCTTGGTTTGACCTGAACATTCATTGTTTTAAACTCTGTATTCACCTCAGGTCTGGTTTTCATTCTACTGTAAACCCTCCATTGTTCCAGATCTATCATTTCACTCATTTCTACTTTCCACAAAAGTTCAGATTATAAAGAATTCTTTGGTGATTCATCTAAATGCAGACATGGAGAGTTTTCATCCAGTCTATTGATCAAGAGATTGACATCGCCTTACCACATCAACAAACCAGATCTATGATTCACAAGAGCAGACACCTCAATCCAATTACACACTCTACACCCTGGGATAGATACGGATCATCAGCGGATGTGTGCTTTTAGATGCATGGTTTATTACATTACCAGTGTAAAGGTGTATGGGAGATTAGAAGCATTTCTTTTGATGTGCTCCCTGCATTTGTGTCAAAACAGTTTATGAGGCCATTTAACTTATTTTCCTGTAACTATTAAGAATGGATGCTTTTGGTAAAATGTCTGAAAGTGCCCACCTTGGACTTATGGTAAATGTCCTCTAACAGTGGTATTGTGGGAAGGTAGGCACTGGAAATTGACAAATAGAGCACCCATGTAGGCACTTATGCTTCCTTTACACCTCACATTAAGATGTGATCTGTATCTGAGTACATTATTCCAGATAATGAAAAATACATTTTAATGCAAGGTGTAAATGCTCGCCGAACACATTGTGATCAGAATGCAATCTGATCTGCCAGACGACATATGGATGGAAGTCAGATCGCAGCCACAACTTGCCAGATGTAAATGCAACCCATAAAGCTCACATTCACAGTTTTGTTTTAGATTTTTAGATGATTTTCCAGAGTTGGAGTACAACTCTTTTGTATTTTCTGAGTTTTAAATCTCAGTTTTCTTAAAGCTAAAGCTAAATATTCATTTCCCTTAAAGTTTTAGACCCACATGACTAAATGTTTGACATTTAAAAAAAGATATATTTGTCCTTACAATAAAACCTATGTGAGTGTGTGAGCAGGGCATTTCTGCAAAAGAACATTCAGTGATTAGCCAACACACCCTGGATTTAAAAAACAAAACAAAAAAAGAAAAGATGAATATCCCAGGATGATATGGCCAATCAGAACAGAGCAGTCTTTTTGGGAGGGGGACTTAAAGAGAACCTAAAATGGCATGTTTTCACTCAGTGTGCACAGTGGTGCTAAACAACAGAGAGCAGAAGTGGGTTATTGTGTGTGTGGTTTTTTTTATATTAAAGCATGCAAACCTTTCAAAACAGCCCTAAATGAATATAGGAACATGGAAATATGTATAATATGGCCCTTTAATGAGGTGGCAGAAATACTACAATTACACAAATATGAAACATTTACTATTCAGAAATACTATAAAGAACTCATATAATGTGTACATGAAATACACCAACAAAGGTAGGGTGAGGTTATGTAAAAAAAAAATATATATATATAAAAATAAAAAAGCTAAAATTAGACACATAAATCAAAGACAATCAAAGATCACAAAGGCTCATTACCCATAGAGCCTTACAAATGTGTTGTAGCTCCTGCCATCAAACCTGTGGTGTGAAGTTTATGTTTAATGTAAGCGGTAAATATATACAAAAGCTTTATGGAAATATGGTGCTTGTCCTAAAATGTATTTCTTTTTTAGGTCAAGGCTTAATGTTTACAACAAACCTGTAGTAACATAACTGCAGTAAATGCCACATCGTACCAGTCTGACATCGTAAAAACCAGCAGCGCTAAGAGGAAAATAACTACAACTTCAGGTGGCTGAATACATTTTTCAAATGAGTGGAACCTCGTCCATCCTGTGTACGCTTGTTTGATGATTTATTCACATGGAGCTGCCCTGTTAGTCCCACATGTTTATAGTAGTTTATGTGTGAAATCCAGCTTGTGTGAAGGTTGTAGGAATGGAGACGTGTACAATTCACGGCGACCTTGTACACGGGCTTTACATTTTCTCTTTGAGCTGTAACTGTTGTAAATGGAATTCCAGGGTGAAGTTAAAAGCCATTTCATCTGCCAAATATAAATGTTATCATTTTCCCAACATGATTGAAGCCCTGCTCTGTCTTTGCAGATATGCTGTGATCCAGAAAATGTGTGGATGTTAAAAAAAAACAAAACATTTTCACTGCTCATCCAAGGGAGATGTTTTACAGTGTATTTAAAATTTTGCATCTGAGTGTTTAGCCTATTTAGCCGTAATTTCTAGACACGTTGCTTAGAATAATAAGATGATTTGGGTTACGAGGATTTAAAAGAAGCACATTACAAATATTACATTTGGCATGATAATTGCAGACACATTCTCCATGTTTGGGTGACTGGCATAATCTTGTAATCATCATTAACATCACTTTTCTCTCATCCCTTCCCCCATCTCATTTTGATCCATTCTGTGTCTCTTGCCTTCCTCCCTGAACTTATAATTGTCATTTCTTAGCACTGAGGAATTATCTATGGAAGCTTCCTATCTGCCGGTATTTTAAAGATAAGTTGGGCTACTCCTTCCTTCTATTCCTTTGGTTCCTGTTGTAGCTAGAGATGTGGTCTTTTAAAAACTGGAGAGTATTTGTGTTATTGGAATTCTTTGAAATTTGTGAAACTCCTATGCAGTTATACATAGTTATAAAAGAAATGAATCCATCCTGTTTTTAGTGTAGAAACTCAAGTAAATGTTGCTTTCAGGGAACATACAGTATTTGTGCTAATATTTTCCTGTAATCACATTCAATATGCACTTAGAATTTCAATTAGTATTGGATTGAAATGTTTCTGTTTGCCACTGGATCATTGGAGCTTTGCCATAACAAAGAATTGCAGAAATGAAAAATGACTTGTTGGGAATTAATGCTAGATTGCAAAAGGCAAGAAAGTAATCATGTGAAATCAACCACTGACACCAACAATATACTGAAAACAGGAAGGGAATAAGGAAAGTATGTCATTTTGCAGATTATTAAAGCAAAAATAAATCTTGTGAAAAATGTAAAAATGTCTACATATCCTAGTGATATTTGGTGCTTTTTTTTAAATGTTTTTTCTAATACTGGATTTTCTTCATTAAAAAGCCTTGCTTGCAGTGTAAAGCTTTTGTTCTTATTTAAATGCATTCACACTCTAAAATTCTGAATTAAGACTAAAAAGTGCCTCATCTTGTCCGTGTCGTCCCTATTCATGTTTAGTTACATCACAGCTCACTTGCGTCATCACCATGCTTGGAGCTTTTGCAGTTTATATACTGCAGCTTTTTCCTAAATCAATGCAGCACGGTCCCATATGTGAAATAAATATGGAGTTTGATGTAATTGCCTGAGGAGCAAAATTATTTTACAAATGAAAATTATGCTAATTACCACGCACACTACAGAAATCTTTTTTTTTTTTTTTTTTNCCCCCCCCCCCCCACACACACACACACACACACACACACACATTAAATGAGTTCCAGAAGTTACATTGTAGTTATGCACACTTACACAGCATGGAAGCATGCAAAGGAATTATTCAATTCCCTCTCTTTTCTTTTTCACTTTCCTCGTCTGTACTGATCCATACTGTGGTTAAGAGGTTTAGTTGCACATTGAAAGTTGATCTCAATCAGCGCCTGGAAGTCCTGCCTCTCTCTGCACTTTGGGAAACTCCTGCAAAGATTTCTCAGCACCTTTTTTTGAATTTTAGGTAGGATGTTTTCTGATAGCCAATATCTACAATTTCTACTGACGAGTCTGTATGAATGACTGAGTTCTATTTCACGTTTGTCTGTTTTATTTAATTTGAAGCTCTCATAAAACAGTTGTATAAAAAGTTCCCATAATCTCTTTGTGCAAAATCTCATTTTAAATTGCTCACACACGGACCTTTTCAATTTTAAAATAATTGTGTATTTGTTACATGCCCTGGGGAAAAAAAATGTCTGCTTGAGATTACATATATCCTGTAGAAACAGTATAAAATAAAAAACATCATTTGAATTTTATTCAAAAATACATTTTCTTGATTATTGCATCTTTAGCAGATGGCCTATAAGTATGACAAAGCTATCAGGTGGGCGAAATAAACTGGGTCTTAACTAGAGCTTAACATGGACCATATCAGTCACTCTGCATGTTTGAGCCTAAAATATTCAATTTTCATACATGTTACTTTATTGACAATCATTTCCCAAAGGATAAAACCGTATTTCAGCTTTCCTGATATTTTGCAAAGCCTCTTATTCTTTCAAAATCAAATATTCAAGTGATACATCCACCTTAAAAATAAATGTTTCACCTGCTAATAGTTATGCAGCCTTATGAACTCACAGTTGTTTAAATTTTTCAAAAAACGCAGGTCTTCTTTTGGAACTATATTCCCCGGTGGAGGCATACGTACATTCACTCTGTGCTTTTTTATTGCCCTTAAACTCTAAAATTACATAACTTCTAAACAAAACCCGAATACACGTTTTGTTTGCGATGATAGATTAGCTATCCCAAGAACATTTCAAGTATCAACAAGTTGATTTTAATAGAGTACCAGAATGAACTGGAACCAATGGTAGTCTGGAAGGTAGGAGAAATTTTTTTTTTTTTAACTCACTGTTCCAGTAGTATGCTTTGGGACANTAGTCTGGAAGGTAGGAGAAATTTTTTTTTTTTTAACTCACTGTTCCAGTAGTATGCTTTGGGACATGATTATCAGTAACCTTTTATTATTAGTTCAGGAGCCTTAGCAGGTTGAGCCACAAAGTTGAATTTCAGGCTAAACTACTTACACCAACTGGAGTTTTCACTATTTTACAGAAACCTAGAAAAACACACATTCTTTCAGCCAAAGTATGGGAGAATATCAGCCATTGCATGACTGTTTTGACCACATTTGTGCCATTTTAGGAGTTACTTATGGAAGATTATAAGGGACACATTAAAATAAAATAAAAAAAAAAAAAAAATTGCGAAATATAATACAATTTAAAACTTTTAAAAAGCAGACAATGTGACCACATATTGCTGTGCATCACATATTATTAAAAATAATTTGACGTGTAAATATTCTCCAATACACTCCAAAGACACTGTCTTAACCAAAAAGTTATATGATAATATTTTACAAGCTGAAAACTTTGTTAAAACAGAAATTAAATCAATATTGACTAGTAGTTGTGCCAACTTTATGAGCCCCTGTAGCTTCCATATAAATTAAAATTAAATTAAAAAAAGGAGATTGTTTTTCTATTGGCAATCAATGTTTGCTTTGTGGAGGTTCTGAAAAAAAAAAAAAAAANAAAAAAAAAAAAAAAATCAAACTGGAGCCCAAAGTGGCTTTAAATGAGCCATTACTACTTAGAGATCTACTCACCTGGGAATGTAGTACCTTTTCTAAACTCTAACATAAAATATTTCATTTTCTGTATTGGGCAGTAGAGCCACTGATGACCCTGCTGACTGAGCTGGAAAATGAGAACTAATGCTTGTGCCCAAAATGGGATGGTGATGAAAAACTGTGAAAACTTAATTCACCATAAACGGTATAGTTGGTCTAAATGATCTGGCATGATGTCAATATAAGACAAATGACCATTATGTTTTTCAGCCGGTCCAAATTTTGTACAAAAAATCTAAAAGTCTCATGACAATTAAATGAAAAGGTTTCCTTTTCTAAGTTCAGAGCTCATTTAACAAAATTAGAGGACAAATTACAGCAGTAATGAAAAGTAACTCAGCATCCTGTAATTAAAAACAAGACAAATGGGCTTGTCAGCTTCACTGTTCTTCACCATTTTGCCATATTTAGGTTTTAATTCCTCTACTTGTCAAATCTTTAAGTCTTTTTGAGAGCTCTGAGTACGTGGAGAATGCAGAGGATCAGGATTATCAGCACATTCTGTTGAATGAATGGCGGTCTGGATGGCTTATTTAAGAACTGACTGCCTACTGATTGGCTAAGCAGCTATTTGTTTGACATGCTGAATTGTTTACCTGACTCCCATGAGTGATTTTTTCCCCCCAAATGTTGTGTCTTTGTTTGTGTTCTGCTTCACAGTTTTGCTCACTGTCTTACAAACTTGCTGACTTAGCCCTTGACTGACCTGATTTCTGAGAGGCCTCGCAGCTGTTTATCTGTTTAAATGACTGACTGGCTGACTGATTGGCATGAAAAAAATCAATTTAACTGTGTGCCTAACAGATGTAATAGCTAGTGCTGGAAAATACTGCCTCATTTAGAAAAGCTGCTTTTGAATATGCTACGCTTCCCTCTACGACCTGCATATCATTAAACAATTCAGGGCCGAGCTTAAATGTGATCGACTGCCGTTTTGTTAGTGTGGCAGTTGTATGTTTATGATTGTGTGAATTTAATGGTCTGAAAGGCAGCAATTTACCGTTGTATAGCTCTCTCTGCGGAGCCATTTAGTCGGGCTGTGTGCGTTTTTTGCCTCTTGAACAGAGTGAGAGAAAGACCAAGCACGACAACAGCTCTCCTCTCTTAAGACTGTGAAGAATTCCCTGCGCTCTGATTAGCCTGTGCTGCTTTGACTGGTCATTGTTCTCTAAAGACAATCGGCCCTAATAGGCTTTGCTAAATGGCCAGAAACCAGTCAATGGGGAGAAAGAAATGGAAAGTATTTTGTAAAACTAAGAAGCGGAAGAGAGAGAGAGAGAGAGAGAGAGAGAGAGAGAGAGAGAGAGAGAGAGACAGGTGAATCTTCCAGTCCTAAATAGCAATAAATGGCTGAGAAATTCAGTTAACGAGTCTGACCTGGCAGGAAACCAGAGGGCAGGCGGCTGTCAGGTTAGGTGCCTGTGTGTGTGTGTGTGTGTGCATATGTATTTGTTTCACTGTAGAACCCCGGTAGTCTACATAATAAAGAGTTTACCTGTCAATTATGTCTCAAAACTGGAGCTCTGCTGTGCCAGTCACAATGGGACCACAAGACATTTATAAATGCTGCAGGCAACCATGGAGATGATAAATTGTGAGGCTGTGTGTGTGTGTGTGTGTGCACGCATGAGTATAAATAGAACAAGGACGTAGACTTAGATGTCAATTTTCCTTGCGATTTGACATTAATTGTAATGCTGATTTAGTGTGACAGCAGCACATATGCAAACACACACACGCAGTAAGTACCTGGACGTACAAGCTGTTACGAAGTCAGTTATGTTTGCCTTGGATTGTAATTAACCTTCAGCAGAACATATGTGATTTGGAAGTGTAAAATGCTGAACACGGAGCACAAAGTTGTTTTCACAGTTTAGTCGTTACCTTTCACTCTGTTCAGCACAATCTCATTTTTCTTCACATTTCATCATGGTCATCTGGGGAAATTCAGGCTCCTTGATAATTTTCTTCATTGACTGAAGAAATTGACAAAAAATGAACAAAACGCCCTATCTCACGATGTTAAGAAATCCTTACAAAAAAAAAAAAAAAAANATTTCCAGCATCCACCCCTGCCTCAGGATCAGCACCAAAATTGAGTGGGTGCTTCCCTGCACCATGTCCCACCCTTCCACCAAGTTTTGTCACAACTAATTTTTTGGGTAATCCTGCTAAGAAACAATGATCAATAGGTTGTTGGTGACAACTGATGGAAGTAATAAAAATCCCATGTTTTAGAAAGTTTTATAGGTGACAGTAGAATATATTTCCACGTGGAAAAACTTTGGGAAAGACATTCAGTCCCTGGTGGTTTCTTATGAAATTCATTTAATGAGCCAGCAGCTGTCAGGTCAGCATGGCAGCATATTTGTAGGAGTGGATGGACTGCCACCTAAAGTTCATTCCTAACCTAACAGTTCTCGCCGCTGGTTCTCACCAGTGTAATCACTGCTGATCGTAATGTGTATGCATCTTGTGTGTATCTGTTTGATTTGATGGGCATGGACTGATTGTTTATTCATGTGAAAACACAGCTGTGCGTACACTTACAGTGTAGCTGTGTGTGTCACTGTGTATATATTTACAGGAGGAAGGTAAGCATACACATGCCTGTTTTATTTATGATTTGACAGTAATTGTGATGCTGATTTGGTCTGGCAGTGGTAGATGCACACACGCACGCACACACACACACACACACACACACACACACACACACACACAGACATGCACCAAACAGCTGCATGAACATGCTACTTACAAGCCATTTGCATCTGCCCAAGAAAACAATTAACCTTGAGCAGAACAAATGGAATTTAGAAGCAGAGTACTGTAAGTGCGAGCAGGGTGCACTATTCCTGCTGTTCCTCATTAGTAACGCAGTATACATGATGTACAGATATGGAACCATGCCACATGTTTGCATAAACATTAAGGCTTATATTGTTCAACAAAACTGCCTTGCTCCTGTGCTTGTCTCATGTTTATGTATGAGTCACATCATGCTGATGGATGGAATCAGTATGTGTTGTTACAGCTGAATATTTATCAAAACATCTTTACCCACGTTTGCCTATTTGCAATTTAAAATGAAACACTTTGGGTTTTTTTTTCCCTATATGTGCCTTTTATTGTGATTGCCTGTGTTCCAAGGAAGTCAGTTGTGAAAGTTGTGGTAAGTCAGATTCATACCTTAAAAGATGAAATAACAAATGATTCAGACATTTATTGATAATTGGTTCATGAAACTAGAACATGGTGTGTTTGGGATAAAGTTATAAGAAAAATAAAGGTGGGCAGGTAAAAATGGGGTGCAGAAAGTTGGGAAGCAACTAAATGGTCTTGTTTCTTAAGCTTTGTTAAAATTAAATGCACAAGGCTTATTCCCATTGACCAGCTTTCCTGTCACATGATAAGAACAGAGATTGAAATTATGTGTGTGTTTGTGGTAGATATTTCACTGTTCACACAGAATAGCCCACTGAAGTCACACTTTTATCCACCTTATGAATGCAAATCCAGTACTCATTCCTTTTAGCTCTGTTTTGGTCTCCACCAACTACTAAGAGAGAAAAAAAAGTCTGGGTCTTTAACTTGATAAATACTTGACTTTATTCAGCACTTGTTTGTTAATTTTGCCTGTCTTGTGTATTGCATGTAGTGTACACACTTTTTTTTTTCTTTTTTTTAAGCTGCATTCAATAACTGGACACATGGTTTTGTGAATAGATATGAGTCAGTTATATAGTTTGTGTGTAGACAAAAAAAAAAGTTAAAATGTTATTATGCAACTACTGACAATTGCAGTTTCACCTCACAAAACATTCTAAAGTAAAGTAATCTTGAATGTACTTCAGTCTAGTAGTATTGTGATGTCTTGATGAGCAAATGTTAAATTCTATACAATAAGCATATTTGGATGGTCCAGTCATGGACCTGTTACCTGCCTTAGGTGTCAACTTTGTCTTGACTCAGTGTATGCTTGGATTATTGAGTACCCCTTCATCATGAAAAGGAGTAAGCAGGTAAAAAAAAAAAAAAAAAAAAAAGAATTATTGACCTTTTGGTCATAAATATAAGTTTAATCCTTTGATCCCTTATTGAGATTGTGAAACTAAAATAACTCCATTCAGCAGACCTTACAGTGCTGTGTGCAATTTGGCTATAATTACTCAGGAATATGAATTTTGGCATTAAATGGAAATCTGTTTTTCAGTGGGAGTTAAAACAATATTCTCTCAGCCTCCCTGAAGAGTTTATTCATTTTCAAAAAGCAGATAAAAGCTACAAAGAAGTGACTTCCTGTTGTTCATTCTCTGCAAACACATGGCTTAAGCATCAGCGAAGGAGGAGGTGAAGTTAAACACCTGGATCAGTTTAACATTCGGCAGCAGTTGTGACATGAGTTTTCTGACCTCATTACCATTTCTTCACTGTTTATGCAACCGTTTCGTACTGAAAAGGAAATAATGTATACTTCACTCTGGACAGCAGAACTTACGTTCATCACAAAATCAAAATAATTTGTAACCTACTATAACTTACTGATAGTTATATGAAAATCAATTTCTATGGCTTTCCTCTTCCTGTCTTTTGTGGTGTCCAGTTAAACTCAATTAACAAATCTTGGTTCTTTAAAGGTAACATTGATTTATTTTCAGTGATGAGTCATTACTGATGGCTGTGGTAAATAATGTTATTTCATAGAAAGGCAATTAGTAAGTTGGGTAAACATCTACATGCTGATTTCACGAAATGAACAATGGTTATGCATTGTAACACCAGTTCTATGAACAGACAGGACCACAGAAAACTGTAACAAATCCCACCCTATACCACCTGTATAAATAGCCCCATGCTTAAACTCAGCAGCCACACAGTCAGTGGGCAAGGCTAGATTCCTCCATCCATCCTCATTAACTAGGGTTACAATGCATAACCATGATTCTAATTCACACCTGGCTTTACTTTCAAATGGGACCTGCAGGATTACTATATAGGTAAAAACCTCCTGCCACATTTGCACACAGCACATGCTGTGTGCCAGGACTCTTCTGCAATAGGGGTGGAAGGATAAAAAGGAAACACACCTGACTAACAACCTGGTATACACTGTTCTAAACCAGGAAAAACTTACTCCCCTACACCTAACTACAGGTGCAGCAGTAGAAGGAGGCCTACATCCATGCTGGCTTCTCAAAAGAATGAAAACCAGCTCCAGCATGCAATGAAACCCCTTACCATCCAGGAGAGACACAATCCCAGAATGGCAAATTACAGCAAACACAGAACAACATGAACAACCCACTGAAGTCATGTTTCTATCACATGATGAATGTAACTAATATTAACTCTGATTTTAGCTCTGTTTTGGTCTCCACCAACTCTTGAGAAGAAATATCTGGGTCTTGAACTACTTACTAGACACTTCATCAAGAATTACACTAAAGCAGTATGATGGAGGTGGATTATTTATCAAAATACTTCTTTAAAGCAATACATGCTTGTGGAAAGATAAATTCACAGAGAGACAAAAAAACAATACACCCAACCTTTTAGTGAAGTGACCGAGATGTGCCTCATATCTATGTGGCAAGAAGGCCAAGGAGCAAGCTGAGCTTCTAGTAGACTTTTTGTAACTTTTTTGTCTCCTCTCCTCTCCATCTAGACAAAAGGTATCCTGAAAAATTATGAAATAATCGTCCAGATTAGTGTGTGACCTGTGTAAATGAAATTATGTTAAAGGACGGTGGATGTGAGATGCCACTCTGCAGGTGATCAGTGTGATTGCATACCATATTTGATAGTCAAGGTTTTGATAACTGACCCTTCCATCTGGCATCCAATTGCACATACATGTCACATCTGCCCCATACTCATTTAGTAATGAAATGCTCCTGAGCCAAACCACAAGAGCTGGCTTTGCACTGCTGTAATAAGGTTAACTCCCTGGAGAGCATTGGCACACTTTTCACAGCACACTTTTCACAAGTTTAAACCAGGTGACATGTCCAAAGTTAAGTCAAAATAGACATCTGTTGGCTCTTGAGTGGGCAGAAGAAAATTAAGTTCTGTTTTATCATAATTTGATTGGGTTGGAGATAATTTTTTTTTTCTCCTTGCTGTTCATGCTGAGAGTATTACCAGACATTACTTACACTGCATGATGATGCTGTGACTTTGTGGGGTTGAGAAAGTTTTCAGTATTTCAGTGAAAGTTAAGCCCATGTGTCAATTAAGAAACTGTGTGTGCGTGCGTGCGTGCGTGTGTGTATGTGTGTTGTGAACCTCTAAATATAAGCAGTATGTTGTTAAATGGCATCTTCTCAAGATTCCATAATTTATCCCCATACTACTAATCAGATATTCAAATATACTTGTGTAATGTATAAAAGAGGAAACTGGAAAATACTTTAAATCATTTTATTCTAATTTTTTTTTAAATTTCTTCTCAAGGTCTCTATACAGAACAGAACCTTTCTTATCTCCCCTTCTCCTCTGCAACATCCTCATCTCTCTGCTCCATAGTTGAACTTTGGAGTGTGATCTGATGATTACAGCAAGACAGAAGTTTGCAAGATTGACACCCACGACATCTCCTCCAACAAACTGCTTGAACAAGACACAGAACACCTTCTAAACTCCTGCTCCAGGTGATTGACCCCATCTGGCTTATGTGTTAATCAGATAATGAGTGAGTAAAAAACTAAGATTTAGAGCTGTACATTTACTAGTCATCCATCTTGTGCATATGAAGATTATGTATGTTACGACAGTCATTTACTGTAATCGTCTTTGTGACATGTAAAAGTTAGCTAAAAGTAAAATTTTGGCTTCAGTTAGGCTTTGGTTACATTTTTGTTTGAAGTTGAAGAAGTCCAGGCTTGGTAGGCTGAAGCATTCTGCGACCTTTAAGGTTTAGTTGCCATTTCAATAAAATTAAAACTTCACTTATAATAGAAAACTTTTTTTTTTTTTTGNATTTTTTTTTTTTTTGGATGAATGGGAACTACTGCCTGTTTCTTATTTTGTCCCGTCTGTGCTCCTTTCTTTGGCAGTAGGGAACTACATGCACTCTTCATGTACAGAGAATCACTATTTGCACTCTAAGACGCTGTGCTCATTTTACAAATTTTTGTCAGCTTTATAACCCTCTTAATCCTGCCTACGTCTCCAGCAACTCCATATTTCCTTTGTATCTCAGCCTGTGAAGTGAGCTCTGCCTGCTCTGTCTCATCTTTCTCTTCCCACCTCCCTTCACTGCATCAGACACCCATCGTGCTGCCTGTGCTTTTGCCTGTGGGGAGTCTCGTCAGTCACCCAGACCTAGGACACCTCTTGACAAGGTCACAGAGGTCTGTCACTCTGAGATTAAAACAACTCCATCCATCCAGAGAGTTCCCCCTCCGGGCAGCCATTATCATAGCAGATCGCCATGCCAAAAAAGCTCAAATGGATATGTGGTACACAGGCTGTGACCTTCCAGCAGGCTGCTGTCATTTTCAGGTCTCTCTTGTGAAATGGGGAGCTGGTGGTTTTCTTTTGAATTGTGTTTTTATGTGTAAGAGACAATTTAAATGGACATGCTGTCTGTAGAAGTGTGTACCTGTGTTTGTGTGTGAGGTCACCTAAAAGTGGCATCCATAAAATGCAAAAAAAGAAATGTGGATTTTTGTGTGTGCATTGTGTGCTGTATGTGTATGTGTGTGTTTTATTTGATCCAGGTCAACAGCAGGGATGGGCAGGCAGCCTCGCTTACAGAGCAGAGGTTTCTCATAAACACAGCTGTCACAACTGGCACACAACTCCTATTAGTGCTTACAAGTGTGTACACATCTGCTTGTGTGAGTTTTGTTTGACTCGTGGGCTTTGGGATTGACAGGAGTGTCAGAAGTCAAGACAGAGGGAAAAACTGTATGACTTCAGTTTGGTGCACTTTATAATCATCATTGCTGTAAAAAAAAAAAAAAAAAAAAAAACAAGAATTGAAGATTTAAAGGTCCTGGCGTTCTGTGAAGGGTTTTCAAAGTTAGAACAGAGCACGTAGAATAAAGTTGTGCATGACTTGTAAAGTTCTAGTTCATGGTCCTGTTTGCTAATATTAATAAATCTCCCTTTCAGCTAATGAATTCTTGCAAAATGTGACCTGCTGACATGCAATGATGCACTGTGAAATGGAGCATAAGGACAATTTGAGGTCATTCAGTTTCTAGTAAGTGCTGTAATTACTGCAATTATACTAATCTGTTAATGGGGTAATGGTACATTTATGTAAAAATGTGACAAATGACACCTTTAAAGGGTAATGCAATTATTCAGCTAAATTTAAATTTTATAGTGACATTTTTTTCTACAGCGTCTTTTACACTGCAGGGACTTTTTCAGGAATTTTTGGCTACCTCGGAAGCCGAATTTTTCCCTGTTGGAAGTTCTGACTTCGGACCTCAAACCAATCCAGCCAAATGTAAACCCAAAAGGCATGGCTGAACACCAATAAATACTGTAAGAGTAAATAAAGTTACTAATAAATGCTAACTAAAGTAAAGTTAGACTCGGAAGTCGGAAAATTCTGACTTCCGAGGTAGCTCGAACGCAGCATAAGATTCCTGAACAATTCCTTAGCTCCTACTCAAAGCTATGTAACTCCAATGGTTCTGGAACTGCTGGGTGGAGCTTGCTAGGCTGAACATCACAGATTGGTCAGACACAAACCAATCAGACACAGCCTTCCCCCAGCCCTGGATTTTGCAGCTAGCAACATAAAAAGCCTTCTTCAATTTTCAGCTCTTCTTTTTTTCTGGCATTAGCAATTTTTCACTTAGCACCATTGCAAAATGGTTACATTGTACAGTAGCACTAGGAAAACACTATTAATTTTCTCATCACTCAGTGAAAAAAGTCAGTGTTTTCCACCAGCAGGTATAAGTTTGTTTACCCTACTTCACCTCTATCCAATAATTTTAGAAAATTATGGATTTTGAGTTGTTCCTTTTATGTGGAAAGAGTGGATAATCTGATGTTATCTAAGTAAAAGGAGTGTGAAAATCTATAATTTTCTAAAATTATGGATTCTGAGTTGTTAGTTAATGTTGTTAACTTCTTATCCATCCTATCATGCTGTTTCCTCTCCTCCTTTTCCTCCTCACAACAGCTTGTTCCATATTTACACACTGAATTGATGACAGAGGGAGTTTGTGTTTCTCTATACTAAAGCAACTTGGGGCGTAGTGGAGGCTGTGGTAATGCTGGGGATCTTGTGTGTATGTGTGTGTGAGAGAGAGAGAGAGAGAGAGAGAGAGAGAGAGAGAGCTCAGTAGGGTTGCCAAGACTGAGGCAGCATATGCTCAAGGGGTAAGGAGGTCAGGAACATGTTTAGTATTGGAGGTGTGTACACATACACGCACGCACGCACGCACGCACGCACGCACGCACACACACACACACACACACACAGCNACACGCACGCACGCACGCACGCACGCACGCACGCACACACACACACACACACACACAGCTCCTAATTGGCAGAATACAGCTGCTGCCATCCAGAAAATCCATGTGAAAGTACCCATCATGTATTGGCACGCCACACTTAACAGTGTACCCTTATTGTAATGAGCAAATGTGGAGCAAATTCATTTCACATCCAAAGCATTTTATTTACAATTCATATAGCAGCACAAGGTCCTAATTCTTTGATGGTTCTAATATCTCCATCACAGATATGAAAAAAAAAATTAATTTTTATTATTTATTAGTCTGTTATCAAACTGACAGAGCAGAGAAGAGTTTATAGTTCACTGTTACGGCTTATTTAATTCCATTAGATTGCTAAGTGGTCTGAAGCATGAAGTCTACAACAATTCATGTAGAGGATCAGTGAAAGTGACTTCCTTTGTGCTCTAGAAGAACCTCCAAACTCTCATTTTGACATTATTTTTGTGTTCTTGTGTTTATCCAAACATCCAAGAATGCCACTGAGACACTCTCTCTCTCTCTCTCTCTCTCTCTCTCTCTTTCTCTCTCTCTGTGTGTATATGGTGTANCTCTCTCTCTCTCTCTCTCTCTCTCTCTCTCTTTCTCTCTCTCTGTGTGTATATGGTGTAAGAATTTTATCCACGAGTGACTTGATTAGATTTTTTATTTTCAGCATTGCATCCAATTCTGCCCATGCTTCAATTTGCTTCATTTCATTTAGATTGATTCTGATACTACCAAAAATAAGAACAGCTCTGACTTTTGTTGATTATGTTGATGATAAGTAAAGACAAAGCAGCAGTTCAATGAACGGCATCTTCAGCTGCAAAAGACGGCAGACCAGCAGGGGTGAGTGAAGTACTTTCATCCTTAAGTAAATGTAACAATACCACAGTAGAGAAACACACACCTGAGAGCGTGTGGAAACCTCTGGCATGAGAGACAACAACCACCCACTTGTTATGAGAGATGTGTTTAAGAGTGAAGGAAAGACTGAGGAGACAGATGGATTGATGTTGCACAGCTTAGCAATAAATGCCAAAAGTTAGTAACTCGTTTGAATGATCCTCTCAGTGATTTGTAATAAACACTCATAGATGCAAGACACACAAGCTGTCTCAGTGTTGATTACCCCCACCACCACCACCACNCCCCACCCTAGCACTTCCCCCTCCGAACAGTAGGTGGAAGCAAAGCCACGCAGACATAAAGTGTTGGCTGTAAGTTTCTCCAGATGATGAGTGACAGGCAGGAGCTCTTCTGCCCTCCTTTCTTCAAGCAGGCAGACAGAGCCTTTCAACTCTCTTCAATCAAGTTTCCATAAAGGCGGAATGAGATCTAGTGCTCCTTACAGCGGGGGTTTCTGAGCGCTTCATTCCACAATGACAGATATTGTGGGTTCAGATCCAAACGATCGGAGAGGAGAATGAGAAAGAGGGAATATAACTATAGATGTGATGACCAGATGGAGTTTACACGAGACCCTGAGGTCTGGCAAAGACAAATGAAATAAAAGCAGATGTGTGAGCCAGGCTTTTGTACATCTCTCTCTCTTTCTCTCTCTCTCTCTCACACACACACACACACACACACTCACTATAGAAATAAAGGGTTAACCCCTTGATCCAACTTCGAACCTGCATTTCTGAAGCCCTGAGTGTATGTAGTACCAGCGTGCTCTGCATCTCACACTCTAATTAATGCTCAGCAATGTGAAGACAGGATTAGATCAGGCTGGGGAAATCAATGGCTGACAGAACAGAAAAAAAGACGAGGAGAGCAATAAGTAAGGAGTCACATTTTAATCAGGGGTGGAGAAGACAGCAAAGTTCCCCTTTGAGATTGTGTGTATTCGTCATAAGCACGCAAGTGTGGAGGGAAGGTAAATGTGTTTTTTGCACATGTAGTGTGTGTGGATCCGTGTGTAAGCTATGTCAAGGTTAGCTTATAATGAAGGACTGTGATGTCTGTGGGAGTGTGTGGACCCTGAAGCTCCCACAGAAAGTCTAACCGATCCTTGAAGCATGACCATGCAAGACTCCAGCCTCAGCAAACCTACACAAACTGGTCTTACGCTCCACTTCTCTTACATAATTTCTGCAGGGTGCTGAAGCTTACAAATGAGAATATGTGAAAATCAAATCCAGGACAGCAGTTTCCTTCAGCGTACTTTTGAAAGAAATCTGCTCTACTAAGATCATCACCTTGAACTTTAATAAGAAAAACACTCAAGCAGCTAGATGGTCATATTAGTCTTCATCTCGAGGGCATGAGCCAGTGTTCATTGCCGTCTTTGTGAGCTGAGCTGTATTAAAGTCTTCTGGCTATTCCCCCACAATATCTGTAATAGACTTAACAGTAGGAAAAGTGGAAAAAGTATAAGGAGATTTGTTTTTATGACTTGTGGTTATTGTAATTCACTTTAGATCTCTTGTGAATTTGGCAACGAGTGGGAACATACTGTATCTACATGTTTATACAGATGCTCCCTTTAATATAACACTAGATGCTTGCAGAGTGTAAAGATTTTGCAGAGGAAAGTAATAAAGTAAATTCACTCAATTGCTGACTTAAGTCCAGTTTTGGGTTCCCTGTCGTTCTTCTCTCTACATTTCAGAGGGCAATAATACTCCAGTACTTTTACCTAGTGGCTGCAATTGGTAGCTACACAGGTAATTTGTTTTAATGATAAGCTTGTTAAATATGATGCATTTTTATAGATTAAATCAACCAACAGTATATAAAGTAGTTCAAATTAACTGTCCAACTACAACATGAAGATGCTTTCACGTTTTTGTTTTTTTTTTTTTTTNTTTTTTTTTTTTTTTGCTCTATGAAAGGGACCATTCTGCATTATTGAGTACTTTTAATTTTGGTATTGTACATATATTTTGCACTACTTAGGTAAAATCAGGAATATACTACTGAAAGATGACAGAAAAAGTGATTGCACACTTTACAACATAATACATTGCCCTTTTCATGAACTACTGCAGCAGCTATTTGAATTCCAACAGACACACACTCCAAAATAACTGCCAAAAATAAACTTTAAGAATGTTCCAATTAGTTTCCGTGTAGTGTTGTTCCTGCTTCTTTCCAAAGTGTAGCACTGAATGTCCTCCTTTCCTCTGGTTTTCTTTGCCTTGTACACACTTGCTGCCAACTCTATTCCTATGGGGAGGGCCCTGAGGGGAGCAGCTGCTTTTACAATTAGCTTCCTAAGTGACATCTTTTCATTTAAAATGTGGTTTAATGCAAACCAATACACGTAGCAAAGCCCCTTAGGACGCACAGCTTCCTTAGGCAGAATATTCTGCTGGGAAGACAACAGTGCACTTTTACATCCAAGATTTACATTGATTTTGTAAAGGTCTGCAAAGTAAATGATAAAGTATGTAAATGTAAGGATAAACCAAAATTGCTTAGAGAGGCAGAAAATTAAGGTATGCTTCTTGAAATTGTAGGAAAAGGCCGTTCATCACACTGTTTACTGGAATAGTGCACCATGGGAGCCCTGTATTTGTTTTATTTACTAAGAATTAAGCAGAGCTGAATGGGCAGATTAGAACAAAAAACAAAACAAAACAAAAAAACCCCCACATCTCTTACATCAGCAGTTGGCAGAACATCGCTTATGTCTTCTGATGTTTGAAAGGCAAAAAAAAAAAAAAAAAAAAAAATTTTCTTTAAACATTTTCCCATAGCAGTTGACTGAAACATGCACAGAAAAAAAGAAGAAGAAAAAACGTGGCTCATTCATTATGTAGTGTTAGTGCAAAGCAGGATACATGACTCATATCTGAGATTATAACACCACAATGTGCAGATACATATTTAGCATGAATACAGTTACAGTACAATATGATGCATTTGCAAGTTTGCACTTACAGATTTTGTAGCTGCGAGCACAATTGTGGGTAATTTATCGACTGACTGAGTGTACATTTGTGTGGAAGCCGTAAACACTTGCGCATGCACTGGGCCCAGATGTCTTACACTGTGTGTTTATGCAAGAGAGCAAAATGGCACAGATAAAGTCTGTATGTCTTTATATCCACACACTGGTAGGTGTGACTTTGGATTTGAGTGCACCTGTATGTATTTGCGTGCACACTGTCCTCTTTGCTGGAGTTTGATGACTCACTATTTGCTCACTGTCAGTCCACTGCAGGTGCAGAGAAGAACAAACGGAAGAAAATGAACAAAACGAGAAGGTAAAATAGAAGAAGACTGCAAGGAGGAAGTAAAGATAGGATAAAAAGTCTGCAAATTCATCCCTCCACAAACGCATTGTTCTTCGCAGACAGAACATGAGCAAGAAGGGCAAGAACATGCAAATTTCCTTTTAAAGTTACCACGTCAGAGATCTTCAATAATGTGCCAGTGAGGGCCAAGGTTCTGCAGATTCTCATTTCATTGTCTCCAGAACTGAACAGTCAACATACGATACTTGCATGCAAATTTTGTGGTTTGATCAAGACAAATGCACAGATGAACAAGTTTAGCTAATAGAGCTGATATACCATTCATGATAATACCAGTAAAATTTTTAATATGATAAAAATATGTTATATCAGGATACTGCCAATTAGGGGTGAGCCGAGTACTCGGATGAAACAAGTATCCATTACGGATAATGCACTTTTTACGAGTATGAGTAAATGTGTCACTATTCGTCCTCACTGAAGAAAAAAAAATCTCACTGGGTAGTGCTTAATGCTGTATCCACATGGTTCCGTGATTGGCCAGGCAGCCACACGCGCACGCACACACACACAAAGCTCCTCTCCACACAGAATGTAGCAGCAGTAGGTGTCACATGTGGAACACGACTCACAGCCGCTCTGTCCAAACTAGCGATAGTAGCATCTATTAAGCTATAGTTTGCAATTCTTAGATTCGGCTCAACATTATTCTCACTCCACAGCTAAACAAACACACATTCATTTACTGTAGGTATTCACATGTAAGTATACTGGTAGAAACGGACATTTCTACTAGCTTCTAGGCTAACTTGCCAGTTAGCTAGCGATTCTTATACATCCAATGCAATTTTGTGCACATTTAGACGTCTTCACTTCCCTGAAATCACAAGACACACAATACATCATGGTTAGCCAACTGTAACCTGGTGCGCTCTACTGTCTTCATACCATTAGTTCATTAAAAAAATAAAATAAAATAAATAAAACCAGAGTATCTATCTAAGCCCCGCTCATCTGAGTATGAATATGGATAAGGATAATTTAGTCGGTTCAATGGATACGAATATGGATAATGCTGTACTCGCTCATCCATACTGCCAATATTGTGCTGTCATGACGTGTTGATGAATTTTCACAACACCCACAAGAAGAAGAAACAAAACAAGCATGCCTGAAAGTAGCGTGGTCAGTGTCTGACCAATTAGTTCCTAAAAACGGAGCTGCCTCTGTTGTTTGGAAATGGTTTGGCTGTAAGACCTACTGACTAACTGCCAAATTTATTTCACAACAAATTTATTTCACCACCTGAAGCAGAAACAGAAGGGTGAATACCAAGAAAGTCACAAATCGTGCGAGGAGCCGGGCTAAGCAGCTGATTTGTGACCCAAAACAAGCTGTATTTCCCATGATGAAAACAAGCTAACGCTGTGGTGAAATCAGCAAAGTGATGACTTGTTGGACTATGTGGAAATGTGTAAAACACTTTTTTTTTTTTTTNCTTTTTTTTTTTTTGCTCCTTTCATTTAGTGGACATGGAAGTCATTGAAGTACATGCTAGGAGCTAAATTTTCCTTTCTGTGTGGCATAATCACTAACACATTTGCAATAGTGCCCTCTGCAGCTGGCAGCAAGGTGAATCATGAAATCCCCGTGTTTGAAGCGTGCATACACTGACAGCATGAGATACAAATGATACAGGGATGTGCTCATCAGAACACTGGTCAGCACAAAAACCAGTGGTCAAAAACTCCACAGAGCATCTTTAGAGAGTAGTGAGTAGTGAGAAGACAGCAAAGGAGTAAGATAAGATAAGGAAGAAGACGATGAAGAATGAGAAAAAGCGGCTGAGGAACTAAGATTGATGATAATAGAACCTAGAAAAAAAAGCATGAAGTGAGAAATGTCTCCAACTCCTGGATCAGACAGTGAAACAGTGCACATCCCAAGTCAGAGAAGTGGTTATGTGCCTGGAAAGCTGAGGAGCAAGTGAGAAATATGGACAAAAGGCATGAATAATTTATGCTGTTCTCTCATGACAACAGCAACCATCCCCAAATTG
Source organism: Lucifuga dentata (assembly GCA_014773175.1). Lineage (NCBI taxonomy): Eukaryota > Metazoa > Chordata > Actinopteri > Ophidiiformes > Bythitidae > Lucifuga > Lucifuga dentata. The sequence goes on along the minus strand of VXCM01000006.1, from coordinate 243,717 downwards.
TGGCCATCAGATGAAAAATGACTTTATTGGACAGTTGGCGGGGGATATACTGTAGGTAAAAGAATATGAAGCAGGACATTCCTAAAAAATCAACATGCATACTGGGCAGACTGATAAATAAAAATAACAAACCAAACCTGCATGCATATAGATAAATTCTGTAATGACAGATGCATTTTCTATTAAAGTTATGTCTCTATTAAATTATGCATCTCACTGGTCCCAGAATGTGTTGATATATTTTCCGGTGAAATATTTTTTATTTGAGGTGTCTTGATGACTGAAGTATCTTGTGAGTAAGTGAAGACTTAACTTTTTAATTTTTTTGTCTATTTTTCATATTTCATTATTATATTACTACTGTCTACCTCATGCTTAAAGCTAAATTTTCTCTACACTCTTCTCCTCACACTCTTCCCTTTTATCTCGTTAACAAGGGGATCTTTTCTTCTTCTTTCCTTTCAGTCTCTCTTCACTTTTATCTTTCTCCATAATTACGACAAATTCATTTTAACTGATGGACCGTCAAAGCAGAAAGACTGAAAGACACATTAACTCGCTGTCAAACTGTCTGTGGGAAACAGTGTCACTAGCAGCTGTCAATGTCTTTCTCAAACTAGATCAATAACATTCACATCCAGAACCCAAGCTGATCCAACCAAGCAATAGAAAAAATTAATTTTCCTTGATGAAAACTATAACAAACTGCGTTATACTTCCATAAACTTGTTGTCACACACTAACTCCACTAACGTTAATGCTGATTTATAATATGACTTCATTATTCTAATGAAGCCAAAAATCCTACTTTCTGATTTGCTGTGTCAAGCACACAGGCCTATAATAAATTTGATAAAGTTTAGCAATTGCCTTTTTTGTTTCAAACGTGGTATATTCTGGCAAAGCACTGAGGTAGCCCTACTGTTTTATTAAAATTCCCAATGGCCTGCTTATGTAACAACCCTGCTGTACATGGTAATATGAATCAAAGCCTTCCAGAAATAGTTTTTTTGGTATCCAGAGAGCGAGGTTACTAATTCCAGAGCTGGTTTATTTACTGGAGACCTCCAAAGACAGCTCTCTCTTGAGACTGCAAAGTTCAATCAGGAGAAAGTAATTGAAATATAAGTAAGCAGAGTCACACACTCAAAAATAGAACTACAGAAGAAGCATTTTTGCAACATAAAGTACATTTTCCACAGATGTACTTTAACAGGCATATAATGGGCCCCAGATGCATATACTGTTTGATCCACCATAAAGGTATAAAGTGGTTTCAGATAGCTTAAAGTACACGTGAGCTAATTCAGCCTAATCTAAAGGTGCAGTTACTGAAGTGAGTTACAGTACTGTATCTGAATGAGAAATGTGCATGTATGACGCAAAGAAAAACCATTCATCGTTCCCTAGAAACCAAAGTTCAATGTCCAGCAGTGGTGCTTGGTACAATCAGTACATTCAGCATTGTCAAGAGGTAGGAAGCTTTTGAGAGACCATGTCCCTCATATAGATATAATCGCCACGGACTACAGGGGAACTGACCTTCCATGCTGGAAAAAAGGAAAACAGTAGCATGCTGACTTTCCCAATATTTCCTTCTAATACCATTTTTTGCTCATTGTTGAACAATTTTACCAGTGATCAAGTGCAAACAGCCTCAGGAGTTGGACTTGGAGCAGGACTTTTGAAGAACTCACCAGACTGAACTTGGAGTTGAATCATACTGTTGAACATGTACACTTTGAAAAGTAGTTTTTAAAACTAAGCTTGATTTGGTGCACTGATACGAAGCCAATGCAGATAGAGACAAGAAATGACTTAGAAACATTCTAGACGTTACCGTATGTTTGTTCACAAAAACTTTCTGTAGATTCACATATAGTAAGCTGTTTTTGGCCTCTTGTGCTATGGTGCCAAACCCTCTCAAATCCACATGCTGTAGTGCAATGCACTGTGTCCATTAATTTTATGGTCTATGAAACTAAGGTAAAAAACACTCATTGAGAGTATTTGAAATGAGTCACCTTTCGCCTTCTGCTGAATCAGTACTGCCTTCATTAACCAAAGACACGCCCTCTTTTTACTTCTCAACCTGAATCAATCCTCCGGTCATCAGGAGGACATGAGGACTGACAGGAATCCTGAGTCTGTAATTCCTGTTGTCCTTGTTGTGAGGAAGTTCGTAATGTATTCGATACAATATGCAAATTCAAAATTTAGTAATCGTTTACCCCATCCAACTAGGAAAAAATAACAAATCCAGCATTTCAAAAAAAAAAAAAAAAAAAAAAAAACCATCAAAAGCTGGGGATATAAAATCTGAATGAAAAATCTGTTTAAACTGACACATTTTTTTTTTTGTCATGACACTTTATATGACATAAAATGTTTAGTAATTCTGACAGATATATATTTTTTTTAAAGAAAGGCACATATAGGAGTTACTCCTCTAGTCATATGCTAAGGTTGTGTGCTGATCTGATAAATGATGTGAGAAATTTAAGTGATGTTGTGCTATTCCTGTGGAGAACTTCTCTTTTCAGTTGCCCCCCTTCCCACACTGAGGTCAGGACATATTAAAGGGCATTTCTACAGCTGGCACGGAATTGCTCAAGGACAACTTCAGCAGGGAGCTATTCACCCTCACAGAGTCTTCAAGTAAGGCAATTCGTTTGAAGGACAGCCCTCTTTTTCTCACTTCATCAACATTCAGCCTCTGAACTGATGTGAATCCCTTTGATTTGTACAAGACCATGCCGGACTTGAGTCAGATCTAAAAGATGCTGGAGCATGAAAAGTTTTATGGAATAAACAAACGCCCAACACCAGGCGATTCTGAATATCTTCCAGGGACCGCTTAGTGCCAGATTTCTTCGGGAAAGCGGCCGTCAATGCGATACGGCCAAGAAAGTCGCCTCCTTCTCCTGCTGAGTCAGCATTCCCTTCACAAACTGAGGCGTCCTCACACCTTTGGCCAATCATCAATCAATACATACTTCCATGATTGTTAAGACAGCAATGTAGTTTAATCACCCAGCTGCTGATTTCTCAAAAGACCCTCTGTCAGCGATACATAGATCAGCTCTTTTGCACTCAGACTTGCCTGATCCAGTTCAACAGCCAGTTTAAAATCTGGTATTAACTAGCAAGGACAAAGATGCAAAAATGAACATCTACTAGTTGACAAATTTGACACCTGCTCTGAAAAGTGAGTACTGCTGTGCAAGTACAGCTCATTATTTTTAATATTTCTAGCTTTCATAATAGTTCTTTATACTTGTTTTCAGTTCATACTTAGATGTTATTTTCTCAGCACTGTGGAAATCAACATGGGCTGTGTGCTTAAGTGGACATTTTTTCTCCACACACTCATTAAAACACAGCTTCACATAATAAACCCAGAGGAAAGCAATATCGTAAATAAGCTCTCCTCCTCTTCTAATTTACTTCTACTCAACCTTCTCAACCTTCCTAATGCAGCACTTCTGAAGTTCTGCCCCTGAGAAACATCCCTCACATTTTCTCATGCTTCCTACTTAGCTCTGTCATTTTTCCCCACCTCATGTATTTATATGAGCTTATTATTTTCAAAAGGAAAAAAAACTCTCATCTGTCATCAAACAAAGGTGCAACACCTCCAGTTGAAAGACTTTTTCCGTGTTTCTTAATGAATATGTAGTTTGATGTGCACCTCTTTACTGCAGTTAATGATGGGAAAAATATAACTGAATGTATTGTCATGGAACATTACTGAAAAATAGCAGAGCACTCATTAAAGCGCCTTGTTCACATAACATACTGGCCTAAAGAGAAAGAAATGGCTACAATAAACAATTTTATTATCTCTTAACTATTAAAGATACGTAAAACTGTTTGTATGTTGCTAAATAAGCATCATCTCAGCTGCACATCAGTGTCCAAGTATATATTTTCGTCCACCATATCTATATCTGGACCAAATTGCACCTATTGATAGTCCATCATTGTATAAATAAGCCTGATTGTTTTTATTGAGTTTGGCGTGTTAGTTTTAAAGAAATTGACAAAGATATTGAAAAAATCCCTATGCCAATCATTAAAAAAAATCCAGAATCCACCTCTAGATCTGGATCCACTCTAAAATTTAATTGGCTATTCCCTGGGTCACACCCCACCCTTCCACCAAGTTTTATCAAAATCAGCTAATAAATTTTTGAGTTTTCCTGCTAACAACAAACAGGCATGGGGTAATAATGGATGGAAGTGTTTTTGTTCTTAATACAATCTTTTTGAGGATTTGAGTTTTTATTTTTGTGAAATGCACACACACATACACACAAACACAGCTGCAAAAGCAGATACAGCTGAACACACAGCATCATTGTAAACAACATCCATATTTCCACTCACACAGATGGTAAATAAACAATTTCCCAACACTGCTAATTTTTCTCTGCTAGCATTTTCCTTCAAGCAGTCTAAAAATGCCACGCAGCCAAAGTCCTTCTTAATTAATTGGACTCATAAACACTGTAATTGGGTGGATGTTACTGCCATGTGAGGCCAGCAGACCCTAACGATGTTCCCACTAGTGATGACGAAATCTCCATTAATGGAACATCAGCGCTGCCTCACTCTGCAACTCTCATTACTGCTGATTCTAATGGCCATTAGACTCCAGTGGAGGATTTTCTTGGGCTGCTGCCTGTGTGTGTCTCTGTGTGTGAGTGTATAGCACGGGAGTGTGCCATGTAGATGACAGTTTAATTAAATGCCTTGAGCAACTTGTGTTTCTGTGTGGGTATGTGTGTTTATGTCATGTAATGTAATGTAACTGTTTGTGTATGTGTGTTGTTTGTCCATTAGCAGTGGTATATTTCGTATGTGCACCACATATCTGTGTGTGCATTTGTCATACACTGTGTGTAAAATGTTAAGGATGTCTTGATACAGAATTGCAGAATTCACATCTCAAAGGTTAAAACTGCTTTTTAAAGTAATCTCTTTCTTTTATTTACATTTTGCATCTGGATTCTCTTCATAATTGGCAAAGTTGAATCTCTTTAATCTCTTCAACCCCACAGTTCCTTGGTAGATCAAGCTAATGTTGCATGTATATTATTTTAACCTCTAGTAAAGATCCAGAGGTTTCCAGAGATCCAAAATATGTCAGGCTGAATTAGTGAGGAAAAAAAAAAAAAAAANAGAAAAAAAAAAAAAAAAGCATTGAGATAGCCCATATCTCCACCAAGGCCCAACAGCCTCTCAGTTTTTTTCTTTGCCAATATAAAGCCAGACTTCTACTACAATTACCTTGACAGGAGATGCGTAAAGAAGATTTATTATACATATTCATTGTACATATTGTGGTCGTCTTTTTCTGGATTTATATCCATGACATGAAAATATGATAACACCATCTTACGAGTTGCTGAATCAGCTTCATGTTAGTTACACATTGGTGGTAGTTGCAGGTTTCTAGCCTTAATTGTTAACGTGCAGTGGTGCCATAAATGTGATCCTGTTTGAGTAAATATTTTTTTTCATATACCAGATTCAGATCAATACCTGGATCTGGGGTATCTGCATCTGTTCATAGTCAATCATAGCATACACATGCCTGAAATTGGTGCCTTAGTTGCCGAGTAGGTAAAAAAGTTGACAAAATGCCCTTTCTTGCAGTGTTTCTTACATGTTCAGTTGATTAAATTAATATATTTCTTATGCAAATATAGACCTTTTGTGTAGTGTACAGTTTGGTTATTGGTGGAAAAAAAGTGAAGATCAGCAATCTGGGTGTTGAGTGGGGAAGGGAAGCCTACAGCTACAGCTAAAGCAAACAAGCCAAGTTTACTTTTTACTTGTGGAACAAACTTCAACCAGTTTTTCAGCTGACACTGATTTTTGTGCTGTGGAGCCAACTACACTAATTATACGAAAGTAAAGAAAACATACATCAACAAATGGCATTTGTTATTCTGTTCTGGTGCTTCTTTACTGTGAACATTACCAGCTGGAGGTCAAGGGTTACCCACAAGCTTTGGTTCCTCCATGAAGGCTGCAATTTTGAGAACACTGACTTTGCTTCTCAACCACACAAACAACTATTTGAATTCTTTTTGTCTTATTGCTTCTATGCCAAATACTGAGCACGGCATGTTTCCTGTGTAGGATATCGGAGGACGTGTGTGTGTGTGTGTATGTGTTAGCTTGTGTGTGTGTGTGTGTGTGTGTGTGTGCATCTGTGTGTAGTGAGTTAAGAATCACAGATTATCAGTCACCAGCAGCTTTGACATGTTGTGATATAGTTGATTTATTGGCTGTAGCTTTGATGAATGTTCAAAGGCACAAAGTCGTTAAGATGGAGCAAATGTGATAGGGAGAAAAGATGGAGAACAGCGACAAAGTTATTATAGATAGATCGCCTGTTTCCAGCCTTCCCATTACTTCCTGTTACTTCTCACTATTTGGGTCATTGAGAACAAGCATATGAACTGGATTAAATGCTCATATTAGAGAGCAGGGATTTTAAACTGTACTGTTATAAAAATAAATGGATGAACAAAGTGACTCCATAAAATAAATGCATTTATTAACTGCTTAGATAAATTCAGTCAGAGTTATAAAGCTTTATAAGGAGATGACAGGTGATTTATTGCATTTTAGACCTTTAGCTCATACTCACCTCATTGAAGGACATTTTCACTGAGCCAAAAACAGCTGACTGACACTCCGGATGTTGTGGATATTGAACCTGTGACCTTTCAGCCATGGGATGGTTTTTCTAACCAGCTCAACTTCTGACTTCAAACCCCATTATATTTTCCTCAAGGATGGGAGCACATATGCACCTTGAATATATTTTCTGGAATCTTAATATAACTCTGCTTGAAGAAGTATAAAGGGGAATGACACGAGCTCCAACTTTTATCAGCCTCTGTTTGCCTTTATTTGACAGGAACATGTTTACTGAGGAAGGGAGAGCTGAAGTAAACTTGGAAAGTAACATTTTACCTGCCTGTACATCCACTTTCTGAATAGATGAAGTGTGGGTTTATGTATTTATATCTGCTGTGGTTTGGCTCTGATTGTTGACTTTTTTCTGTTGCTTGCTTGTAGTGTTAATGAGCTAGATATTTCAGTGATTGCACTCTTTGAGAGACCATGTATTTGCTGAAATATAAATGTTTGTAAATGTTAGCAAACCTGTTTTCTGACTACTGTGATCTATTCAAATTATTTTTACCATTACAGTGTAGGCGTGGGGCTCAGACCTCTCGTCCTCATTCTAAAGGCATAACACAGATTAGCTTGAGTTGGTTTTGCTTCCTTTTCTTTTTGTTATGAGTTTTACTAATTTATTTGTATGGACTTTGCCCTCTCCATCGCAATGCAGTATGCAGTTTTAATTTGTCCAGTTTTCTTTACTTAACAACTTTAAATCTCATAGCTTATAGGAAATTTGAAATACAAACCCACGTCACACCAGTTGAAATTCTCTGACAATTTTGGATGGAGTGCATGTGACTTCTGTTAAACTCAATACGATGTATGTATAATCAGAGATGGAGCAGATGCCTCATATGCTCACTAACTGCGTTTCCATTCAACTTATTTGCATATTTAATACACATTTCTAATTATTCGATGAAAGGAAATGTGAATTGATGAGCGTTTCCATCAACTACGTTATGTGAATTATCTGGGAGGGTGATTTAATTCTACACAAACAAATGTCCACAGCAAAACACACAGCAAATGAAACCCTTGGTGTGGGAAGAATACTTATTACAGCCTGTAAGCAGTTATACACGCATTATTAAATGCAGCCAACAGGCGCCTGAGGTCTCTATACACTCGCCACGTGTGCCAAGTACCATGTGGTGAGTAAAAGTTTCAGTGTGGGTAAAACAATCGCTCACACGGTGTGTCAAGTTATTTGTGAAAAACTAATATGTTTTTCAGATATAATGAACAACGGATCCATCATTCTGCAGGCACTTGTTGCCGACCACCTGCTCTTCTGAGGTGTGTGCATGTGTGTGTGTGTGTGTGCTCACCAGGCAGCGCACATCACGTCCTCATCAAATGAGAATAAACCATTTCCATCCACTTTATTCACATTTCGTCTTTTGCAAATAATCAGTTAATCAACCTCTGCCAAGTGCATAAATTTGTAGTACGAATTTTGGAGTTAATGTGAATTACTGGTGTTTCTGTTAAGGCTTTCTTATGCGCATACTCAAAATTTTCATAAAAATAGGTAGATGGAAACACACCCACTGACTGGAGTGATGCATTGTGCTCAGTGCTGCCAGTAGTGGTCAGAAGCATTATTGCGAATACGGTATACCAACTTGATACCCAGTCACTTTGAGTCATGTCTTTTATTACTTTTCATGTCTGTACATTGACATGCAGAGAAGTCAGTGGCCATTTAATGTATTTTCAAGATACTTACCAAGAAGAACTTTATTAGTACATTTGCAAGACTCAATTCAGGACCACGATAGCACCTTTTGCACTTCAGGAAATTTTTTGGGAACTTTCCTTAGAACCAATTGAGCTCAAGAAATATAGTTGAGGGGAAAGTGCTTCCTAATTTAGATTGGAACTTTTGGTCTTAAAGTGCCTTCTGATAGTCCTGCATGAGGTCGAGCTGGAATCATGCATACGTAGCTTTAGGAGAGACAGAAATTTGAGTTGAGGTGATGTAGCTTCTATTTCAACTTTCATTTTTGCACTCCCACGCCCACACCAACCTGCCCTCCCTAATCACCTCTACCTCCTATTCCCTTCTTTCTTCTGCATACTTTCACCCTCTTGCTGAGAATAATGAGTTGAATGAACACATTTCAGCTGCTCAGGCTGGGACAGGAGAGACAGTGAGAGGTGGGTGAGATAAGATGCTTAGGCAAATTCCCTGCCTCTCTCTCATTTCTTCGCACATCTTTCTCTTTCTGTGAAGTTTCACCACTGGGCCTGTGCTCTGACTCATAACCATAAAGTTAATCCCAGCAAAAGTTAATTTAACCATTTTTGTCTGGGTATTTTTTAGAAAGACATTAATGAAAGAATCTGTTCAGTGGACTTTTGATTCTGAAACAAAAATCGCTAAACAATTTCACAATTGTTTTATTGCCCAAATATGAATGATCAAAAAAGTGTTTCCTGACATGTAAAGCACTTTGTAGGAATATGGCTTGAATTTCTAGTTTTATTCTCAATTTGCATTTTNTTTTTTTTTTTTTTTTTTTTTTTTTTTTTTTGTCTCCACACTTTTGCTTTAGTAACCCAGAAATAAAGTACAGAAAAAAAGTCATGAAAAAGTTTGCGTGTTACAGGTGGTCATGCAATAGTTGGCAATGGATAACTACAGTATATCCTTTTTAAGGGAAGAAAGAGGAGTATGCTTCTTCCTATCCAATTTGGTTGGAGACCTCGCCAGGAGGAAATGTTGTTTAATGCATTAACGTGTGCCTTCTGTGTGTTTATGTGCTCTCTCCGCTTGATTGTAAAGGGGGATATGTACTCTACAGAGGGTACAGACACAGTGACGGAAAGAAAAACATGCTTGAGAGAGAAATTAAAACTCCCCACCTTTTGAAAGATATTTGAAAATAGTTCTAATTTTGCATTTCGTACCAATGGATGGATGGACCAATTGAATTTTTGCATTTGACTACATTTTTTGCACACCTAGTATGTACGTATAATTAACTACATGAACTGTTAAAGTAACAAGTATGTGCTTATGTGTGGATACTTTCCGGGTATATGTGTACTGTTCATCTTATATATTTTTAAGCTTCTGAGACATTAACGCTGTCAAAATAAATAAAATAAATCAAATTTAGCCTCAGCAGTTGGCACTGAAGTTTTTTCATTCACTCTTCCTGTTCATATTTTATTAGCCTGTCCCCAGGGATTCAAACTGGCAGCTTCAAACCTCTGAAAGCTTTTTCCGACCATCACCGGAGATATTTTTATGAAATTGCACATAGTGGAGTGATATGCCCAACTTTGCTGATTTTCATATTTTCTCCATGTTGATGTCTGCCTTGAGACTTTCAGATGGAATTCAGCATTTTGACAGGATCTCCATGCTGCTTCTGCCAGCTGTAAGCCCCATGTCTAACAGCATAAAGATGTCCGGCTAAAGAGCTTCCCTTCTTGACAACATAAAACATGTGTCAAAATATATACAAACACTCACAAACATGCACCCTGCATTTGCACTGGGAGAGATAAAATTCCTAAACAAGAACGTGCAAATGTGCATGCCTGATAGTAAGCAAAGCACAAATGTAAACTGAATGTGCAAATATTAGCACATGCACCGCAAACTCAGAGTCCCGCACATTCATCCAGAAAGGCAGACACATTTGCTGCCACGTGAATCAGCATGTGAGTTTGGAGACACATGGGAAGAGAAATGCAAATGCTCCTCTTGTCAAGTCAGTGACATGGGACCCATGGGGAGGTGGATGTGCATATGAAAGAAAGAGGCAGATAGAAAGAGAAAAAGAAATTTAGAGAGAGAGAGAGAGAGAGAGAGAGAGAGAGAGAGATTGCGCTGATTCACTGCATATTCACTGTATCTCCCCTATCTGACATAACGCTGTGAAAGAACATGCTTGTCAGGGAGTGAAAACAGAAAACAGGGTCTCTGGAGGATGTGGTGTCACCAACAAGCCCTTCACTGTTTACATGTGCTTCTTATTCTCTTTCTTTCCCTCCATCTCTTTCTGCCTGCTGCAATCCTCCTTGAAGATGATGAGCCATGCCACATATTTTTCCTTTTCTCTATTTCCCCCTTTCCAAGTCCCTCTAAGTCCCCTGCTGCTTTTCTTCCACAGTCAGGTTGCAAGTCATGTGAGAGTTGGATCTGGAGCACAAGCGCCCCGGCAAGACATGGCGATTGAACTGATTGTCGAGATGGCAAGAAAATCAGAAAGAGAGAGAGAGCTACACAGAGAAAGAGAAAAAGATGAATGCTGATACAATGCAAAACAAATTTTTTTTCAGAATTTGCAGAAATGTATTTGGTATTCTATATTATTCTGGTTCACATAATTTATATGCAGAGGTGCACATATTCTGCATTTCAGTGTTCTCCAATTTCACTCATACTGTACCTCGTTGCCAATCTCATGTAGCCTCACATCCATAATTAACTTCTTCATGGTGCTCCCTCTAGTCCATTTCTCTCTGACCCAGCCCTTTCATTTTATTTGCATTCCAAAGGATGGAGAGAATTCCTTTCCCTTGATGCTTCCTTCTTTATTCCGTAGTAAAAATTGAGATGAAGAAAATTTCTAGTGGGATTCAGTCCAAACTCGTTAGGGATATGTGTGACTCCAGAGGCAGCATCATTAAATATTATACTGTCTCAAGGCACTTACTTTCCATTACCGTACGTTTGCTTTCCAAATCTGTTACCCTCTCTATCCATATCCGCATTGGCTCCTTGCTCTCTGTTCCTCACCCCATTAAAACCTCTTAAAAAGTTTTACTACACTCCATTTTGTTTTCTCACTTTTCTCTATAAAGTCTATTTGCTTTTATCAGCTTCAAAGGGACAAAAAACAAAAAAAGCAAAAAAAAAAAACAAAAAAAAAATCCTGACAACATCTGTCAAGTTCCATTTGCATGTTTGTCTCTTCCAAAGTTTTTGCGCATACAATGAATATATGTGTAAATGCAATATAAGGTAGCCAGGCATGTACTCTGAACATGTGATGATCTGTCCCAAACATGTATGTGTGTTGAATCAATTCACGTTGCTTTTCCGGTCAGTCTACTTCATTACAGGTTTCAGCAGACAGAGCCTGGTGAAAACTAGCTAGCAACAGTGAGTTTCTTCCAAACATGAGCTCAAATTACATGCTATTGTTGATGCCAGGGGACTTTTTAAGAAAATGTTTCTGTAGAATGTCAACATGTCAAAAGACTTCCCCATTCCCTGTACTGTATGCTATGAATTAAATGATGATGATGGAGAAGAGGAAGGTATGGCAGTGGTTTTCAGTTGTCAGTTCAGTTGTTGAGCTTACTGTATCCTCTAAAGAGAGTGCAGATTTGTTCTTTCCATTTCATGGATAAAAAGCCCAAAGATGCAAAGTATAGATCCAAACATATCCAGCAGCCATGGTGCCAGACAATGGACTTAACCGTGGCAGGTGATGTTGAGACAGTGTGCGGCTTCAACTAGGAATCACGGCAAAGTGGGATAAGTCAGGAAAAAGGTGGATCTGTGTGCTATATATACTGTGTGTTTAGGTGTAAAGATGTGCTTATGTGTGATGATGTATGTGAATGTGTCTTTTGCTCTCCATTGCAGCGGCTTCCTGGTTCACTCAGTGTACCTGCTTGGCTGTAGTAACATATATCAGAGCTCCTTAATCTGATCTGACTGCATTCAGCCTCTTTCTCTACCAGCAGCTTCTACGATTCTACTCTCTGCCACAAAGTAATGAAAACACATAAAGTTCTCATTACCTGCCAGCGGTTGTGCGGCTGAGCGGCTATGGACCTAAACTCACATATACACACAGTAGAGTGAACGCATATGAAGAGCATGTTCACACATACACTGCCTCATACACACAAACACACACACACACGGGCCTGAAGCGTGCTGCAGTTTAAATTACCAGACTGTCATCAGGCTCTGATTGATGGTTCCCTGTTTCATGGCTGTTATATGATAAGCTCTTATTGGTCGTATAATTCTTCCACAGCCACGTTCGGCTCGGTGGGGAAGCTCATTCTGTCTGAGGCACAGTTATATAGATTATGGCTTCACTTAGAGTGATGTGTCATTTTTAGTACAGCCATATTTCTATTTTGTTCATGCACAAGAATAGATAGCAACATTATGACATTCTGATGTGAAAGATGGTGGTTGATGCTACTGGTGTGGTGACTAGAGGACAGAAAATGAGGAAAAAATAAGATAATGATATAAAAGTTGGACCAGCAGAGGAACTGCCACAAACCACTTGGATTATTGTCATGTTGGCTGTTTATATTTTTATTTGAGGTGTAAAAAAAGACGGTGCCCTTAAAATCTTTTGAAAATTTTGGAAACGGCTGTGATCAGGGATTCTGTGGTCCAGCACACCTCAGTGGACAACTAAAAGATTGAATTGGTAATGACTGAATTTTCATGTTGGACTATTCTTTAAAAGCATAATATGAGCTCCAAATGTAAAACAAAAGCACTGCCCCACCAACGACAAACAAAAAAGTTTGTTTTTTTTTTCCTGCTGTTGATTTTGTTTACACTAGTGGAGTGCCCGTTCAAAACGTGCCTGTTTGGAATGGGCCGGACTTTATGGTGTGCACTGCAGCCTGCCATAATTTTGTTTTGCACGTTCTCATGAGCTAGCTTTGTTTACTTTACAGTGTTGGCTTGAGACTGTGTCACTGGACCAGAGCATATGCCACCACACCCGGAGTGTATCCTGCAGCTCAGACTACTTTTTCCCGGCACAGCTCAAGAACCGGTCATCTGAACAACTTCACACATGACACCGTATGTCCTTGGGTCCTGAGCAATAAACCTGCTGAATTTCAACTTCATACAGTGCTGGGTTCTAGAGATATTGGTGCCACAGACAGAGATTTCACAGTTACATGAGTCATTTTTAGGAGCAGTAGCACAGTGGTTTGAATAGTGATGAGTTGAAAGAAAATTTTTTTTCTTTTAAAACCTTTAATTATTCTGTGTAGGTTCAATGAGCATTAATATTTTTCAGGAACGCCCCCACACAGTCACACATTCACACCTGGAAGCTGCCCAGTACAAGCACAGGCTTCTCTGCTGACCAACGAGAAGCTCTACTGGAGCAGTTGGGGGTTACATGCCTTGCTCAAGAGCACCTCGGCAGTGGTAATGAGAAGGGAGAAGATGGTGATCATTCAGCACCAGTTATTCATTCATGTAAATGATATTCCATATTCAGATGTGCTAGTAATTCTTTATTAATATATACTGTACATTTTTTTAATATTTGGTTCTTCACTTGGCGTATGCATCCATTTTTTTTTTAATACAGTATATATTTCTTAATGTCTCATTTCTTTATATAGCTCATGTATCCAGGGAAGGTTCCCTGAGTTTGTACTTGAAGCTCTTTTTCAATGTCTCTTTTATTCACACACACACACACACACACACACACACACACACACACTGGCACCTGGGATCTGACAGCCAATGCCGTTTACTGCCAGCCATTGTGCAGCACTAATGGAGCAGTTTGGGGTTAATTAACTTTTGCAGTGGTACTTTGACTGCAGTCATTGTGGGGAATGTCACCTTCCCAGACCTGATTTCTGTACTCCTTCCAGGAATTTGCACCATCCACATTCTGGTTATATGCTCATATTTTGCCATAGTTCCTGCTTTTAATTTGAACTTAAAACTCTCTACCACCACCAAGTGTGAGGTTGGCAGAGCGGGATATTAAACTTGCACACACACACACACACACACACACACACACACACACACACACACACACACACACACACACANCACACACACACACACACATACATACATACACACACACACACACACACACATACATACATGCACACCTTTTGTACTTCAAGCCCACTCCATGATCCCCATGTGGCCCTTTCATGTCACTAATATGATTTTAAGGGGTGCACAGGCCACAGGGGAGCAAAGAATGAGTTTGGCTCAAATACCACAGGAGGAGAAAAGGGATTCACTAAAGAAAGATAAAAAGTAACAGAGGAGGTGGAAAACAAATTAAAAAAAAAACATAGAAAGGAAATGGGAAAGAAAGAAGAGACACGTACCATAAAGCCTGTATTTATAGATGTGATACCAAGTGGCCTGTGAGTGTAATTATGAGGAGTTTCTGTTATTTGAACAGCTTTAAACCAACATGTAGCCTATGTTGGCACTTTGCTGACATGTCATAAGATGTCATAAGATGCTGACAACAGCATCTTATAATACTGAATTAACTCCAGTAGACAATATTAAAATAAAATACTTTTCTTATACCATCTCTGATAATTGATTAATGCTGGTTTATGCTTCACATAAAGACAGACGTGCCGGTGGCGAATGGAAAATGTGACATTGTTGCGGTCAAAATGGCTGACTGTGGAGGCCACATTTGAGGGTTCCTTGCGAGGTCATGCACCACTGAAAATTTTGGTGACGGTGATGATGATGTCTGCATGATGTAAACATGCCTTCAGTAACGATTAGCCAAGCAAAGAAAAACAACTTTGATGAACAAATTTGATGAGCGACTGGCAGAGGAAATGAGGGAAGTACCAAGCGCCTATATGATTCCTCAGTGAGGAATTATAATGCCAAATGGCTGCCAATTCCTGGCAGGATATAGCTCACACTCTGGGGCCTTTCCTTTTATTATTAGGAATATTCCTTTTCCTGTCACATGAAGCGGAACAAGCTACACAACTGATGTGTAACAGCCGGAACACTTAAAGTAATCCTGAAGAGGTGTTCATTTTTATGTCCTTTTCTCTTTTGATCTTACATTGTGATTCTTCTCTTCAGACCTTTTCTTTGGGTTTTACTATTATCAACTCTTCCTCTAACTCACACATAGCTACTTACTTACATCCCAGCTGTCTTCAAATCACCAGTGGAGTCATTTAAAAAATCTCCTTGTGCCCCATGCAGTGTCAGAAATGAGGACCAGGAAATTTCTTTTCCTTTCTTCCAGAAGTCATTTAGTACTTATGGTGAAATCTCTTTTAACACTTCTCTCTTTGTTATTTATCCTCCTTGCCTTTGAAATGGTTGCAACTACATGGCTCCTTGCCTTCTTTCTGACTCCGGATTTGCAGAGCTAACCATTTTCAGTTCCACTTAGTTTCACAGTGAAATGTCTCCACTGGACTCTTCCAGATTTCAGCCTTGAGCCAAATTCTTGACCATGAACAGGATTAAAGTTGCAATATAGAATCCATAACTAGAAACAGGGTTTACTGGGATACTTAAGCTTCCGACCACTTTTGGTTTATGCCTCACTTGACAGTGACAGTTTGCTGATACAAATGGCTTGAATCCAAATTTAGATAGAAACACTGATAGTATTTTGAAAGTTGCATATAGAGATGCATATAGCAGCTATACCCCTGTTTTCTACCCATCACCACATCCCTCAATGTCTCCTGCCACAGCAATGGCTCTACCTTTCCTCTCCTCTGACACAAAGATTGACGCTCACGTCACTGCTCGTCGCACTGATATCTGCCCACCACCACAAACTCAATCTAGACAAGACTGAACTACTCTTTTCCCAAAGAACATTCTGCTCTCTGCAGGAACTTTCTATCACATGACAGCTATGACAAGAGCTTGCCAAGGCTGCCAAAATCTCAGAGTGAATCTGTCATTTCACGTCCAACCTGCAGCCACAATCCTGCAGGTTTGCACTCTAAAACATTTTGTCCAGTCAGCTTTTTCTCACCATCAACTCAGTACAACTGCCTCCTCGTTGACCTCCCGAATCAGTCCAAGTTATGGGCTTGTCGAGAAGGTTTTTAATAAATGGAAAGGGTCAGGTTTGAGATAACTAAAGCCCAAGTAACTCCCCAGATGAAACCCAGGCTAGTATTCAAAGTACTATGGTGAATTGGATGCATTCAGGGCCTTTTCTATTCTAGCTTTTATATTAATCAAATAATTTCATATGCTTGTAAAAATACTAAGTAAGAGCTAGTGTAGGAGTTGAAGTTCAAGTTTATTTATAGTCCCTTGAGCGTTTTGAGTGTCTCTTGTGTGTCTGTTGCATGTACAGTATGTGTTTGAATGATTAATGCTTTTTGCTAGTATACATAAACTCGCAACATCTAAGAACTCTTCTACCAAAAACACTCACATCTGAGCAGCTCTGAAACTCTCTCCCTCTGTCTCTTTCATTTTCTTATTCCCATGCGGGTAACACACATGGTACTGCATTTTATATGTTTGGTGTTCACTATGTAGTAAAGGTCACAGACAGAGGCAACGGTTGTGCAACAGGGGAATGCAATATTTAAAAACGATTGGAGAAAATACACTTTCTCTGTTAAGAGTCTGCAGTGTGTGTTTGTGTGGTTATGTGGTTATGATGTTGCTCTACTTGTGAGCATGTGTGTGTGTGTGTGTGTGTGTGTGTGTGTGTGTGTGTGTGTGTGTGTATGGGGGGAAGCATGAAGAGAAAGAGAAGAGCTGGGCATTCCATTATTGTGTATTGGGATCTGAGCAGCGACTCCAAACCTTGTGGCAGCGCAAGCTTGAGCAACGCGCATTGCTTGGATTCTGTCTNAGCAGCGACTCCAAACCTTGTGGCAGCGCAAGCTTGAGCAACGCGCATTGCTTGGATTCTGTCTTCTGCCGCTGCGTGTTTATTCAGTGAAGACAAATTAAGAACAGAGGTGCAGATGTTTCCACTTTTTCAAAACCACCAAAGGAAAGGAAAGAAAAGGGAACTTGCTGTGCAAAAGTGAACTCTTTGTAACTTCGAAAACTCCTGATATTTCCTGTAAAACTTGTGGGAGAATTTAAATCTCCACTAGCTTGTCTGTCAGAGTTTCTCTCTGACCATCTTCTCCTCCTCTGGGATGGCCCTCAGGCTACTTCTTAATCCTCCACTGAAACTATCTTTAGTTACATCCCCCTTTCCCTGTTCCTTCCTCGTCTTTCTGCTTTGCTCCATCCTTCCGTTCATTTCCACTTGTCTTCCTTTCCGCTGTGCCTCTGTGTTCCTGGATCCTCCAGAAAAATTACCTAACCTTTGAATACTTTTAATATTTTTCACTTTTCTATCTTTTACTGAATCAGTTTTTCTCCCTTTTCTTGTTCTCTCCCTGTGGGTGTGATTTAAACCTCCAGCCAAATTATGTATCCTTCCATCTCTCTCTGTCTCCCTTTCACTCTCTCTCCCTTTCTATGCATTATCTCTCTCCTGTTTCTATTCTTTAGTTAATTTACCTCTCTCTCTCTCTCTCTCTCTCTCTCTCTCTCTCGCGTTGTCTCTCATTCTTTCTCTCCAACTATTCTCCTGCCTCCTGCATTTCCCTTAGGGTCTCTCTTTTTTATCCTCTAGAAAAACTTTCCATCATTCTTTCCAATTTGTTTTATCACTTACTGTCACCTCCCCAGTTTCTCTCCGTCCTTTAAAGGGCATTTTTGTCCCTTCACATTTCTAAAAAGTTATCGATGTCCTGCTCTTTCTTTGTCTCTACATAAACTGTATGAATACAGTTATGAGGCTGTGGTCTCTCTCTCACTTTCTGTTTGTGTGATGTGATAGCTGTGTGTGTGTGTGTGTGTGTGTGTGTGTGTGTGTGTGCGTGTGAGAGTGTCTGCCAGAAAATCACACCACTAACCCTGTTCGCTTGACAAGAAATCCATTATCTTCATGATGTTCCTGGACTTACAGGAAATTGAGTTATGCAACCTTATCGACTTTCCAAGACTTAAAGTGCTTTTGCCCTGAACAAGCTTCACCCCCCCCCCCCCCCCCC